>SKCR01043243.1:0-344275 GCA_019454045.1 Zanthoxylum bungeanum
AAGAATGGCAAGGATACAGTTTTGGTTACCCCTATTAAGCCTAGCAGGGTAGTGGTTTCGGGTGATGTAGCTTATAGGGTAATTGATCCGAGTGATAACACTCGTAATGGGTTGGAATTGGTTTCGGATGCTGTTTCAGTGACAAAATGCACTTCTACGAAAGTAGTTGTGGTGCTTGCGGACAAGAAGGAGGAGGGTGAATGCACTTCTATTGTCTTTATGCCTAGTAAGGAGTTTTATGAGGATGGGATGGCTGAGGTTCCACCATGAGTTGATAGTGATTCTCTCTCTCCTATTGATAATTTGATATCTATAAAGGCTAAGGATTATTTGGAGAGAAAGAAGCTAGATCATGCTGGTAAGCTTAAGAATGGCTAAGGTGGTAAGAGGGGTCAGAAACGTCAATCCCTTAGAGGGGGTAGGCGGAGATGATTTGCTTGGGTAGGTTTCTCACATTCTGTATGTTTTATGTTTTTTGGTTATTAGAATATCCGGGTGTAGGCACTGCATTTTTGCGTGAAGCCCAATGATGAGCCTCGTATGGAGGCACTACCCGATAAGTTACGGAAGTCGCGGGAAACGGACGTCGGAAGGGAAAATTAAAAGAAAATAAATATATCATCAAATTTAATTCATTTATTTAGCCTCGGATTCGCTCGATTGATCTCTGTTTTAAACGTTAGCCTCGGCCCAAAACCTCCGCAACCCACAAAAGCCCACATGTCTATACACACCCGTCCAAAACCCATGCAACCCACAAAGGGCCACACGCCCAAGCCCACATCACAAAACCCAAGCCCAATCCAAAATATTCAAATAACATTTAACAAATGCCAAAATCCCTCCCAAATCCCCTTCCAAATTAAAAATATCTTGAATCTAATCCCCACAAAAAATACACAATATTCTTTCCCTAAATAAATTAATTAAATACACCCATTTATTGCTTCATTTGTTTCCTTTTGAAAACCCATGTACACAAGATAAAAGACAACATATTGTGTCCAAATCCGCCAATTAACCCCATCATCGACACCAACAAATCCACAAACAGCCCTCAGCCAAGTCCAAAAAATAGTCCCAAATCGACACCAAAACAACCCGGTGCAGTCCCGAAAATCAACCCCCTAAACTACTGCAATACACCACAAAATTAATCCCAAAACGGCAGCCCTATATCACCAAAAATAAACACTAAACTGAGTCCTGAAACAGCAACAAAAATAGAGAAAACAGCGACCCAAAATAGTAAACCAGTGAACCGGAAAAGTTACGGAACATTAACCCTTCCGGTGATGGTATAACGCACTTCCGAGAAGCAACTTAAAAGGTAAGACCTGAGGGCACCCTTTGCTATTTTTCATTTTTCTTTTCGGTTATCTATTGTCATCTCCTCGCATGCATCTTTATGGCTCACGTCCATTTTTATTTATATTGGGTTAATGATTGCGTGCTATCTCTTGCGGTATATCGGATGGAAACCCAGACATAAATTCCATAGCCGAATCCGAATGGACGGTAGTGCGGTTTGTACTTGGGATACAACTCCACGTACCACTTGAGGAACTTTCAAGCACGTGTTTCATTTTGTTATTCAATTTTGTGTTCATTCATGGTTTGTGTTTACTGTTCCGTTATTTATTTTCTATGTATTGTTTCTTTATTTATTTTTGCATTGCTATCGAGTGCGCATGGGCTAATTACGTTGGATTAAAGGTCCTCCATTTGAGGGAAATGCCTAAAGGCTACCTTTACTACAATTTTTTGTCGCGCCGGACGAAGTATACTTGATTGAATGTGAAATACGTTCAATCGGGCATACGAGGTCCCATATAGATGTCGGCCTAGGTCACATCTCTTTTATTATTCCGTTATTTACTTTCTGTGTGTTATTGCTTGATTTATTTGTGCATTCCTATTTAGTGCGCATGGGCTAATTACGTTGGATTAAAGGTCCTCCATTTGAGGGAAATGCCTAAAGGCTACCTTGACCATGATGTTTTGTCACATCGGACGAAATATACTTGATTGAATGTGAAATATGTTCAATCGAGCATACGAGGTCCCATATAGATGTCGGCCTTGGTCGCATCTCTTTTAGTATTCCGTAATTTACTTTCTGCGTGTTATTGCTTGATTTACTTATGTATTGCTATCTAGTGCGCATGAGCTAACTACGTTGGACTAAAGGTCCTCCATTTGAGGGAAATGCTTAAGGGTAGCCTTTACCACGATATTTTGCCACGCCGGACGAACTACACTTGATTGGATGTGAAATACGTTCAATCGGGCATGCGAGGTCCCATATAGATGTCGACCAAGTCTCTTGGTCGCATCTTTTTTTTATTATTATGTTATTTACTTCCTGCGTGTTATTTCTTTATTTACTTATGCATTATCATCTAGTGCGCATGGGCTAATCACGTTGGATTAAAGGTCCCCCATTTGAGGGAAATGCCTAAGGGCAGTCTTACCACGATATTTTGCCGCGCCGGACGAGATACGCTTGGTTGGATGTGAAATATGTCCAATCGGGTATACGAGGTCCCATATAGATGTCAGCCAAACCTCTTGGTCACATCTCTTTTATCACTTCGTTATTCGTTTCTTATTGTTTCTTTATTTATTTATGCATTGTGTCAATGCTGGAGTGTTGCCTTTCGTGGTATATCGAATGGAAACCCAGACATAAATTTCGTAGCCGAATCCGAATGGACGGTAGTGCGGTATGTACTTGGGATACAACTCCACGTACCGCTTGAGAAACATTCACGCACATGTTTATGTCATTTTAGATACCACTTTGGTAATCTTCGTTCGAACGCGTTTCTGAACGCTACTCGAACGTATTCATTCTGTTTTACCATGCATCATATCCCGTACCGTTCGAACGCGTTTCCGAACGCTACACGAATGCACATACAGTGAACAAACTTCTTTTTATCATATTTTATGCATGTTTGCCTCTTCGGTCATTTCTTTTACATTACGCACTTAATCATTTCTCTGTATTATTAACACTTTTATTGTTATTATTTATTTACATTTTCGCACTTCTTTGTTTAATATGTTTATGGAATTATGTATTTGCCTTCATTTTTATTTACGTTTATGGGTGTGCAAACTTGTGTGTTGATTAAATTATCTTGCATGTGTTGCATAAGACTTGGTTATATTATTGCATAAATCTTTTCATTACAATTGGCATAAGTAAGGGACCATTCTGAACCCAACGGTTTGAGGTGTTCCCTTGCGAGGGGTGAGTGCGGCCTTAAATCATTTCCCAGTTCACACTAGGTGGCGACTTCTTTTATTCTCCGGTTTAGTCCCCCGCGGGCTACTCTGTACTCCCAACAGGCCGCGAGCCCGGACAGCATCACCGTACCTCTGTACCATGTTCCCACACCGGGGCCTCAATGACCCTATGAAGCAAGCTGAAGTTAGGAGGTTTTTTAGTGATGATAAGCTTTCTTTGTGTGTTTTAGTTGAAACTAAGGTGAATGATTTTAATTTTGTGAGTGTTTCCAGAGTTATTGATCCTTTGTGGAAGCTTTTTTTGCCATTCTCATGTTCTTCCATTTAGTCATATTTGGGTCTGTTGGAATCTGAATGATGTTGATGTTAGTATTATTCATTTCTCTCCTCAGGCTATCCATTGTCGTGTTTCACATGTTTCTTCTCTTTGAAGCATGTGGTTTCAGTTGTGTATGGTGATTGTGATTATGAGAGGAGTCGGGAGCTTTGGGCTGATTTTCTTGCTAGTAGTAGTGATTTTGATGCTTCTCTGTCCTTGGTTATAGGTGATTTCAATGCTATTCGTTCTCCTTTTGAGCATAGTGGTGGTACTCTATCGTCGCCTTCTAGGCAGGATGAGTTGGGTTGTTGCATGGGCCAGACTGATTTGGATGATCTTCAGTTTTCTGGTTGTCATTTTACGTGGTTTAATAAGCAGGTTCATTCTCTTATTTGGCGGAAGTTAGGCCGTGTTTTTTTACTAATACCTCTTGGGAGTGTCTCTCTCCTGGTGTAGTTGTTAGGTTTCTTCCTCCCCATATTTCGGACCATTCTCCTATGATTTTGAATCTTGTTGAGCTTTATAAGAGGAAAATCCACTTTAAATTCTTTGATTATTGGGCCGAACATCTAGATTTCCTTACGGTTATGGTTAGAGCTTGGGATATTAATGTTAGTAGAACCACGATGTTTTGCTTGTGTTAAAAGCTGAAGAGTGTGAAGATGGCGCTGAAAATGTTTAATATAGAGCCATTTTCTAAGCTTTCGGGTATGGCTTTAGATGTTAGGAGAGAGTTGGAGAGGGTACATGGTGCCTTATAGGAGAACCCTAGTGACTCTATTTTGTTAGATGAGGAGATGAGACTATCTTTATTGTATGGTAATCTAAGTCGGGTTGAGGAGGGTCTAGTTCGGCAAAAATCTCGAGTTAATTGGCTCAACCTTGGGGATCAAAATACAAAGTTCTTTTTCCAAGCTATGAAGCAACATCATCGACGTAGCAAGATTACTTATATATCTAAGGAGGATGGGACTCGTTTGGAGGATGATGCTTTGGTTAGGGAGGAGATTGTGTCTTTTTATAAGACTCTTTTGGGGCCTCAGCCTAGTGTACAGGATTTTGATAATGACCTTCTTCATTCGGCTATTACTCAGTATGTGTCTGATGAGTAGAGGGAGATTCTTGCTCGAGAGGTTTCAAATGATTAAATTAAAGCTGTTTTGTTCTCTCTACATCTATTGCTCTGATTTCAAAGATTTCTAACCCCTCTCAGGTAAAGGATTTTCGACCAATATATTGTTGCAACACTATTTACAAGTGTATTGCTAAACTTATTACGAATCAGATTAAGGTTGTTTTTCCTTCAGTGGTCAGTCCTAAATAATCTGATTTGCTTGCGGGGCGGCGTATCAGTGACAACATTTTGTTATGCCATAAGTTGGTGAAGAATCATCATCGGAGTGGTGGGATCCTGAGATGTGCTCTTAAGATTGATTTGATGAAGGCTTATGATACTGTTAGTTGGGATTTTATGGTTGAAGTTTTGAGGACTATTGGGTTTCCAGAAAGAATGGTGGGTTGGATTAGGGAATGTATGACTTCTACTTTGTTCTCAGTATTAATGGAGAGTAGAATGGTTTTTTCTCAATGGGGCTGTGGTTTGCGTCAGGGTGATCCTATGTCTCATTATCTATTTGTTTTGGCAATGGAGGTTCTCAAGGGTTTACTTTGGAAGATGGTTCATGGTCGGGGATTCAAGTTTCATTGGCGATGTTCAAAAGACCGTCTCACCCATCTTTGTTTTGCAAATGACCTGATGATTTTTTGTAAGGTGGATACGACCTCGGTCTCTTTGATTAAGGATTATCTTCAGTAGTTTATGGGTTTATCTGGTTTAGTTCCAAATCCGGGAAAGAGTCATATTTTTTTCTTTGGGTATTTCCCCAACTCTTAAGGATCATTGCTTCAAGTGTTGGGTTTTCAAGAGGGTGTGCTTCTAGTGAGGTATTTGAGGGTTCCTTTGATTTCTACTCAGCTACAAGCCTCAGATTGTATTATCCTTATTGAGCGTATTATCGATCGTGCCAATAGTTGGAGCAGTAGGGTTCTTTCCTATGCAGGGCTGCTTCAGCTCATCAAGTCGGTATTGTTCTCTATTCAAGTTTATTGGTCCTCCTTGTTCATCCTGTGTAAGTCTGTTATTAGGTAGGTGGAGACGACTTTGAGATCATTTCTTTGGAAGGGTATTGAGCTTGCTTCTTCACGAGCGAATGTGGCTTGGAGTAGAGTTTGTTTTCCTTTAGAATAAAGGGGTTTATGGATTAAAAGTTTGGAAACATGGAATAGAACGACTATTGTTAAAAATTTATGGTTTCTTTGCTCTGGTCAAGTCTCTTCTAGGTCTACCTAGGTTCAGTCTCACCTGTTGCGTGGGCGAAGTTTTTGGGAGGTGTCTTATCCTGGAGATTGTTCGTGGAGCTGGCGGAAGATTTTGGTTCTTCGCACTTTGGCTCGTCAGGGGAGAGATTTAGTATTGGGAATAGTGAAAAGGCTTTGTTGTGGTTTGATAATTGACATCCTCTGGATCCGATTGTGGATACGATGGGTGAGAGGGTCATTTATGATTCTGGTTAGGATATGATGGCTACAGTGGCTACTATTATCACACACTCTTCTTGGCGTTGGCCTCTAGCTAGATTTGCAGCCCTTCTTGAGTTGGCTTATTCCCTACCTTTGGATTGCGTTCCTTGTAGTATGAGGGAGGATGAGTTGGTTTGGGAGGATGATTGTAGAGGTAATTTTTTCAATTAGGAGTGCTTGGAATGCTATGTGGACGGGGGTACAGATTGTGTGGTTTCGTAAGGCCATCCTACGCCATTCTCTTATGCTTTGGTTGACTAATTTTTTTGGATAAAGTAAATATATAACCAAAAGAAAACTATACAAGAGGAAAGAGGCATACCCCAGACTACTAGAGAGGACAGGCCCTCCTAGAAGAAAAGCCGAAAGGCTACAAGCAAAAGAAGATCAACAGAAAATGTCATCGGGCAAGTGCCAGGATAGATGAAGCCATTTATTGTCATAAGATGGATTCACCTTTCGTAAAAAGCCAGCACGGTTCCGAACATCAAAAAAAATATCACTAAGCAGGACAGAAACAGGCCGAAGAGGCGCATCATGAGTGCGGTCATTCCTCTCCCTCCATAAATGGTAAACTGACGCGGCAAAAGATAGCCGAATAGGAAGATGGCGTAAAGAGGCGTCAGAAAACTGACACATCCACTCAACAGTCTGAAGCCAATCTCGGCAACTTCAATCTAACCCATACATAGCCAGCACAGTCGACCAGACCTTAGAAGAGAAGGAGCACTGGAAGAAAAGATGATCAATATCCTCACTAGAACAACCACAGAGAATACATCGCGAGCAAGCTGAGATACCAAACCTCATCAAACTATCCTGAGTACAAAGGCCTCCCTGAATAGACATCCAAAGCAAAAAGGAATGGTGGGGAATGGCCTTCCGGAACCAAACAACTCGAAACCAATGCACCAAGGTACCCCTAGACCGCATAGCATTCCAGGCACTATCCACAGAAAATCTCCCTTTACTATCATCCACCCAAACCAGCTCATCCTCCCTCAAGCTAGAAGGATTCGGAAGAAGGGCCCGAACAAGATCAACAAGGGCGGCAGACCTATATGGGGGCCACCGCCAAGAAGAATCAGAAATAATGGAAGCAACTGTAGCCATGCTATCCAAGCCAGAGTCATAAATCACTCTCTCACCCAACGAATGCACAATCAGACCCATAGGATGCCAAAAATCAAACCACAATAAAGTCTTCTCACCATTCCCAATCCTAACTCTCATCCGCCGCCGGGACCAAGAACGAAGCTCCAAAATCTTACGCCAACTCTAAGAGCAATCTGTAGGGCAAGGAACCTCCCAAAAACTTCTCCCCCTCAACAAATAAGACTGAACCCAATTCGACCAAGAAGAAACCTGGCCAGAATAAATGAACCAAATGTGCTTAACAATAGCCGCTCTATTCCAAGATTCCAATCTCTTAATCCCCAACCCCCCCTCCTTAGAAGGTAAACAAACTCTACTTCAAGCCACTCTCGCCCCAGAAGAGGTGAGCTCACTACCATTCCAAATGAAAGAACGGAGAATCGTCTCCACCTTCCTAATAACAGACTTAGGAAGAATAAATAAAGAAGACCAATAAACTTGAATGGAGAATAAAACAGATTTAATGAGCTGAAGCCGCCCCGCATAAGAGTGAAACTTACTACTCCAACTTTTAGCACGCATAACAATACGATCCACAAGAGAAGCACAATCTGAGCCCCGGAGTTTAGTAGAAATCAAAGGGACTCCCAGATACCGCACTGGAAGAATCCCTACTTGGAAGCCCATAACAAGACGCAGCTGGTCCTGAAGGGTAGGAGAGATACCGGAGGAGAAGAAATGACTTTTAGCTAGATTCGGGATTAAACCTGATAAACCAATGAACTGCCTGAGACAATCCTTAATCAAGGAAACCGATGAGGCATCCGCTTTACAGAAAATCATAAGGTCATCCGCAAAGCAAAGATGAGTGAGACGGTTCTTATAACACCGCCCATGGAATCTGAAATCCTGATTAAGAGCCATTTTATAAAGTAAGCCTGACAGAACTTCCATAGCCAAGACAAATAGATAAGGAGACATAGGATCACCTTGTCACAACCCGCGACCCCCAGAGAAAAAACCGTGCAACTCCACATTAATAGACACAGAAAACCTAGTAGAAATCATACACTCCTGAATCCAACCCACCATCCTCTCTGGAAAACCAACAGTCTGCAGAACCTCAACCAAAAAGTCCCAACGAACAGTGTCATAAGCTTTCATCAAGTCAATCTTAAGAGCACATCTCGGGGAACCACCGGTCCGATGATAATTCAGAACCAATTCATGACACAAAAGAATATTGTCGCTGATACGCCTACCCGCAACAAAAGCAGATTGATTATGACTAATCACTGAAGGAAGGATAACTTTGATCCTATTCGCAATAAGCTTAGCAATACACTTGTAAATAGTGTTGCAACAAAAAATAGGCCGATAATCCTTAACCTGGGAAGGGTTGGGAATCTTAGGAATCAGAGCAATAGAAGTAGCATTAACCTGCCTCAAGAGACGCCCAAGGAAAAGAAAGAGTGAATAGCACAAAGGACATCATCCCCCACAACACTCCAAGACTTTTTAAAGAAACCCGAATTAAATCCATCTGGGCCTGGAGCTTTATTGTCCTTTAGCGCGAACAATACAACCTTAATCTCCTCATCAGAAACCTCACGGGTAAGAGACTCACTCTGCTCAGCTGTCACATGCCTAGTAATTGCATATCTAAGGGCAACCCTATCAATATCCTGCTGACTATGCTGGGGGCCCAAAAGGGTCTCAAAAAAAGATACAATCTCATCTCTAACCAAAAACATCATTGACAAGAAACCCACTTGGATTCGAAATCCAAGCAAACCCCAAGCAACGGACAGAACCCCAAGAACCGCGAATATGATTTTGTAGAAACAAAACCCTTCCAAGGCCACAAAGAAGACCCACAAAGAACTTGCCCTTGAGAACCTTTAAGATGAATCCTTGTAGTGTTTTGCTAGCAATGGAGACGCCACTAAGTTTGGCAAAACTTAGATAAGTCGATTCAAACTTGAAAAGGGGAATCCCTCCCTTACAATAATTCGGCCATAGCCAAAGCTTTAAGCTTTTGAGTTTACAAATTCGTTGGTTGCTCAAATGAAGA
Organism: Zanthoxylum bungeanum; assembly: GCA_019454045.1. Lineage (NCBI taxonomy): Eukaryota > Viridiplantae > Streptophyta > Magnoliopsida > Sapindales > Rutaceae > Zanthoxylum > Zanthoxylum bungeanum. The sequence continues at coordinate 9,324 of SKCR01043243.1, forward strand.
AGAAAGTAAGCTTAAATATTGTTACAAAAAGAAACCCTAAAGGCATAAAGACAATAATGCCCCTAAAAACGAAATTACACAAATATCAAGTCTTTAAGTCTTTAAATGCCTAGAAAGCTTTATTCTAAACTGATTTGGGCCAAGTGAAATGGCTTTGGGCCCTTTCCATCGAAGCCCACATGCGCCTCTATTTGTTTGTTGCAGCCGGCCATAAAACTCTGAACTAATCCCGCCATTGCTTCTCTGAGTCTTTTGTCCTCTGCCTCGTAATTGGCCCTTCTGGTACTTGTAATGCGTCATTTGGTTTGTTGTCTGCCTGGATCATGTCATCCCCTCCCTCTTGAAAAGGATTCGACCTCGAATCTGTACCTGCATCAAAAGGAGTTAAGTCAGAAACATTAAATGTAGCAGACACATTATACTTACCTTGTAAATCCAGCTTGTATGCATTGTCATTAATCCGTTCCAAAACTTGAAATGGACCATCCCCTCTCGGTTGTAGCTTAGATTTACGTTGTTCAGGAAATCTCTCCTTGCGCATGTGTACCCAAACCCAATCTCCAGGCTGAAATACCACACGCTTTCTTCCCTTATTAGCATGAGAAGCATATTGCTCATTCTTTCGTTGTATTTGCTCTCTTGCTTTCTCATGTATGTGCTTCACCAAATCGGCCTTCCTTTTTCCATCTAGCCCCGCGTGCTCATCAACAGGCAAAGGTAACAAATCCAATGGAGTTAGTGGCTGAAAACCATAAACAATTTCAAAAGGTGAAAATGAAGTAGAAGAATGAATGCTACGATTATATGCAAACTCAATAAATGGCAAACAATCTTCCCAACTCTTCAAATTCTTGCCAACTATAGTGCGCAATAATTGAGATAAAGTCCTATTAACTACCTCTGTTTGTCCGTCAGTCTGTGGATGACATGTGGTAGAATACAATAGTTTGGTGCCTAGTTTAGCCCACAACACCTTCCAAAAATGGCTAAGGAACTTAACATCTCTATCAGATACAATACTCCTAGGTATACCATGGAGTCGCACTATGTCTCTGAAAAATAAATCTGCAATGTTTGTAGCATCATCGGTTTTATGACATGCAATGAAATGAGCCATTTTACTAAACCTATCAACTACAACAAAGATTGAATCTCTACCCCTCTTTGTCCTAGGCAAACCTAACACAAAATCCATCGATATATCAACCCAGGGTTCACTAGGTACAGGCAAAGGAGTATACAAACCATGTGGCATTAATTTAGATTTAGCATGCTTACATGTTAGACACTTATCACAAATACGCTCAACATCACGTTTCATTTTAGGCCAATAAAAGTGCTCATGTAAAATAGCTAAAGTCTTAGTAATCCCAAAATGCCCCATCAAACCTCCCCCATGCGCTTCTTTCACAAGCAACTCACGCATACTACAAGCAGGAACACACAACATGTTCGTTTTAAATAAGAATCCATCATGAATGTAAAACTTTCCAAAAGATGACTTTGCACAAGTAGCATAAATCTCACCAAAATCAGAATCACACTCATATAATTCCTTAATCAAATCAAATCCCAACATCCGTGCATGCATTGAAGTAAGTAAAACATACCTGCGAGATAATGCATCAGCCACTATGTTTTCTTTACCTTGCTTGTAGCGTATAACATATGGAAATGACTCAACGAATTCCATCCATTTTGCGTGTCGCTTATTCAGCTTACCTTGACCCTTCAAGTGTTTTAATGATTCATGGTCGGTGTGGATCACGAACTCTTTAGGCCACAAGTAGTGCTGCCATGTCTCAAGTGCTCTCACAAGCGCATATAACTCTTTGTCATACGTGGGGTACCTCAAAGCTGCTCCATTCAGCTTCTCACTAAAATAGGCTATTGGCCGCTTTTCTTGCATGAGAACTGCTCCAATACCTAACCCTGATGCGTCGCACTCAATCTCAAATGTCTTCTCGAAGTTGGGTAGTGCTAAAATGGGTGCACTGCATAACTTCGCTTTAAGGTCCTGGAATGCTCGCTCTTGCGCCTCGCCCCATTGAAAACCAACTGTCTTCTTTACTACCTCAGTCAATGGCGCGGCAATGCTACTGAAGTCCTTGACAAATCTCCTATAGAAGCTCGCTAACCCATGAAAGCTTCGAACTTTTGTCACTGTAGTTGGTGTAGGCCATTCCTGAATTGCCTTTACCTTCTCCACATCTACCTCGATGCCATCTGCACTCACAACAAAGCCAAGAAAAACAATTCTATCCATGCAAAATGTGCATTTGTCAGAGTTAGCATACAATTGTTCTTTTCGTAAAACATCAAGTACATGCTCCAAATGCATTACATGCTCATCTACTGTTTTACTATAAACTAAGATGTCATCAAAGTAAACCACAACAAACTTACCTAAAAATGCACGCATAACATGATTCATCAATCTCATAAATGTGCTAGGTGCGTTTGAGAGACCAAATGGCATAACTAACCATTCATACAAGCCATACTTAGTCTTAAATGCAGTTTTCCACTCATCTCCCTCTCTCATGCGAATTTGATGGTATCCACTCTTTAAATCAATCTTACTAAAAATTTTGGAACCATGCAATTCATCCAACATGTCATCTAGCCTAGGAATGGGGTGACGATACTTTACCGTAATATTGTTGATAGCTCGGCAGTCAACGCACATACGCCACGTCCCATCTTTCTTAGGAACTAGAAGCACTGGTACTGCACAAGGACTCATGCTTTCCCTTACATACCCCTTGTCCATCAACTCCCGTACTTGCCTTTGTAGCTCCTTTGTCTCCTCGGGATTGCTCCTATAAGCCGGTCTGTTAGGAATGACTGCTCCAGGTATGAAGTCAATCTGGTGTTCAATACCTCTAATGGGTGGAAGCCCACTAGGTATGTCCTCTGTCAGTACGTCACTGTAATCCTGCAAAAGAGATGAAATAGACACAGGAAGCAAATGGTCAGAGTTAGTAAAATAAATATGAGGCTCCTTATAGACTAACAATAACATGAGCTTGCTAGCCTTGAACGCTTTCCTTGCTTCACCCTCACCCATGTAGAAACTCTTTTTAACTCTCTCTTTTGTTTCCCCCTTACGTTCACTCACACTCCCCTTGGAAACTCCCACGGCCTTGGCCTTATTTTTCTCACCAGATACACCACTCTCACTAGTCTCACCCAAGGTGGTGTTTCCCTTCGCTCTCTCTTTGTCACGCTCAAGTTGCAACTTAACCTGATCTTCATGGACTTGTGCAGGTGTAAGTGGGTATAATGTAATGGGTTTTCCCTTATGCTGGAAAGAGTACTTGTTCTTGAACCCATCATGAATAACCTTCTTATCAAACTGCCACGGCCTGCCCAAAAGAATATGTCCTGCATGCATCGGTATCACATCACATAGGACATCATCTGTGTATGGCCCAATGGTAAAGCTCAACAGTACCTACTTTGTCACACTTATCTCCCCACAATCATTTAACCACTGCAACTTGTAAGGCTTCGGGTGTCTCAAGCAACTCAACCCCAATCGCTCAATCAAAGCTGTGCTAGCTACATTAGTACAACTGCCCCCATCTATGATCATACTACACCCCTTGCCATTCACACGACACCTAGTATGGAATATGTTCTCCTTCTGCTGCACACTCTCATCCTCTACAACAAGTGCACTCAAAGCACGCTTGACAACTAAGGATAAGTTATCCAGCGGGTATGCAGCTCCCTCATGGTCACTAGCATCCTCCAACTCTGGCATCTCCTCCTCAACCTCTCCACTCTTTTTATCAATCACTAAGGTACGCCTATTGGGACATTGTGAAGCATAGTGTCCCATGCCTAAACACTTGAAACACTTGACATCTTTAGTTCTAGCAGCTGCACCCTCAGGTTTTGGTCTAGTTTTGCTCGGTTCCGCAGCCTCTTTACCCTTGGCACTAGGTTCGGCCCTAGGCTTATTAAAGCCTCCACTGAATTCGCCTCTAGGCTTGTCAAAGCCTCCATCTCGCTTCTCATTCGGAACCCATTTCCCTTTCCATGCAGAAGTAGCTTGAGTACCAAATCTGGATGTTGACTTTTTCTTGAGTTGCCTTTCTATCTTGATAGCCATGTGAAGCATATCCTCCAAATCAACATAATGATGCAACTCCACCATGTTTGCAATCTCTCTATTCAAGCCCCCTAGAAACCGTGCCATAGTAGCTTCTGCATCCTCAACTACATTTGCCCTGATCATGGCAACTTCCATCTCTGTGTAATAGTCCTCAACACTTTTGGTCCCCTGATACAGATGTTGTAGTTTCTGATACAACTCCCTATAGTAATGGCTGGGTATAAATCTCTTTCTCATGAGACCCCTAAGTTCTGCCCATGTCTGAACCGGTCTCTCATAGTTTCTCCTCCGAGTAGAGACAAGCTGATCCCACCAAATCATAGCATAATCGGTAAACTCAATTGCTGCCAGACTGATCTTCTTCTCGTCTGAGTAGTGATGACAGTTGAAAATCAATTCTATTTTCTTTTCCCATTCCAAATAAGCTTCAGGATCATTCTTGCCTTGGAAAGTTGGTATCTTGATCTTGATGCTACCTAGATCACCATCTACATCTCCTCGCCTACCATATCCTCTCCGATCATAATCCCCTCTTCTGGCATCAAATGCACCTATATCATCAAACCGTCTATCCCTCCTATCATTCCTCCTATCAAACCTCCTATTAGGCCTCCTATCATGCCCAGGCTGAAATCTCTCCTCCACATCATCAAAACCATCAGAATCATCAAACTCATTTTCAGCTTCCTCTTCATCTGGTGGTACATACTGTGGTGGTACACGGCGAGGTGGCACATTGTGAGGTGGTGGTACATTCTGAGGTGGTGGTACTCTGGGACCGCTACCAGTTTGAATACTCTCTACACTCTTGGACAATCTCTCCAAAGCAGTATTCATATTCTCCATCATATCTGTAAATTTCCTATCCAATGCCTCAAGCTTTTCATCAGTAGTTAGACCTGCCATCTCAACACTAAACAAACAGATTAGAAATAACAGGAAAGTAAAGCAAATATCTAAATCCTCACAATCTCACGTGTTTACACTCGAATGATATCACTCCACTCGTGTTTGCACTCTATTGGCTTTTACCTGATACTGTGCTCATAATCACTGCCTTTTACCACTCCTGAGTTTGTCCTCAATTCAAATGTGAATCACACTCAATCCAAGAATACAAACCAAATGTAGTCCTCAAGCCAGCATAAAACACAAAGGACCCAACAATATATATATATATATAGGGCAGGCGGAAAACAAAACGCGAATAGGAATAGTAATGACGGAGACTCAATCAATAATATTTAAGCTAGAGTAATTAGAAATAAGGAGTAAACAATTAGCACAATAATATTTTGATGGAATACCCTCCACGGGCACCTAAATGATAATATGGAACAAACTAGATTCAACCAAAAAAAATCACTTTTTTACTTTTTTTTTTTTTTTTTTTTCTGCTCAAGTGATCACTATCACTCAAGTCCCTTTTTTTCTTTTCTTTTTTTTTTTTTTTTTTTTTTTGATAACGTCAGATGCTAAATGTGGTTCTGATTTCAGAGGCTGATTTAGGTTCTGATTTCAGAGGCTGATTTAGGTTCTGATTTCAGAGGCTGTTTTCAAAGCCTGATTTCAGAGTCTGATGATGGTCTGAATTCAGAGGCTGTTGGTCAGTGTCTGATTTCAGAGTTGAATAAGGGTCTGATTTCAGGGTCTGAATTCAGAGGCTAATTTTCAGAGGTTACTGGTTAGGGTCTGATTTCAGAGGCTATTGGTCTAGGTCTGATTTCAGAGGTTACTGGTCTGGGTCTGATTTCAGAGGCTACTGGTCTGGGTCTGATTTCAGAGGCTAAGTTTCAGGGTCTGATCTCAGAAGCTGATTCAATAGTTAAGTTTCAGGGTCTGAACTCAGAGTCTGATTTCAGAGGCAGATTTCAAAGGTTACGTTTTAGGTCTGATTTCAGACTTCACTTAGTTTTCAGTGTCTGATTTCACACTACACTAGGGTTTTAGAAACAAAACACACAGCCGCCAAGAACATGCTTATTTCTTAAACATATGCTAAAGAACAGAATGACTATGACGAACTGATAGGAAGAACAGAACAGAAGCCCAGAACTGGAAAAAGTGATGAAGATGAACTGATATGCAACTGGAATGAACTGATATGCAGAACACACCAAAAACAGATCCAGAAATAAACAAAACAAAAAACAGAATCAAGATCCAATAAGAACTGAAACGAAAATAACAAAGAACAAACACACCAAAAACAGATCCAGAAATAAACAAAACAAAAAAACAGAAACAAGATCCAACAAGAACTGAAACGAAAATAACAAAGAACAAGAGAAAAACAGAATCAAACAAAAGGAAAGATAGAAAAATCAGACCTTGGAACCCTGAGCTCTAGATACCAAATGACAAGAAACCCACTTGGATTCGAAATCCAAGCAAACCCCAAGCAACGGACAGAACCCCAAGAACCGCGAATATGATTTTGTAGAAACAAAACCCTTCCAAGGCCACAAAGAAGACCCACAAAGAACTTGCCCTTGAGAACCTTTAAGATGAATCCTTGTAGTGTTTTGCTAGCAATGGAGACGCCACTAAGTTTGCCAAAACTTAGATAAGTCGATTCAAACTTGAAAAGGGGAATCCCTCCCTTACAATAATTCGGCCATAGCCAAAGCTTTAAGCTTTTGATTTTACAAATTCGTTGGTTGCTCAAATGAAGAAGAAAGTAAGCTTAAATATTGTTACAAAAAGAAACCCTAAAGGCATAAAGACAATAATGCCCCTAAAAACGAAATTACACAAATATCAAGTCTTTAAGTCTTTAAATGCCTAGAAAGCTTTATTCTAAACTGATTTGGGCCAAGTGAAATGGCTTTGGGCCCTTTCCATCGAAGCCCACATGCGCCTCTATTTGTTTGTTGCAGCCGGCCATAAAACTCTGAACTAATCCCGCCATTGCTTCTCTGAGTCTTTTGGTCCTCTGCCTCGTAATTGGCCCTTCTGGTACTTGTAATGCGTCATTTGATTTGTTGTCTGCCTGGATCATGTCAATCATCCTCCACACGAGTCCCATCCTCCTTAGTGATAGAAGTAATCTTGCTACGGCCGTGAAAACTCTTCATAGCAGTAAAAAAGAATTTAGTATTCTGATCCCCGAGATTTAGCCATTGAACACGAGATTTCTATCTATTGAAGCCTTCCTCAGCCCGACACTTGTCACCATACCGTAATGAAAGACTAGCTTCTTCAGCTAATAGAGCGGGGTTACAGGGGCACTCCTGTAAAGCACACTGCACACTATCCAACTCCCTCTTAATCTCCAAAACCTTACTCGGAATCTAAGAGAAATGCTCGACATTAAACTTCTTCAAGGCCATCTTAACACTCTTCAGCTTACAACATAAACGGAACATCGGAGTACCGAGAACATCAATGTCCCAAGCCCTAGCCACAACTGAGAGAAAATCAGGATGATCCGCCCAAAAATCAAAGAATTTGAAGGGAATTTTCCTCTTTGGGAGCTCTGCAAGTTTAACCACCATAGGAGAATATCTGAAATCCGAGGGGGAAGAAAGCAGGCAGCAGAACCCGAAAAAAGACACTCCCAAGACGAATTAGCGAGAACACGCTCCAACTTACGCCAAATAGGGGACTGAATCTGCTTATTGAACCAAGTAAACTGACAACCAGAGAACTGAAGATCATCCAAACCAGCCTGACCCAAACAGCAGCCCAAATCATCTTTCCAAGCCGGCCATGCCACAGATCCACCACAATGCTCAATCGAAGATCGAATAGCATTGAAGTCTCCCAAAACAAGCCACATAGAGTCATCAAAAACACTACCACTAGAAACTAAGTCGGCCCAAAGCTCCCGACGCTTCTCGTAGTCACACTCACCATACACCACCGAAACTACACAAGTCCACAACCCAGAAATATGAGACACACTACAATGAATAACTTGAGATGAATAACGAATAATGCTAACATCAATGTCACTAGGGTTCCAACACACCCAAATACGGCCAAACGGAAGAATATCAGAGTGGCAAAAAAACTTCCATGAATGATTAATCGCACGAGATACATTCACAAAATTAACCTCTTTTACCTTGGTTTCAACTAAACCACACAAAGAAAGCTTCTCATCACGAAGAAACCTCCTAACTTCAACTTGTTTAATTGGGTCATTGAGACCCCGAATGTTCCAACAACCAAAAATCATTAAAACGGAGAAGAGTAGAGCCAAACCCAAACAAATCAGTGTCGTCGACCCCCTCTCAGGGACTGCCGTTTCTGACTCCTCTTTCCACCAGAACCCTTTCTAGATTTGTTACCATAAACCAATTTCCTGATCTCCTGAGAATCAATGACCTTATTAGCCAAACTGTTATCATTGGGCGTGGGCGATTAATAAGTTCCAGAAGGCGGAGACTCAGCTAAAACAGACTTAGAAATATCCTCGACAAGAAGTGAAGAAGCACGGGAACATTCACCTTCCTCCTTACCCTCTGCCTCCGTAATAACTGCCTCAGACGAAACCACATACATAAGAGGATTTACCAGAGCCGATTCCAACCTATTGGAAGAGCACTCACCCAAAACAAGAACCATGTTAGAGGGAACATCCTGAATCACATCACCGCTCGAGCTAACATGAGTGGTCACAGTCGCTCTCTTGCCTTTCTTCTTCTTATAGACCGGAATCCAGACACCCTCCTTTACCTTAGTAGTGTCAGCCGTAACAACTTTATCCATTGAAGGAATAGGTGGCTTGGGAATCCAGGACTGCTCGAGATAGGCTTATGAGTTTCGATATTTCTGCATGCTCGAGATGTGTCCTCTGTGGTTGTTCTGGGAGGATGTAGATCACATTTTCTGGGATGACTGTGTTGGCAATGTGTGGTTTAGATTGGAGCTCTCGAGATTGGATGTAGATTGTTTAGTGGATGGATCAGTATACTGGTGGCTCCTTATGTCATTAACTAGTTCGACTTTTGTTTGCAACTTCAGTTTACTACATCTGGAGGGAGAGACTCATCATGAAAGCAAGCATTTCTCTCCCTCCAAATGTAGTAAACTAAAGCTGCAAATGAAATTCGAACTAGTAAATGACATAAGGAACCACGAGTGTACTGATCCATCCACTCAACAGTATGCATCCAAACTTGAGAGCTCCAATCTAAACCATACATAGCCAACACAATCGTCCCATTACCTTATACCCACTTACACCGAAGCAAGTCCACGAGGATCAAGTCAAGTTGTAACTTGAGAGAGATAGAGAGAACGAGAGTGCAAACACACAACCTTGGAGAAAACACGTGAGAGAAGTGTGACCGAACCAAGTAAGGAAATTCTCCAGGACATGACACCTCCCAAAAACCTCTCCCACGCAACAGGTAAGACTGAACCCAAGTAGACCAAGAAGAGACCTAACCAGAGCAAAGAAATCACAAATGCTTAATAATGGTCGCTCTATTCCAAGTTTCCAAACTCTTAATCCCCAAACCCCATTCTTATCCAAAAAAAAAATCCCTTCTTCTAAAAGCCAACTTCGCCCTAGAAGAAGTAAGCTCACTACCCTTCCATAGAAAAGATCTCAAAGTCATCTACAACTTCCTAATAACAGACTTAGGCAGAATGAACAAAGAGGACCAATACACTTGAATAGAGAACAATACCGACTTGATGAGCTGAAGCCGCCCCGCATAGGAAATAGCCCTAATAATCTAACTCTTGACACGCCCGATAATACGCTAAATAAGGATAGTACAGTCTGAGGCCTGTAGCTTAAAAAAGATCAAAGGAACCCCCAAATACCGCACTGGAAGCACAACCTCTTGAAAACCCAACACTTGAAGCAACTGATCCTTAAGAGTTGGGGAAATACTAGAAGAAAAAAGATGACTCTTTGCTGGATTCGAAACCAAACCAGATAAACCCATAAACTGCTGAAGACAATCCATAATCAAAGATATCGAGGTTGCATCCACCCTACGAAAAAAATCATCAGGTCATCTGCAAAACAAAGATGGGCGAGACGGTCATTTGAACAGTGTCAATGAAACTTGAATCCTCTATCATGAACCATCTTCCGAAGTGAACCCGTGAGAACCTCCATAGCCAAAACAAATAGATAAGGAGACATAGGATCACCCTGACACAAACCACGGCCCCCTAAGAAAAAACAATTCAACTTTCCATTAATAGACACTGAGAACATAGTAGAAGTCATACACTCCCGAATCTAACCCACCATCTTTTCTGGAAACCCAATAGTCCTCAAAACCCCAACCATAAAATGCCAACGAACAATATCATAAGCCTTCATCAAATCAATATTAAAAGCACATCTCGGGATTCCACCACTCCGATGATAATTCCTCACCAACTCCGTGCAAAATAGAATGTTGTCACTAATACGTCGTGCCGCAACAAAAGAAGATTGATTAGCACTGACCATTGAAGGAAGAAAAACATTAATAAGATTCATAATAAGCTTTGCAATACAGTTGTAAATATTGTTGCAACAAGATATAGGTCGAAAATCCTTAATCTGAGAGGGGTTAGGAATCTTCAGAATCAGTGTAATAGATGTAGCATATACCTGCTGCAAAAATCTCCTCGAATAAAAGAAAGAATGAATAACACGAAGGACATCATCACCCATTATACTCCAAGCCTTCTTAAAGAAATCCGAGTTAAACCCATCCGGATCAGGAGCCTTATTATCCTTCAAAGGAAACAAAGCAACCTTAATCTCCCCATTGAAACCTCCCGAGCAAGAATCTCCCTCTACTTATCAGACATATACTGAGTAATAGCCGAATGAAGAAGATCTCTATCAAAATCCTGCAAACTAGCCTGAGGCAACAAAATAGTCTCATAGAAAGACACAATCTCCTCCCTCACCAAAGCATCATCCTCTAAACGAGTCCCATCCTCCTTAGATATAGAAGTAATATTGCTACGTCGATGATGTTGCTTCATAGCTTGGAAAAAGAACTTCGTATTTTGATCCCCAAGATTGAGCCACTGAACTCGAGATTTTTTCCGAACTAAACCTCATTAGCCCGACTCAGGTTACCATACAATAAAGATAATCTCGCCTCTTCACCTAGTAGAAAAGAGTCACTAGGGTTCTCCTACAAGGCACCATGTACCCTATCCAACTCCCTCATAACATCTAAAGCCATACCCAAAAGATTAGAAAAATTCTTCATCGCCACCTTCACACTCTTCAGCTTTTGACACAAGCAAAACATCGGGGGTTCCACTAACATTAATATCCCAAGCTCTAGCCACAACCGTAAGGAAATCTAGATGTTCAGCCTAATAATCAAAGAATTTAAAAGGGATTATCCTCTTAGGGAGCTCAACCAGATTCACAACCATAGGAGAATGGTCTGAAATGCGGGAAGGAAGAAACCTAATAACCGAATCAGGAAAGAGACACTCCCAAGAGGTATTAGCAACAACACGATCTAGCTTCCGCCAAATAGGAGAATGAACCTGCTTATTAAACCATATGAAGCGACAACCAGAAAACTGAAGATCATCCAAATCGGCCTGGCCCAGGCAATAACCCATCTCATCCTTCCAAGAGGGCCACGACAAGGAACCACCACTATGCTCAAAAGGAGAACGAATAGCATTGAAATCACCCATAACCGACCACTGAGAAGCGTCAAAATAACTACTACTATCAAGCAAATTAGCCCAAAGATCCTGAAGCTTCTCATAATCACACTCACCATAAACCACAGAAACCACAGAGCTCCAAAGAGAAGAAACATGTAAAACATGACAAGGGATAGCTTGAGGAGAAAAGCGAATAATACGAACATCAACATCAATCGGATTCAAACAAATCCAAATTCGACCAAAATGAAGAACATCGGAATGGCAAAAAAACTCCCACGAAGGATTAATAGCTCAGGAAACACCCACATAATTAACATCATCCACCTTTTTTTCAACTAAACCACACAAAGAAAGTTTCTCATCACCAAAAATCCTTCTAACTTCAGCTTGCTTCATAGGGTCATTGAGACCCCGAATATTACAACAAAAAATCATTAAAATAATAAGAAGATGAGAAACCTTACCCAAGAAAATCATCTTCACCTACCCCTTTTATGGGATTGGCGTTTCTGATGCCTCTTACCACCTGAGCCCTTCTTATGCTTACCACCATGACCCATCTTCTTTTTATCCAAAGAGTTTTTAGCCTTTACAGCTAGTAGATTAACACTTGAAAAAAAAAGAATAATTATCAAATCCTAGAGGAACCCAGCCATCCCATCCTCATTAAATACCTCACTAGGTAAAGAAACAATATGAGTACATTCACCCTCATCCCTCTTATCCAAAATCACCACAACTACTTCCTTAGAAGCACATCCTACCACTACAATAGCATCTGAAACCAATTCCAAACCCTTAGAAGAACACTCACCCGAATAAAATACCCTATCAATATCATCAATCGAAACCACAACCTCACTAGGCTTAATATGAGTTGCCTTAATTTTTTCCTTTCCTTTCTTCTTTTTAGTGATCGTAACCCAAACATCATATATAGCCTTATCTGCCAATGCCAAACCAGTTTCAACCATAGAAGGAGTGGAAGTTTTTGGTACCCAAGTTTGTGAAGGCTTGCTCTCATCCCTCTTGGGAGCACCCCTAGGGCAAGACTATAAATAGTGACCCCCACAAGAAACACACTTCACAGGAACCCACTCGAATTTGGCCCTCACTTTTATCAACACAAACCTGAGCATAACTAAGCTGTTTCCTGGTGAAGGTAATATGATCAGCATGAAGAGGGCATCCAACTGCACTAGCCATAAAATTGAGACCCTTAGAAGTCCAATACTTAAACGATATATTGTATAGGCGAACCCATACTGAAAATTTATTAATATCCTCATTTGTAAGAGGTAAACTCGGTTGCCAATGCTTAAGAACCAAAGGCCTATTAGCCATATACTAAGAAGCTCTATCCAAAACCATACAAGCTTCTTGGAAGCTCGCAAACTTCAACAGGTAATGGTAACATATCTAATGGAGTTAGTGGCTGAAAACCATAAACAATTTGATATGGTGAATAAGATGTAGAAGAATGAATGCTACTGTTATATGCAAATTCAATAAAAGGCAAACAATCCTCCCAAGTTTTTAAGTTCTTAGTGATAACAGTACGCAATAACTGAGTCAAAGTCCCAATAACCACCTCGATCTGTCCATCAGTTTGGGGGTGACAAGTAGAAGAATACACAAGTTTAGTTCCTAACTTACCCCATAAAACTTTCCAAAAGTGACTAAAGAATTTAACATAACGATCTGAAACTATACTCCGTGGAATTCCATGGAGCTATACTATTTCTCTAAAGAACAAGTCAATAATGTTAGTGGCATTATCAGTTTTATGACATGCTATAAAGTGTGCCATCTTACTGAACCTATCAACCACTACAAAGATGGAATCTCTACCCCGCCTAGTCCTAGGTAAACCCAATATAAAGTCCATTGATACATCTACCCATCGCTCACTAGGTACGGGCAACAGTGTATACAAACCATGAGGCATAACCTTAGATTTAGCCTTTTTACAAGTTAAGCATTTGTCACACAAACACTCAATATCTCTTCGCATTTTAGGCCAATAGAAATGTTCACTCAATACTCATAAGGTCTTAGCAATGCCAAAATGCCCCATTAAACCTCCTCCATGCATTTCCCTAACTAACAATTCACGCATACTATAAACATGAATGCATAATCTATTTTCCTTAAACAGAAACCCATTATGTTGGTAGAATTTACTAAAGGTAGACTTTTCACATGTAGCATAGATAGTACTAAAGTCAGTATCATTTGCATAAATTTCTTTCCCAAGCATCCTTGCATTCAATGAAGTAAGTAAAGCATACCTTCGCGATAATGCATTGGTGACAATATTTTCCTTACCTTGTTTGTAGAGGATTACATATGGAAATGTCTCAGCAAACTCTAACCATCATACGTGCCATTTGTTCAGCTTACCCTGACCTTTCAAATGCTTCAACAAACAGATTAGAAGTAACAAATATGTGAAAACAATTATATAACCCCACAATCTCACACGCTCATGTGTTTGGACTCAAATATGTATCACTCCACTCCACTCATGTTTGGACTCAATATAATATGAATATGACTTACCAAAGAAGTTCACAACATTGTGTAATCTTCAAGCTAGCATAAACAACAAGAAACCAATATATGGCAAACAGAGTAATGCGAGTAAGAATTAGCTAATATATAGACTCAATTCAAAGAAAACCTAAAGCTAGAATGTTTGGAATAAGGAAATCACAAACTAGCAAAATAGGCAAACAAACATGCAAACAATCCCGGACGTATGCAAATTAGGATGAAAATTTGGTGCCTAAGTATAAATTTTGTTAAATTACCCTTCACAGACACCCAATTGATGATATGGAACCAACTAATTTCAACCAAATTTTGGAACATTTTTACTACTGTTTTTTGCTCTTTAGGTCACTTGAGCTCTCAAAATAATTCTAAGTGTTGACTGGTTTGGAGTCCAATATGGTACCAATATAGTTGTTTTCCGGTTCCAATAGCTATATTTTACTCACAGGTTCACCGGTATGGAGACCGGTATGTAAGCCAGTATGTACTTGCCTTGTTCTAGTAGCTATGTTTTGGAACAAACTGACCGATATAGAGTCCAGTATGGGACTGGTATGAAACTAGCCCGGTTCTAGTAGCTATGTAATCCCTATGTAGACTGGTATGAAGGCCAGTATGAAACTTGCCCAGCTCCAAAAGCTGTGTCTAGTGTATTTGTAAACCGGTATGCCGGTATAAGGCTGGTATGTCAGTCATAGGCGATTCAAAAAAGGCAAAAATACTTAAGAAACACAAAAACCAACAAAAACCAAGAATCAAGATGAACATATACCTTTTTTCTGGAAAAGGTAAGTATATATAAACCAAAAAAAAGAAAAAAGGCATATGAGTATACCCTAGAAAGCCAAAGAGGACAAGCCCTCCGAGCAACAAAGCTAAAAGCTAAAAGGAAACAAATGCATCAAAAGATATCGTCAGAAAAATGCCAAAAAAGGTGAAGTCATTTATTATTATAAGATGGTTTCACCTTCCGTAAAAAGCTAGCACGTGTTCGAACAGAGAAAACAATATTGGTGAGAAGAACACGAAAAGGACGAGGAAGCTCATCATGAAGACGAGTGTTTCTCTCCCTCCATATGGAATAAACTGAGGCTACAAATGAAAGTCGAACCAGTATGTGACATAAGGATCCTCTCGTGTACTGATCCATCCACTCAATAGTCTGAAAATAATCCTAGGGGCTCCAATCTAAACCACACAGTCAGCACAATAGTCCAAACCCGAGATGAGATATAGTACTGGAAGAAAAGATGATCAATGCCCTCCCTAGAGGAACCACAAATGACACATCTCGAGCAAGCAGAAATACCAAAACTCATCAGCTTATTCTTAGTACAAAGGCCACCCTGAATGGTCAACCAAAGCAAAAAATACTGGCGCGGGATAGCCTTGCAAAACCACACAATCTGATACCAATGCACAAAGGTTCCCCTTATTCTCATAGCATTCCAAGCATTCTTAATAGAAAAAATACCTCTACGATCATCCTCCAAACCAACTCATCCTCTCTCATACTAGAAGGAATACAATCTAATTAAAGGGACTGAGCCAACTCCAAAAGGGAAGCAGACCTAGCCAAAGGCCACTGCCAAGCAGAGTCCGTGATAATAGTTGACAATGTGGCCATCCTGTCTAAACTAGAGTCATAAATGACCCACTCACCCATAGTATCCACAATCAGGCCCAGTGGGTGCTAGTTATCAAACCATAACAAAACCTTTTCACCATTTCCAAGGCTGTTTGGCTTTCCAGAGAGGATAGTGGGTTGGATTCGCGAGTGTATGACTACTACTCAGTGTCTATTAATAGAGAATTGAATGGTTTTTTCTGTGGGGGTCGTGGTTTGCGTCAGGGTGATCCTATGTCTCCTCATTTATTTGTTTTGGTTATGAAGGTTCTCTCGGGTTTACTTATGATGATGGTCCTTGATCAGGGTTTCAAGTTTCATTGGCGATACTCAAAAGACTCTCTCACCCATCTTTATTTTACAGATGAATTGATGATTTTTTATAGGGCGGATGTTACCTCGGTCTTTTTGATTATGGATTGTCTTCAGTAATTTATGGGTTTATTTGGTTTGGTTCCGAATCCGGTAAAAAGTCATCTTTTCTCGTCAGATATTTCCACATCAATTAAGGATCGGCTTCTACAAGTTTTGGGTTTTCAATAGGGTGTTTTTTTGTGCGGTATGTAGGAGTCCCTCCGATTTCTTCTAAGCTACAGGCCTCAGACTGTACTATCCTTATTGAGCATATCATCGGGCATGCCAAGAGTTGGAGTTGTAGGGATCTCTCCTATTCGGGGCGGGTTTAGCTCATCAAATCGCTAGGGCTCTCTCTTATTACATGCGAAAACATTTTTTTTTTAAATTCCATTTGCTTTTCCTTCAGTTATCTTTCCAGAGAGCCGAAGGAATTTGGGTATATTACCCTAATTGCTTCCAACTCTCCCTAAACACTTCAAAAATACCAAAAATTAATTTTTAATTTCAAAACCAACATCAACATATGTTATAGAATAAAATTCAAGTTTTTCAAAATGTCAAATATTTTTACAAAAACATAAATTTATTCTAAATACGTAATAGCGTAAATTTTGAATCCAATACATAAACCAAATTAGAATCCCGATAAGAAATATCTCGTGAACAATTCTAGGTCACCCAAAGATGGTCAAGTGATTCTAGAATGGTAGCCATAGCTCTAAGCTTTAATCGAGAGTTCCAAACTCTAATTTTATGTCTTTGTCTAACATAAACATTTTGATCCAATTACTAAGCATATTGTGTTTATACTTCTAAAGCATCCTAATATGATTTATTAGCTTTATCACAACATTAAACTATGTGATCATGCATCCAATACATAAAATAACATAACTTAAGAGAAGTTCAAACTTACCTAGCAAGTTTGATGCAAAGATCCAATCTCATTCTCTTGTTGAATGGTAGGAGAACCTCCAAGGTTTGCAAGCTTCACTCCAAGATCCAATCTTTATTCCAATATTAGCAAGCTTCAATCCAAGATCCAATCATGATTTCTCCTAGATGAAATGTTATAGAGACCTCACAAGATTCTCTAAACACTTCTCTAACTTAGGCTAATTTCTCTAATTCTTGCTTGTATTTTACTTTCTCAAGCTTTTGTTTTGCTTAAGTAAACATTTCTTAAAACTTGCTATTTATAGCAAAACTTAGGTAATTTTTAATTAATAAAAGTTGTAATCAACTTTTAGGTGGGCTTAATCTAATTTATCCAAATATGTATAATTAGGTGTGACTAATCTCCATTGTCTACCGCTTTGATTTAATCCAATTAAATCGGGACAAAGATTAAGAAATAAATTAGTTAAATATTTGCCACTTTGATTTAATCCAATTAAATCAAGCCAAAACCACTAATTATTACATACTTACAATTACCATAATATCCTCAAATGGTATAGATAATTATGATTTTACAATTAAGCCCTTGTATAGTTATTGAATTAATCCAATTAATCCAATTAGGTCAAAGTAAATCATCAATGTTATCCAATAACACTTGATTATCTTAGTTGATGAATATTATCTTTTATAAAAAATAATCGGCTACCTAAGTGCTCAATGAGTACACTTCATATTGAGACTATAAGTTCAGACACATTCGTCATCTAAGCTTAGCTAATATCTACGTAATTCGTCCACCTCCGAATTCACGAAGAACACGAACTACCTTTCTGAACTATACAAGTCGAGATCATCACATATGTTTAACAATCCCTCCTTCGTAGGCTATCTGAGTTGTGCTTAGGAAACATATAATACTTCATCAAGTTTCTGAGGCGCACATCTCATGTCGACATGTCCACGATTCTGCATATATGATGTGATCCATCCTAGGTGATCGACTTTGGCCAAAGCTTTAAGAATGGTGACTTTACTCACATTGATACCTAAATCCTTTATGGTACACATACGGGCCGACGAATCTTATCTTGTTTCGTACTTGATTATTGAGTGCATTGGTCCACACCCAACGACCATCTAGAGGCCAGACCATGAAAGGTTTCTGACATACATGGCATCAAAGTTTGGAAGATCTCACACAAAATCAATGTTATCTTATAGTCAAAGGATTACATATGCTACTTGACTCGAGGAGATTCCTATTGACGGTGGTGATACTTCCAACTATTAAGAATCACTTGTGAGTCATTCAATATTCGGTCCAACCAATACCCACATATCTATAGGAGTTTTCAAAACTCATGGTATATAAGGTTAAACCATTGGAACTCCAATTCCAATATACAATATGTGCTAGTCTTCTAGGTTATAGGAATTCGACCGTATTCCAAAACCAACGACTATATATATATATACACACTTTAAGAATAATAGTAATATTTATCCCAATGTCGAACCACCTAGTGTCCAGTATTACTACAAGAATATTCTAAGGTCAATGTCATTCTTAGCATATCTATACATCAATCTAATATGCATAATGAAAATACCATTAATAAGGTATAAAATGAAAATGTAGTTATTTTATTAATAAATAATAAAATGTATAATTTGGATTGGCACTCCAAGCACCAACTCCAACAATAAAAACTTAATCAACAACTTTGCCAAAAAAGTCAATAAAGGAAAAACAACAAAATCACAACAATTCAACAAAGGTGGCAAGTTTTTCAAAGCCATAGCCAAATTGTCTCTTTGACACAAAATATTTCAAATTTCGTGGCCTTCATGTGTATAGGTCCAATGATGTATTTTGAAGCCCAATAAGTCTCGTCTTGGCCGAATTTTTGATTTTGGACTTAATTTGGCTTGATTCGTCAAAAAGTTCTTGACTTCCGAATTGCTGGTGCACAACTACCCCCGTCAATGATCATATTAAGATCCTCAATCTCAGACTCATCACCATCAACCTCAACCTTACTGTCAGTAGAATGTACCTCACCACAATTCTTATCAATCACTAAGGCGCGCCTGTTGGGGCATTGTGAAGCATAATGTCTCATGCCCAAACACTTGATGTCCTTAGTCTTTGGTGTTGTACTCTCAGGTTTCGGTCTAGCCTTGCTTGGTTCTGTAACATCTTTACCCTTGGCACTAGGTTCGGCCCTTGGCTTGTTAAAGCCGAATCTCGTCAATCAGTAGGAACCCATTTCCCCTTCTATGCAGGAGTAGTCTAAGTACAAAATCTGGATGTAGACTTCTTCTTGAGTTGCCTCTATACCTTGATAGCCATGTGAAGCATATCCTATAAATCAACATAATGATACAACTCCACCATGTTGGCAATCTCTCTGTTAAAGCCCACTAGAAATCGTGCCATAGTAGCCTCTGCATCCTCCGCTAGATTCACCCTGATCATGACAACCTCTATCTCAGTATAGTAATCCTCTACACTCTTGGCCCCCTGATACAAATGTTGTAGTTTCTGCTACAATGGGTATGAATCGTTTCCTCTTGAGACCTTGAAGTTCTTTACATGTCTGAATTGGCCTCTTATGATTCCTCATTCGGTTCGTGACAATCTGATCCCAATAAATCATCACATAATCAATGAATTCTATAGCTTCCAGATTGATATTCTTCTCATCAGAGTAATGATGACAATTGAAAATCAACTTGATTTTCTTCTCCCACTCTAAATACACTTCAGGATCATTCTTACTCTGAAAGATTGGTATTTTGATATTTATGCTTCCTAGATCACCATCTACATCTCTTCATCTACTATAACCCCTCTGATCCCAATTCCTTCGTCTGTCATCATATGTACCTCTACCATCAAACAACCTATACCTCCTATCATTCCTCCTATCAAACCTCCTATCAGGCCTTCTATCAGGCCATGGCTGAAATATCTCCTCCACATCATTAAGATAATCAGAATCATCAAACTCAGTTTTATCTTCTTCTTCATCTGGTGGTACACGTCGTAGTGTTACATTCTGAGGTGGTGGTATATGCTGAAGTGGTCGTGCTCTGGGAAAACTACCTATTTGATTACCCTCTACACTCTTGGACAACCTCTCGAAAGTAACATTCATGTTCTCCATCATATCCATAAACTTCCAATCTAAAGCCTCAAGCTTCACATCCACTGTCAAACTAGTATTTACCATCTCAAAGCTTCAACAAACAGATTATAAGTAACAAATATGTAAAAACAATTATATAACCTCATAATCTCACACGCTCACGTGTTTGCACTCAAATATGTATCACTCCACTACACCCGTGTTTACATTTATAATGTGAATATGACTTATCAAAGAAGCTCACAACAATGTCTAATCTTCAAGCTAGCATAAACAACAAGAAATCAATATAGGGCAAACGAAGTAATGCGAGTAAGAATTAGCAAATACATAGACTCAATTCCAAAAAAAAAAACTCAAAGTTAGAATAATTGGAATATAGAAATCACAAACTAGAACAATAAACAAACAAGCATGCAAACAATTATAGACTTATGCAAATTTGGACGACAATTTGGTGTCTCAATAGAAATTTTAATAAATTACCATCCACAGACACCCAAATGATAAAATAGAACCAACCAAATTTTGAAACTTTTTTACTTTTTTTTTTTTGCTTTTTAGGTCAGTTGAGCTCTTAAAAAAATATTCAAGTGTTGATCAGAATAGAGACCAGTATGGGACCGGTATTAAACTAGATCAGTTTTGTATCTATGTCATCTGACCAGTATGGGACCGGTATGAAACTAGATCAATTTTTGTATCTATGTAATATGACCGGTATGGTACCGATATGGAATTATATCGGTTTTCGTATCTATGTAATTTGACTGGTATGGAGCTAGACTGGTTTTCGTAGCTTTGTAATCCCCAGGTAGACCAATATGAAGGCCGATATGTGACCGGTATGTCAGTCACCAAAAAATCAGAAAGGCAAATACCGAAAAACTAACAAAAAAATCAAGAATTAAGATGAACAAGTATCTTGATGACCAACAAACACAATAAAGACTAAATAAAAAACACAAAGTAAAGATAGAAAAATCAGACCTTGGAACCCTAAGCTCTGATACCAAATGACGCGGAACTCACTTGGATAATTAGGCCAAGCAAACCTTATGTAACAGATAGAACCCCAAACACCGCAAATTTGATTTTGTAGGAACAAAACCCTTCCGAGGTCACAAAAAAGACCCACAGAACTTGTCTTTGAGAACCCTTAAGATGATCCTTGTTGTGTTCTGCTAGCACCGAGACGCCACTAAGATTGTCACATCTTAGATAAGTCGAAGCTGAAACAAATGAGAATCCCTCCCTTAAGCTTGAATTTTGGCCATAACCATTTCTTTGAGAGAAATTTAAAAAAATAGTGAGTCATTCCATTAATGAAGATAAGTTACAGTATATAGTAAAATGAAGGAAACCCTAACGGGTGCAAAATGACCAAAATATCCTTATTTGCTAAATAATGGCTACTTAAAGGTTATGCCCTTAATAGTCATTTAGTATCCTAGACAACTTTCAATAAAAGTCAAAAGTAATAAAAACTTAACCAACAACTTTGCCAAAAAAGTCAATAAAGGAAAAACAACAAAATCACAAAAATTCAACAAAGGTGGCAAGTTTTTCAAAGCCATAGCCAAATTGTCTCATTTACACAAAATGTTTCAAATCTCGTGGTCTTCATGTATATAGGCCCAATAAATTTTGTCTTAGCCGAATTTTTGGTGTTAGACTTAATTTGGCTTGATTCGTCAAAATGTACTTGACTTTCGAATTGATGGTGTGTTAATCTGGTATTTTTTTTTTGATAAGGTAAGCATATTAACCAAAAAGAAAAATACAAAAGCACAAGGGCATACCCCAGACAACTAGAAAAGACAAGCCCTCATAGCAGTCAGAGCCTAAAGCTACAAAGGAAACAAGAACATCAAAAGATATCATCAGACAGATGCCAAGAAAAGTGAAGCCATTTATTATCATAAGATATTTTCACCCTTTCGTAACAAACTAGCACGGTCCAAACAAAAAACACAATATCAGTGAGAATAACACTAGAGGGGCGAAGAGGCTCATCATGAATGCGAGCATTTCTCTCCCTCCAGATAGTAAACTGAAGCTGCAAACGAAAGTCGAACTAGTAAATGACATAAGGAGCTACCAGTATACTGATCCATCCACTCATCAGTCTGTATCCAATCTCGATAACTCCAATCTAAACCACACATTGCCAACACAGTCGTCCAAACCCGGCAAGAGAAAGAGCACTGGAAAAAAATGTGATCTATGTCCTTCCCAGAACAACCACAGAGGACACATCTAAAGTATGAAGAAATACCAAAACTCATCAGCCTATCCTGAGTATAAAGGCCACTATGAATAGTCAACCAAAGCAGAAAGAATGGCGCAAAATGGCCTTACGAAACCACACAATCCGATACGAACGCACCAAAGTACCCATCGTCCTCGTAGCATTCCAAACACTCATAATTGAAAAAATACCACTACAATCATCCTCCCAAAACCAACTCATCTTCCCTCATACTACAAGGAATTCAATCCAAAGGTAGGGAACGAGCCAACTAAAGAAGGGATGCAGATCTAGTCGGAGGCCAACGCCAAGAAGAGTCCGTGATAATAGTATTCACTATAGCCATCCTATCCAAGCTAGAATCATAAATGACCCTCTCACCCATCGTATCAACAATCAGACCCAGAGAGTGTCAATTATCAAACCACAACAAAACCTTTTCACCATTCCCAATCCTAAATCTCATCCTCCGACGAGCCCAAGATCGAAGACCCAAAATCTTCCGCCAACTCCACGAAAAATCTGCAGGATAAGACACCTCCCAAAAACTCCGCCCACGTACCACGTAAGACTAAACCCATGTAGACCAAGAAGAGACATGACCAAAGCAAAGAAATCATAAATGCTTAACAATGGTCGCTCTGTTCCAAGTTTCCAAACTCTTAATCCCCAAAACCCCTTCTTTCAAAGGCAAACAAACTCTACTCCAAGCCACCTTCGCTCCTGAAGAATCAAGCTCACTACCCCTCCAAAGAAAAGATCTCAAAGTCGTATCGACCTTCCTAATAACATACTTAGGCATGAGGAACAAAGAGGACCAATAAACTTGAATAGAGAACAATACCGACTTGATAAGTGAAGTTACCCCGCATAGGAAAGAACCTTACTACTCCAACTCTTGGCACGCCCGATAATACGCTCAATAAGGATAGTACAGTCTGAGGCTCGTAGCTTAGTAGAAATAAAAGGAACCCCCAAATACCTCACTGGAAGCACACCCTCTTAAAAGCCAACACTTGAAGCAACTGATCCTTAAGAGTTGGGGAAATACCCGAAGAAAAAAGACGACTCTTAGCCGAATTTGAAACCAAACCAGATAAACCCATAAACCGTTAAAGATAATCTCTAATCAAAAAGACCGAGGTCGCATCCAATTTACAAAAAATCATCAAGTCATTTGCAAAATAAAGATGGGTGAGACGGTCCATTGAACAACGCCAATGAAACTTGAATCCTAGATCATGAACTATCTTCTGAAGTAAACCTGTGAGAACCTCCATTGCTAAAAAAATAAATAAGGAGACATAGGATCACCCAGACGCAGTCCATTGCTTATCAAATCTCAATCTCAGGTTGAGGTCGAAACAAGGGATCAGATCCACCTGTGGTTCTTTTAGGCCCTCGAGAAGCTGATGCAAGAACTGCTGGAACATATTTTGAGCGAGCCCCGACTAATAATCGAAAGGGCTGAAGTGCCTGGCCAGGGGTAGAAGATGGTCCAGATGATGAAGAGATATCCCCGTACTGTATCGAAAAGAATGCATTGGATGGATGCCCGGGCGTCCCTGAGAAAAAACCATTCAACTCTCCATTAATAGACATTGAGAACAAAGTAGAAGTCATACACTCTCGAATCCAACCCACCATCCTTTCTGAAAACCCAATAGTCATCAAAACCTCAACCATAAAATCCCAACAAACAATATCATAAGCCTTAATAAAATCAATCTTAAGAGCACATCTCGGGATCCCACCACTCCGATGATAATTCCTCACCAACTCCTGGCACAACAGAATGTTGTCACTGATAAGTCACCCCGCAACAAAAGTAGATTGATTAGGACTGACCACTAGAGAAGAACAACCTTAATCTGATTTGCAATAAGTTTAGCAATACACTTGTAAATAGTGTTGCAATAAGATATAGGTCGAAAATCCTTAACCTGAGAGGGGTTAGGAATCTTCGGAATCAGAGCAATAGACGTAGCATTTACCTGATTCAAAAGTCTCCCCGAACAAAAGAAAGAATGAAAATCACGAAGGACATCATCACCAATTATACTCTAAGCCTTCTTAAAGAAGGTATAATTAAATCCATCTAGACCGGGAGACTTATTATCCTTCAAAGAGAACAAAACAATTTTAATCTCATCATTTGAAACCTCTCACGCAAGAATCACCATATGCCCATCAGACACATACTGAGTAATAGCCGAATGAAGAAGGTCCCTATCAAAATCCTGCAAACTAGGCTGAGGCCCCAAAAGAGTCTCATAAAAAGACACAATCTCCTCCTTCACCAAAGCATCATCCTCCAAACGAGTCTCATCCTCCTTAAATATAGAAGTAATCTGGTATGACTCGGGTTAAGTGGAATAGCCTTAGACCCACTCTATAGAAGCCCTTTTGTGACGCCAATATGCCTTGGAGTTGTATCTCACACTCGACCATAGCATTCTGTGCTAACCCCGCCATTGACTCTCTGATCTTCTTGGCTCTCTGGCATGTGATTGGCCCAGTTGGCACTTACAAAGGCTCTACCATATTATTAGTTGTGACGTCTAATGTTCCTTGAGTGGCTGGATTCGTGTATTTTTTGATTTGGAAACTCACAAAGCTGAGTAGATTTCCAAAACTTACTTGGATCCACATACTACTGCCCGCCCTACAATACTGTCAATTGACTATATTATCGTAAACTACAACTGCTTCACCAATTACATCATGTCATATCTTGACTGACTCCCACAAGCCGACATCCTGACGTAGAAGGATATGGTTTACATACTGGAGCCTGTTTGATATGACTTGAAAGTTATAACTGATACTATGGCTTTTCATGACTTCGTAAAACATGAATTACAAACATGACTTAGAATCAGCAGCGTAAGCTGGAGCAAATATTCATGACATGGATATCATCTCAGAAATGACAACTGGAACATGAACCAGAGCTGATCTGCGAGTTGAGAAAATACATATGTGAGTCGATTCATAAAATTAGTGATAGTTATGACCCAATCGTAAACATCTGAGTCGAGGTCTAAGAGGGACAGTAATGGTCTGCGTGGGTCCGTGTACTACTGTGAACTGTTCTCTTAATGTCTAGATTCGGCTTGTCATTATGATTAAATTCTCTACCAAGTTGAATGTAAAGTCTCATATTTTATTATCTAAGAATACTAGCGTGGTTTATGTCTAGAATAACTACTCTATAAAATGTTCGTTCTTCCACCATTCAGCCATAGCTTGCTGATCGATCAACACTTGATTAACAAACATAACACCCATCTTCTAGCTCTTCTCAGTTTCATACATGGTACATCTTGCCATGCTTGGACATGTTGTGCAAAAGGTATTTGAACTACACTGAATAGCTCATGCCTTGAATTCTTAGTTGAGGGATAACAACCCATCTTTAATATAAGAAATTTCGTCATGTGCTCTGCAATGACTACCATGGTGTTCTTCTCTTTACGACCAGTGAATGAATAAAGTCCCACTCCTAGACTTTCTTAGTTATGCCCAAACATTCATTGACTTGACTTATATGTGAGTGTTGACAGTACTGAATCTGTTAACTGAAATCATCACCCAATGTTCATACATTATTGTCTTTGACTGCTTGATGCCCTTATGTCTACCGACAAGGGAAAAAGGCTGCTAGCAAGTTGTTGCTCGAGATGTCGGTAACTCCATTAGCCTATTGGGCATGGCCCCAAATTAGACAGACGTACTCTTTCATAGCCTTTTCTATTGTTACTTAAGGCTCATGTTTCTCATACCTTGTACTACATACGTGAGGTCCTGATTATTTCTTATCAAGACATCACCACAATCCTCGTATATCATTTTAGGACTCTTGCTATCGCCATATCATGCCTAGAGTGTTACCATCATATTCCTAAAGTATAACCAATGACCACATTATGCCATGCCCATATGTGCTTCAGGTCAATTCTGAGCACATTACGATGCGAAACAGATTTACTCGCTCCTAAGATTTAACTGGAACAAACAAGAGGGTCAATTGTTTCATGTTTAAGAGAACTTTACTCACTTGAGCCTGACCACAAGAGCTTAACTTATCCGCTCTGTCCACTTGTTCATAATACAAATGAGCAGAGAAAGTCGACTAAACCGTGGCAAATGACTAAGCCATTATGTATCTCTTTATCTTCCTAAGGTCGGTAGAACTATCATTTGTTTCTGCCACATGATCTGATATTACTATACAAGAATTAACTTTGGCTTATCAGATAACTTGTCATGTCATGCCTACTTACTTGAGCTGCAAATGATCTGATAATCTCGCATACTAAAGTATATGCTCATCTACATGGAAATCAATCGGGTCATATTTATGTTTGATGTTACTTTGACTGATTATGACCTGGTATAGAACTATCACGTCTTATCCTTGTTTGCTTGTCTCTTGATTCTATCATTATACCCTCAAGTTATAGGGTTATGTCAGCACTACTGCCAATGTCACTACTGATGCTGTTGTTGATGTTGTTGTTGAAGCTATTTAATTCGATCTAATAAGAGTTTCAGGAACTAGAGATTCTTTTATTACCAGAGCCTGACTGATTGCACGAGGATCTTTTGTAGATGATGTTCATGCATGACTGGGTATTCTTTTTTCGTAGGTTTACCCCATAAGGCTGCCTTGCATGATTGTTGATATCCAAAGATCTGTTGGAAAACAGCTTCCTGTACTGATTTCTTACTTGGCCTTGCACTAATAATCGTTCTCTTGTTTATAAGACTGCCAGAAAATGTAGGTTGATCTGGAGCCCTCATGTACTATCTTAGTTGCATGCCTGAAATGTCATGGTTTTACACTACATTCAGAGACTCTTTTATACTTATCGGGAAAGCCTCATAAAGCACGTGTAATATTCTTGTGGCTGTTACATGTTCCGTCTATCTTAAGTGTTAATACTTCCAAGCTTCGATATTAAGCGCTTCTAGACTTGCAGACAACCTAGGATGGCTTTGCTAAGGTTCAACCAAGTCTATGATGGACCTGTGAAGTATTTCCTGTCCGGGTTGATGTAAACCACCCGCGTAATTGGAAACTCATGATTATACTGACCTAGCTGGTAAATTACTAATGTTATATGGGTCCTACTGAAGTCATTGTGAACCAGTCTAACCTGATTATCATGCTTTCGTCGTGTTACATGGCTTGTTGACTTGTTTAATGAGCAGACTAAAGTTACATCATGTTCTATAGCTGGAAAATAGAAGGAATATATTGTGTGGTATCCTGAAAATGCCTATGCCATTGCTTATCCTGATTCAACTGGGGTCTGTGAAGCAACTGACATCATGGGGATCAGTATGGTAGGGGTTATTGGTATTACTGTCTGTTGGATGGCTAGGTACCAATGGAAAGAAATGCTACTGAATTAAGGGGAAGTTGTTGTTCTATGGCAGAATCTGGGTCATTATTGACAATAAACTCACTTGGGTGTTAAACCAAGCAACCCCCGAGCATCTATCTAAAGCCCAGGAACCTTAATCAATGATTTTGTAGGAACAAAATCCATTCAAGATCAGCCCTAAACCATCATGAAACCTCACCCATGATAACCTAAGAACATGAAATCAATGTGTTTTGCTAGCAATGGAGACGCAACTAAGCTCGTTAAACTTAAATAAGTCGATTTGAACTTGAAAAGGGGAATCCCTCCCTTACGAGAAATTCAATATAGCCATAAGCTTAAGAGCTTCAAGTTTTCTCAAAATGTCGTGAATAATGTTAAGGAAGAAGAAAAACAAGTTTAAATAGGTTACAAAGAGAAACCCTAAAAGCTTGAAGACAAAAATGCCTCTAATAGGCAAAATTACAAAAAGGTCCAAAAATTATCTTAACATAAAATGCATAGGCTAGAAATAGGCCAAAATCTTCAAAAAGATTATTATCTTCAAAAGGCTTGTGAAGCTTCATTCAGAACTGATTTGGGCCAAGTGAAGTAGCTTAGGGCCCTCTCCATTGAAGCCTACATGCGTCTCTAGTGTGCCTCTGACTTGTCTATTGCAGTCGGCCATAAAACTCTGAGCTAGTCTTGCCATTGCTTCTCTGATCCTCTTGGCCTTATGTCTTGGGATTGGCCTTGTTGGTACTTGCAATGGTTCTACTTTGATATTGTTCGTGTCCCTAATGCTTCGAGTGTGTCTTGGTTCATGTCATTCCCCCTCTTTTGAAAAGGATTTGACCTCGAATCTGCACCTGTATCAAAATAAGATAAGTCAGAAACATTAAATTTTGTAGAAACACCATACTCATCAAGATGATCAAGCTTGTAAGTATTGTTGTTGATCCGCTCCAGGACTTGAAATGAACCATCTCCTCTCAGTTGCAGCTTGGATTTCCTTTGTGCTGGGAACCTTTCCTTGCGCAAATGAAGCCATACCCAATCTCTGAGGTTAAATACAATACGCTTCCTCCCCTTATTAGCATGAGAGGCATATTGCTCATTCTTTTTTTTCAATATGCGCTTTAGCTTTCTCATGTATCATCTTCACCAACTCCGCCTTCTTTTTACCATCCAAACCCCCTTGCTCGTTAACAAGTAAATAGAATAAATCCAAATGAGTCAGAGGATTAAAACCAGATACAATCTCAAATGGTGAATAAGAAGTAGTGGAATGAATGCAACATTATATACAAATTCTACAAATGGTAAACATTCTTCCAATACCTATCCCGAATGCGTCACACTAAATCTCAAATGTCTTCTCAAAGTTGGGTAGCGCCAAAACTGGTGCACTACAAAACTTCATTTTAAGATCCTGGAATGCACGCTTATGCTCTTCTTGTTGGACAGTTATGACCCATAGCGTCACTATTTGTACAGATCATGGTGTTGTTGTACAAATTAACTATGTGACAAGGAGATTGCACTCTTATCACTAGATGTATAAATGATAGGAGGTCCCTATGATTAGTTCCTGGATTGAGATGATATGAGACAGTATCAGTCCTCGAAGGATTAATCATTAAATATCCCTAGTCGTAGTATTATCGAGATTGGACATCGATAATGCGGAATATACTAGTATTATACTTGTGCGCGTTATGTGAGATCATAACGGCATAGTTCTCATATATTTGGGTATAGGATACTCATGCAAGTGTGATAGGAGGTTGTGTTTTACCGATGGTACGGAAAATAGCTTCGCTCTGGATAGACCCCTCGGAATTCAATTGGTAGTATGACTATGTGTCTTTGGAAGTCCGAAATCAGGGTAGGTGTATTTGGTCTTAACCTGAGACTTGCATCGCTAATACTTGCGATAATCGGTATGCTTTAGTTTTGGTCGTCCAGGGCTTTAACAGGTTCTGTGTACGCCTCTGCTGGGTATATCGAGAATCGTAGTGTATTGGGTGTGATGTCAAGACGGAAGTATCACTCCAGTCATAGTGGAGATGATGTCACGTAGGATACGGTACTAGTGCTCTTAAGTACTGCAGTCATCGGGATATTATGACTAGGTCATGTATGTCTGATTATAGAGACTAGTTACCAGACATCCGACATGTGCTTCGTACGGGGTAGACACATTCCAGCCCCAGGCCTAGCACGTGACATCCGATATTGGATCGCAATACGTAATACTACGTATACTACGCCTGACATAGATTATATATTCCAGTAAGAATATTTCTGGAGAATTGGGTAGGCACGGTGCTTTGCTAGAAGCCAACCATGTCTTGTAAATCGGTAAGCACGTGGTACGAGGTACGCACGTATTCGGATAATCCGATGACCGTATTTACTGCCAACATATCCAGGGATCTCTTGGGTCGCTTCCCAAAGATTCACCGATGACAGTTGATTTAATTAGAATTAATCTGGATTAATTAAGAGAGAGAATTAATCTGGGATTAATTAAGAGAGAGAAAATTAATCTGGGATTAATTGAGGTATTATTTAATCTGGGATTAAATGTTTTCGGAAGAGAGAGAACACGATTAATTTGGAATTAATCTGTAGAATAAATTTAATAGTTAAATTTGATTTTTCTATTTAATTTATTCGTATGGGCTAAAATTAATATATCAGATATATTAATATGAATTAGATTTCATTACGAAATTAAAGTTGGACTTTAATACGAACGAACGAATTAATTTAGAATTAATTCGTAAACGACGTTCGTAATATATTTGCGAGGCATCGTTATTTAATTAAATTAGATTTAATTATTTAACGACGAAAATTCGTTTAATCGAATTAAACGGATCCGAGCCGCGGCAAATGTTCGTAGAGACATTTTGAATTTTGAATTCAAAATGGTGGGGCCCACTTCACACATGTCACACATGTGAAGTGGTGGTTGGAAAGTGGTTGGAATTTATGCCAAAACCACTTGGTTTAGGTGAAACCAAATAACCACAACTACATGGTTTTGGTGAAAATGGTAAATACCCTTTAACAAAACTATAGCCCTCTCTCTCTCTTGACTTGTGTAATACAACACTTGAAACAAATGAAAACCCTAATACTAAGCAAAAATGGGCTTGAACCTCTCCTTTCCTCTCTTTGATTTTGTGGCAAAATCAAGTTAGCTAGCACTTCAAAAAATCAACAAAGGTGATAGGGAAACCACATCAAGAGTTGGAATCAACACTCAAAGCTTGGAATCAACAAAGGAAGCATCTTGGAGATCTTCTTCTCAAAATTTTAAAAGCTCAAATCCATTCAAGGTAAGTAATTCCGCAACTTATTTTTGAATTTATGAACATGTTTTCATGCTTATTAGATCCTTGGCATGTTCTAGGAACACTAACAATGGTATCAGAGCCAATTTTAAGCATGAAAATTTTAGGGTTCATGAGACTAAAATTTGGGGCTTTTATGTTTTGAACATGATTCTTTCAAATTGATGCTTTGAGCATGCTTAGAATATGATAACTTAGAGTTATGCATGATTAGATTTGAAACAAATCAAATGAATCAAAAATTAATTTTTCCTTAGTGTGGCCGAATGTAGCAGTGAATAGTACTGCAGTTTTTTGATTTTTGTAACATGAAATGATGTGTTTAAATGCATGTTTAAATGTTGATTGTTGGTTTGATTAGATTAGAATCAAAGTCAATAATGTTTATGTTAAATCAAAGAGCATGTTGAGCATGAAATGATGTGTTTTAGCTTCAATTTGTGTTAAGCATGAAATGATGTGTTTTGGCTTCAATTTGTGTTGAGCATGAATTGATGGATTAAGCATGATTAATTAAGTTAATTGGTATTTTGGAAATATTGAGTTTAATTAATTAATCATGGCTAATACACTTTAATTAAAGTAATTGTGATATTTGGAATATTATAATTATGTTAATAAGCCTTTAATTATGAATTGGGCTAAAAGTGTGTATTTGGGCTTAATGGGCTTGGTTTGACTAAGTTTGGTTTTGGACTTTTGGATTGGATCCAATTGGGCCCAAAACCAATTCCATAAAGTCCAAATACATCACTTGGCCCTTTAAAGAATTTAATTGGGCCTAATGGGCCTAAATTGATTTGTTGGCAATAGGGTGATTCCTATTGGGCCTTGACATTTTGGGTTTGACCCATTATGGCCAAAGCCCATGCCTTAAGAATTAATTAAAAGCCCATTGGACCTTAATTAAAATGACATTTGATTTTATTGGGCCTTTGAGACCCATTAAGATTGGATTTGGAATCCAAGTCTTTAAGGCAAATAAATAAGTGTAAACATTTAATTTGGAATTAAATTGGAATTAGTATTGAATACAAATAAATTGGATTTAAAGTTATAGTTCAATATAATTCAAGAATACTTACTTTGAGTATTTATTCTTAAACGAGTTTGACTCGCGCAAATCAAATTGTTGTTTGAACATTGAATGATCATTAATTCAAAGATTAATTAATTGGATTAGATTGATTGAATAACATGATTTGTATGAATACATGAATGTGTTGTATGAATAATGTATATCGGATGGATATTAGAAGGGCAATGGCAGTTTTGGAAATTGTTGTAATAAGTTTAGAATTTATTAAATTGGACCTACGTGTCCATTCTTTTATCTCCTCTCTCATTGTATTTCTCTTCTCACCTATTCCCCTCAATGTAAATGAGGTTTCTTTATTGTATTTTGTAATTGGGTAGAATCAGAATAGTTCTAGCCGGGAAGAGGAAAGTGAGTGATTTGTTCTAGGAACAATTTGTGAGATATTCATCCGCATATCATTATTAATTTATTTATTTATTTATACGTGCTTTATTATGTGTTTAGAATGCATGTTTAAGGGTGTATGATGATGAGACCTAATTAAAGATAATAAATTGGTTGCCAATTTGCACACGAAAAACCCTCAAAAACATATTAAGCGTTTTTCCTTCCGTTGAGTGATTCTTACTCAAGATCCAAAGTTGGCATTGGTTTGTTGGCCAAAGTCAAGACCTTTGTCAATTGAGGATGTGTTTGAATCATGAGAGTTTTGTTCCATATCGGTGTCTTGTCCAAGTCGTGATTTGTTGGCCAAAGTCAAGATCACTTCTTGTCTATCGACATTGATTATGAAACTTTCCATGTCAATGGGTTCCGCTTAACTGGGATCATTAAGTTTGTTGTGATAAAGCCAAGGCTTAGTTGATTCAGAGGAAAAAGGTTAGGTAATATATTCGATATATTGACATATATAAGATATATGTTTCGGACTTGGAAACCTACCGGATCTAGGAATTGGATGAGATCCAATTGATCTTAGAGATCTACATAGTTAAGTATCATACAATTTGTTGGCCAAAGTCAAGATTGTGTGTTATTTAACGGGATCCTAGCCCACTAGGAAACAAGGTTTCCCGAGTACTCAACAGAGGGTTAGAGGCTCGCCGAAAAATAGTGGGAGGCAAGTATTAGATTTGCAATATTCGTTTAGTTACTTGCCACACGCGCTCAATCAAATATCATTCGTCAAATAAATTATATATTAGTTGGACTAATATTTATTGTTGTTTTAATTTAACAGTTAAACTGTATTCAAACTACTTCAATTATAGTTGATTATATAATTGGATTATAGTAATCAATATATTTGGATTTTACCAATCATTTATAATGATTATATAATTGGATTATAGTAATCAATATATATTTGATTTTAACCAATAAAATTGTAATAAGTTATATAGTTAGATTATAGTAATCATTACATTAGATTGTACCTGAAATCGTTGATTAAATAGTTGGACTATTAGAATCAAGATTAAATTGAAAGATTAGTGTTTAAAACATTATCCTAGGGAAAATGTGTTTAGACGACTTTAATTTTCAAATTGGGAATAAATTTCAGGATAGTCCTGAAACTAAGAAGTTACTTTATTTGATAAAATAACATCTTAGGCCTAAGCCCGGAGTTAAGAAAATAGTAGAGCATGATCTTTGGAAGATTCATGTGATGATAACTTTAATGTTTAATCCATTATGCTTGCCATAATGACTCCTTAATTTCTTAATCAGAAGTAAGGATTAGATCCTTAAAGTATGATAATGAAATTGAAGGATCTTCATAGATCTATTCTTAGATCTTAGAAGTATTGAATTGCAATAAATAACTCTTGGAGAGTTAATGAATATTCTCAAGGAGACCAAAGTCAAAGTTTGCAATAAGGCAAGAAGCGTAAGGCGCACCCTACTTCGATATTCTAGAAGGCCAAGGCTTGGCCAAAGACTTCTGGAATATGAAAAGGGCAAAGGCAAAATCATTATAATCTTCTAGGAAGATAAATGACATATCCCAAGATGTCTGCCTAATTTGTGGAAAACGGGGTCATTGAAGCATGACTGCCGTATGGACAAAGCAGACATGAAGGAATTGAAGACAGGACAAGGTTCTGACTTCAAATATGTTTGTTATATGTTCACTACTAGTATTAAAATTAGATTTTAGATACTTAGTGTGATACATAAATATGCATTGATGTGCAGAATCTGCTGTGAGCAGGATACTGACTTCAGATGAGATTAATCTGCGAATTGGAAACGGGACGACAGTCGCTGTTTCAACCGTAGATACCTAAGTTTAGGAACTACCATTTGGCTGTGTACTTAAATTAGGAAACTGTTATAATGTAACTAGTTTGACTAGAAACATTATCTCTATATCGAGTATAACTCGTTGCGAGTGTGCCTTTATATTCTAGAACACTAAAGTGTTTTATTATATAAAGATGATGTTGAGATAAACACATTAGATGTGAATAACAGTATTTATATTTTGAATATAAATAAATCTCAAACATATAACATGACAAACCAGTAGCTCAAACTGATTTGATCAGATGAGACTTATTTGTGGCCGCGTTGTCTGGGACACAATAAACAAGACTCGTATATCCACACTTTTGAATAGTGGATACTAGGACGGATTTGATTCCATTCAAATGATGTCTACGAATCTAGTTTATTAGGTAAAGTACCTAAAACACCTTTACTTGGTAAAAGTGTAAGTTCCACCGATCTATTAGCCCTTGTTCATAGTGATGTAAGTGGGCCCATGTCTAGCTAGGCTAGAGGTGGATATGATATTTCGTGACCTTTACGAATGTGGCATCGCGTTATGGTTGTGTTTCTTTTGAAGAACACAAATCGAAACTTTTGGAGTTTCGACCACAAATAGACGAACAGATCGGATAAAGTATTAAAACATCACGGTTTGACCATGATGAAAATACTTAAGCAATAAGTTTCTCAAATACTTGAAAGAGTATAGTATTCTTTCAATAAGGACTCCTCCCGGAACACGTCATTTGACGGTGTGTCCGAACGGAGAACCAAATTTTGTTGGACATGATAAGGTTAATCATGAGTCGCTCTGAGCTACCATTTTCCTTCAAAGGATAAGCATTTACAGCGCAATACTTATTTTGAATAAGGTTCCATGAAAATCTGTTTGACATATTTCATATTAGATATGAACAGGAAAGAAACTAGGCTTCTCACTCCTGATGATTTGGGAATGCTAGGCATACGTTTGGATGATACCAAACTAGAACCCAATTGGATAAGTGCCTAATGTAATTGGTTATCCTAAGGAAACCAAAGTATAGTACTTATACAACTCACTAGAAACAATGTAATTGTTGCTCACCATGCGGTTTTCCTAAGAGGAATACCGATATGCAGTGGTAAGTGGGAGGATAGTAAAACTCGATGAAAAATCGGAGTTATACTGTTCAAGGCACCAAGTCCTTAATGGAACACAAACAGTTCATCAAGATGAAATTGTACCAGTAATCTTCGAATACACAAGAACCGCGTAGTCGGAGAGAGTCAGAAAACAACCTGGGTATGAGTTTCTGATCTCACCTCATAAAGATGTCAATCTTATTGGGGAAAACGAACTGACTACGTATGAGGAAGTGATACAAGGTATCAACTCCCTATCATGGCAAAGTGCCATGAGTCCGAAATGGATTCCATGTATATCAACTATGTTTGGACACTAGTTGTTGTACCGCAAGACATTGTGCCTATTGGTACTATATAAGTCTTCAAGGAAGACATACGTGGATGGCAACATACCAACGTACTGAGCTAGGCTTTTAGCGGAAAGGTATCGTTATCAACATTATGTTGATTACAACGAAATCTTTTACATGTTGCCACGTTAAATCCATTTGGATAATGCTTGCTGATGCTGCATGTTTCATTTATGAAATATGGCAGCTGAACCGAAAATCGCTTTCCTGAAAAGGAATCTTTTGAAGGATGTTTACAACATCCTGGCGGTTTTGTCGTACCAAAACTAGCAAACAAGGTTTGCAGGTTATTCGATCCATAGAGGGATTAAAGTAAGCATTAATGTTCTTGGAACTAACGTTTTGATGTAATCATAATGGTGTATGACTTAATTCAAAATGAAATGATTCTTGTGTATATAAGAAGGTTAGTGGGAGCGCAATGACATGATGTCCTAATTATTGATATGTCATTTCTTGGAAATGATGTTCTCATATTACGATCGGTGAAAGCTTGGCTTTCATTAAAATTCTCCGTAGAATTCTTGGGAGTAACAACCTTATTCTAGGAATAGAGATCTACTGAGTTAGATCTAGAGGTTAGTGACACTCTGCGAGAACTCGTACATTGAAAAAATGTACGCAACCTGGTGTCTCATATGCTTTGAGCATATGGATTCACAAACAGGTCAATCCAAGTGATAGTCACTGGATTGATATTAAGAACATCCGTTAGTATCTTAGAGAACTAAGGATGATGTCTTAATATATGGAGAATGAGAACTTGAAGTGACTGGGATCATAGCGGCAAGTTTCCTAACCGAAAAAACGACTTTAAGTCGCTAAACGGTACTATACAGTTTGAATAACGGTACAGTGAGCTGGAAATCTTCCAAGCAAGATACTGTTACCGAATAAACAACAAATGCAGGTTATTGCTGCTGCTGAGGCAGCAATGGAAGCCATTTGGGTCGACAATAAATCTAATTAGATTAGATATAGTTCTGTTAGCAACTGAGCTAGGCGTCAGCACAAGCTAAAGAATTAATGGTCTCATAAACGATCCAGATATATACTTCGACTATTCATCTGATTCGTTCGGATCATACATCCTGGCGATGTGATGATCGAATAAATTACATCAGACGATAATCATACAAATCCGCTGACGAAAATCTTTCCTCAGCAGTTTGAGCGAACCGTACATAGTTCGGGTGTAAGACACTCGAGTGACTGGCTATAGGCCAAGTGGGAGATTGTTGGACAGTTATGACCCATAGCGTCACTATTTGTACAGATCATGGTGTTTGTGTACAAATTAACTATGTGACAAGGAGATTGCACTCTTATCATTTGTGATTAGATCACCTAATGTATAATGATAGAAGGTCTCTATGATTAGTTCCTGGATTGAGATGATATGACAGTATCAGTCCTCGAAGGATTAATCATTAAATATCCCTAGTCGTAGTATTATCGAGATTAGACATCGATAATGCGGAATAGACTAGTATTATACTTGTGCGCGTTATGTGAGATCATAACGGCATAGTTCTCATATATTTGGGTATAGGATACTCATGCAAGTGTGATAAGAGGTTGTGTTTTACCGATGGTACAGAAAATAGCTTCGCTCTGGATAGACCCCTCAGAATTCAATTGGTAGTATGACTATGTGTCTTTGGAAGTCTGAAATTAGGTAGGTGTATTTGGTCTTAACCTGAGACTTGCATCGCTAATACTTGCGATAATCGGTATGCTTTAGTTTTGGTCGTCCAGGGCTTTAACAGGTTCTGTGTACCCTCTGCGGGGTATATCGAGAATCGTAGTGTATTGGGTGATTCAAGACGGAAGTATCACTCCAGTCATAATGGAGATGATGTCACGTAGGATACGTACTAGTACTCTTAAGTACTGCAGTCATCGGGATATTATGACTAGGTCATGTAATGTCCGATTATAGAGACTAGTTACCAGACATCCGACATGTGCTTCGTACGGGGTAGACACATTCCACCCCAGGCCTAGCACGTGACATCCGATACTGGATCGCAATACGCAATACTACGTATACTACGCCTGACATAGATTATATATTCCAGTAAGAATATTTCTGGAGAATTGGGTAGGCACGGTGCTTTGCTAGAAGCCAACATGTCTTGTAAATCGGTAAGCACGTGGTACGAGGTACGCACGTATTCGGATAATCCGATGACCGTATTTACTGCCAACATATCCAGGGATCTCTTGGGTCGCTTCCCAAAGATTTACCGATGACAGTTGATTTAATTAGAATAATCTGGGATTAATTAGAGAGAGAAAATTAATCTGGGATTAATTGAGGTATTATTTAATCTGGGATTAAATGTGTTCGGAAGAGAGAGAACGCGATTAATTTGGAATTAATCGGTAGAATAAATTTAATAGTTAAATTTGATTTTTCTATTTAATTTATTCGTATGGGCTAAAATTAATATATCAGATATATTAATATGAATTAGATTTCATTACGAAATTAAAGTTGGACTTTAATACGAACGAACGAATTAATTTAGAATTAATTCGTAAACGACGTTCGTAATATATTTGCGAGGCATCGTTATTTAATTAAATTAGATTTAATTATTTAACGACGAAAGTTCGTTTAATCGAATTAAAAGGATCCGAGCCGCGACAAATGTTCGTAGAGACATTTTGAATTTTGAATTCAAAATGGTGGGGCCCACTTCACACATGTCACACATGTGAAGTGGTGGTTGGAAAGTGGTTGGCATTTATGCCAAAACCACTTGGTTTAGGTGAAACCAAATTACCCCAACTTCATGGTTTTGGTGAAAATGGTAAATACCCTTTAACAAAACCCTAGCCCTCTCTCTCTCTTGACTTGTGTAATACAACACTTGAAACAAATGAAAACCCTAATACTAAGCAAAAATGGGCGTGAACCTCTCATTCCCTCTCTTTGATTTTGTGGCAAAATCAAGTTAGCTAGCACTTCAACAAATCAACAAAGGTGATAAGGAAACCACTTCAAGAGTTGGAATCAACACTCAAAGCTTGTAATCAACAAAGGAAGCATCTTGGAGATCTTCTTCTCAAAATTTTAAAAGCTCAAATCCATTCAAGGTAAGTAATTCCGCACCTTATTTTTGAATTTATGAACATATTTTCTTGCTTATTAGATCCTTGGCATGTTCTAGGAACACTAACACTTCTCCCCATTTGAAGGCAACAGTTTTCTTCACTACTTTAATCAGTGGTGCTGCAATACTAATGAAGTCTCTAACAAATCTACGGTAGATGCTTGCTAATCCATGGAAGCTTCTGACTTCTGTCACAGTTGTTGGTGTAGGCCAATCCTGAATTGCCTTTACCTTTTCTGCATCAACTTCGATGCCATTTGTACTTACAATAAAACCAAGGAAATAATTATATCTATTCAAAAAGTACACTTATCAAAGTTAGCATACATTTTTTCTTGTCTTAACACAACAAGAATATGCTTCAAATGTGTAACATGCTCATATAATGTTTTACTGTAAACTAAGATGTCATCAAAATAAACTACAAAAAACCTACCTATAAATGCACACATAGCATGATTCATCAATCTAAAAAATGTGCTAGGTGCGTTTGTAAGACCAAATGACATAACTAACCATTCATACAAGCCATATTTGGTCTTAATAAATGCAGTTTTCCACTCATCTCCCTCTCTCATGGGAATTTGATGGTATCCACTCTTTAAATCAATCTTACTAAGAATTTTGGAACTATACAATTCATCCAACATGTCATCTAGTCTAGGAATATGGTGATGATACTTTACCGTAAAATTGTTAATCGCTCGACAATCAATGCATATATGCCACGTCCAATCTTTCTTAGGAACTAAAAGAACTGGTGCCGTATGGACTCATACATTCTCTGACATACCCTTTCTCCATCAACTCTCGCACTTGCCTATGAAGTTCCTTCGTTTCCTCAGGGTTGCTCTGGTAGGCTGGTCTTTAGGGAATGACTACGCCAGGTATGAAATCTATTTGGTGCTCAATACTTCTAATGGGTGGTAGCCCATTAGGAATGTCCTCTGTCAGCACATCACTAAATTCCTGCAAAAGAGATCAAATAGATACAGGAAGCAAAGGGTCAGTGTTGGTAAAATAAACATGCTGCTCCTTGTAGACTAACAATAGCATAAGCTTGCTAGCCTTGAAAGCTTTCCTCGCTTCACTCTCACCCATGTAAGAACTCTTTTTTACTCTCCATTTTGTTTCCCTCGGACGTTCAGTCACACTCCCATTGGGAACTCTCACGGCCTTGGCCTTATTTTTCTCATTAAGTTCATTTTTTGCCCCCTTTAGCTCATGACAAGAAACTCACTTAGGTCGAAACCAAGCGAACCCCAAGTATTTTTTTGGATAAGGTAAGTATATAAACCAAAAGAAATAACAAAAGCACATGAGCATACCCTAGACAGCTAGAGAGGACAAGCCCTCCTAACAACAAGAGCTAAAAGCTACAAAGGAAAAAATACATCAAAAGATATCGTCAGACAGATACCAAGAAAGGTGAAGCCATTTATTATCATAATATGGTTTCACATTTCATAACAAACTAGCATATGTCCGAACAGAAAACACAATATCGATAAAAATAACACTAAAGGGACGAGGAAGCTCATCATGGAGGCCATCATTTCTCTCCCTCCATATGTAGTAAACTGAGGCTGCAAATGAAAGTCGAACCGGTATATGACATAAGGAGCCTACAATGTACTGATTCATCCACTCAAAAGTCTGCATCCAAACCCAGGAGCTCTAATCTAAACCACACATAGCCAACACATACGTCCAAACCCGGGATGTGAAATGGCACAAGAAGAATAAGTGATCTACGTCCTCCGCAAAGCAACCACAAAGTACACATCTTGAGCATGCAGAAATATCGAAACTCATCAGCCTATCGTGAGTACAAATGCCACCCTGAATGGTCAACCAAAGTAGAAAAGAATGGCGCGGGATAGCCTTACGAAACCACACAATCCGATACTAATGCACTAAGGTGCCCATCATCCTCATAGCATTCCAAACACTCTTAAAAGAAAAAATACCTTGACGATTGTCCTTCCTCATACTATAAGGAAAATAATCCAATGTAATGGAATGAGCCAGCTCCAAAAGGGAAGAAGATTTAGCTAGAGGCCAATGTCAAGCAGAGTCC
The DNA here is from genome assembly GCA_019454045.1 of Zanthoxylum bungeanum. Taxonomy (NCBI): domain Eukaryota; kingdom Viridiplantae; phylum Streptophyta; class Magnoliopsida; order Sapindales; family Rutaceae; genus Zanthoxylum; species Zanthoxylum bungeanum. The sequence continues at coordinate 50,628 of SKCR01043243.1, forward strand.
ATGATAATAGTTGACATTGTGGCCATCATATCCAAACCAGAGTTATACATGACCCTCTCACCTATAATATCCACAATCAGGCCCATCGAATGCCAATGATCAAACTATAGCAAAGCCTTTTCACATTCCCAATCCAAAATCTCATCCTCCGACGAGCCCAAGATCGAAGACCAAAAATATTTTGCCAGCTCCATGAACAATCTCCAGGTCAAGTCACCTCCCAAAAACTCCGCCCACGTAACAGGTCCGACAGAACCCAGGTAGACCAGCAAGAAACCTGACTAGAGCAAAGAAACCATAAATGCTTAATAATGGCCGCTTGATTCCAAGTTTCCAAATTCTTAATCCCCAAACCACATAGTTCCAAAGGCAAGCAAACTCCACTCAAGGCCAACTTCGCTCCTGAAGAAGCAAACACACTACTCTTAAATAGAAAAGATCTCACGGTCGTCTCCACCTTCCTAATAATAGACTTAGGCATGAAGAATAAAGAGGACCAATACATTTGGATAGAGAACAATACCAATTTGGTGAGCTGAACCCGCCCCGAATATGAGTGAACCCTACAACTCCAACTATTGGCACGCCCGATAATACGCTTAATAAGGATAGTACAGTCAGAGGCTCGTAGTTTAGTAGAAATCAGAGGGACCCCCAAGTATTCTTTCTTAAACACCAAGAACCTTAATCAATGATTTTGTAGGAACAAAACCTATCCAAGAACAGCCCTAAACCACCATGAAACCTCACCCATGATAACCTAAGAACATGAATTTGGTGTGTTTTGCTAGCAATGGAGACGCCAATAAGCTTGCTAAACTTAGAGAAGTCAATTTGAACTTGAAATACCGAATCCCTCCCTTACAAGGATTCGGCCATAGCCATAAGCTTCAGAGCTTCAAGTTTTCTCAAATATCATGAATTCTTCATTAAAGAAGACGGAAACAAAGTTTAAATAGGTTACAAGCTAAAGCCTTAAAGGGCGTGAATGGATAAAAATGCCCCTAGGGTGAAATTACTAAAAGACCTTAAAACAATATTAACATAAAAGTTATAGGTTTGGCCGAATTACATATAAGCTGGAAATAAGCCAAAAAATTCCAAAAAATTCCTTATCTTCAAAAGGTTTGTGAAGATTCTTTCAGAACAGATTTGGGCCAAGTGAAGTAGTTTATGGCCCTCTCCATTGAAGCCCACACACGTCTCTGATGTGGCTATGACTTGTCTGTTGCAATCAGCCATAAATCTATGAGCTAGTCCTGCCATTGCTTCTCTGATCCACTTGGCTTTCTGTCTTGTGATTGGACCTGTTGGTACTTGCAATTGTTCTACTTTATTGTTGGATGTATCCCTTGGTGCTTCGAGCGTGCCTTGGTTCATGTGATTCCCCCTCTCTTGAAAAGGATTCGACCTCGAATCTACACCTGTATCAAAATAAGATAAGTTAGAAACATTAAACGTTGCAGAAACATCATACTCACTAGGAAGATCAAGCTTGTGAGCATTGTCATTGATCCGCTCCAGGACTTGAAATGGACAATCTCCTCTCGGTTGCAGCTTGGATTTCCGTAGTGCGGGAAACCTTTCCTTGTGCAAATAAAGCTATACCCAATCTCCGGGGTTAAATACAATACACTTCCTCCCCTTATTAGCATGAGATGCATATTTTTCATTCTTCTTTTCAATGTACGTCTTAGCTTTCTCATGTATCATCTTCACCAACTCCGCCTTCTTTTTACCATCCAAACTCTCTTGCTCGTTAACAGGTAAAGATAATAAATCCAAAGGAGTCAGAGGATTAAAACCATATACAATCTCAAATGGTGAATAAGAAGTACTGGATTGAATGCAACAATTATATGCAAATTCTATAAATGGCAAACATTTTTCCCAAGATTTTAGATTTTTAGCAACTACAGTGCGCAATATTTATGATAAATTTCTATTAACTACTTCTTTTGTTCGTCTATCTGTGGGTGATAAGGCGTAGAATATAACAACTTAGTGCCCAATTTAGCCCACAACACTTTCCAGAAATGGCTAAGGAACTTAACATCTCTATCTGATATAATAATCTTAGGAATACCATGAAGTCGCACTATATCTCTGAAAAACAAATCAGCTATGTTTGTGGCATCATAAGTTTTATGACATGCTATGAAATGCGCCATCTTGCTAAACCTATCAACCCCGACAAATATAGAATCCCTACCCCTCTTTGTCCTAGGCAAGCCTAATACAAAATCCATAGATATATTAACCCAAGGTTCACTAGGTACCGAAAAATGAGTATACAACCAATGAGGCATCAATTTAGATTTAGCTCGTTTACATGTTATATACCTATCACAAATACGCTCAACATCACGTTTCATTGTAGGCCAATAAAAGTGCTCATGCGAAACAACTAATGTCTTACTATTACCAAAATGCCTCGTCAAACAACCCTCATGCACTTCTTTCACAAGCAATTCACGTATACTACAAGCAGGAATACACAACCTATCAATCTTAATTAAGAATCTATCATGTAAATAAAATTGACTAAATGAAGACTTTGTACATGCAACATAAATCTCATCAAAGTCAGAATCACATGCATATAGATCCTTAATCAAATCAAACCCCAATATCCTGGCATTCATGGAAGGAAATAAACATACATTCGTGATAGTGCATCTGCGACAATATTTTCCTTACCTTGCTTATAGTGGATTACATATGGAAATGTCTCAACAAACTCTAACCACTTCGCATGTCACTTGTTAAGGTTACCTTGGCACTACAAATGCTTCAATGACTCATGATCGGTATAGTTAACAAACTCTTGAGGCCACAGATAATGCTGCCAAGTCTCAAGGGCTCTCACTATAGCGCACAACTCCTTGTCGTATGTGGGGGTACCTCAAAACTGCTTCATTAAGCTTCACACTAAAGTAGGCTATTGGCTGCTTTTCTTGCATAAGAACTGCTCCAATGCCTATCCCGGATGCGTCACACTCAATCTCAAATGTCTTCTCAAATTTGGGTAGTGCAAAAATCGGTGCACTGCACAACTTTATTTTAAGATCCTAGAATGCACGCTCCTGCTCATCTCCCCAGTTGAAGCCAATATCTTTCTTCGCTACTTCAGTCAGTGGTGCTGCAACACTACTAAAGTCTCTAACAAATCTACGGTAGAAGCTTGCTAATCCATGGAAGCTTCCGAATTCTGTCACAGTTATCGGTGTAGGCCAATCCTGAATTGCCTTTACCTTTTCTGATCAACTTCAATGCCATTTGCACTTACAAAAAAACAAAGGAAAACAATTCTATCCATACAAAAAGTGCACTTATCAAATTTAGCATACATTTTTTCTTGTCTTAACACATCAAGAACATGATTCAAATGCGTAACATGCTCATCTAATATTTTACTGTAAACTAAGATGTCATCAAAATAAACTACAACAAACCTACCTATAAATGCACACATAACATGATTCATGTAACAACCCCAAATATTATTCGGCTAGGGACGCGGGGGATTTTCTTTCCCGAGTTAGTAAATAATTTTCGGGATCGACTAGAAACAATGAACATTTACCTAATTTTAAGCCTAGCTTTCCTTTGTATTATTTTAAGGCCCAAATAAATTAGAAAAGAAAAATGAAGCCCAATGCCCAACTAATGAAATTCCTACACTTTTCAAGAAATTGATTAAGTAATAGAGATAATAATAAAACAAAACAATAAAGGGAGGAAATCATTTTCTTATTTTCCTTAGGCATAATCGTGAGTTAGAGGGTGGGGAGAGAAAGAGAGAAAGTTGCATTTTCTTAGCAATAATTGAAGCTTATCAAGGATAGTCCATCAAATTAAACTCAAGAAGAATGAAGAGGGGAATAAAAAAGCATTGTTAAGGAAGAAGAAGATTGAATAGAGGTAAGAAGCTTTTGACCCAAATCTTAAGTTGTGAGTTTTTGAAGTTTGGGTGTTGGTAGAATGTTGTTGATGGCTTGTATTGTGATTATTGATGGATGTTGATATTAGAAAATGACATTTGGGGAACTTTTGGTTTTCAATTCTATGAGAACATTAGGTAAAGATGGGGAGTTTTGGAGGGTGTTGAGATGTTGAAAGTTTGATATTTGATGATTGTATTTGCTTGTGTTTGTTATGTAATGAGGTTTGGAGTCAATCATTGAATGAACAAAAATCTGGTCCTGGAAATGAGGATGCATCGCGCACGCCAAGCTTGCATCGCGACGCAAATAAGGCAGAAGCCTGCGTATATTTACAGAGGCCGCGTCATGACACAGATGGGACCGGCATCACAATGTGTACCCAAAAAAATCAGAATTTTTTTTCAGAAGACACGACGCGTAACTAAGGATTTGAATTTTATTTTACATTTCTTTTAAGGAATAGAAAATGTTCTAATGGAGTAATCCAACTAGGTTAAGGAACTTAATTTGATTTCGAATCGTATTTTATAACATATGATTCTAACCCAGTATATTCCATATAGATACCTTCAAATCTGTGAGTGTAGATATTTCTTTTAAATTGATTTACATTATTTATCATTGATCAAGATTTATTTCGAGATTTATTTTTTATTAAAAGGCTTTAGGGCGTTAGCCTTATTAATTTAGCAGTTACTTTTTATGTAAGGTTGATTTGAAAGTTTTAAAGTTTAAAAGCATAAGTTTTGTGTTTTCGAGGCATGGGGAAAAAAACCCACCTCAGCTCTTACTTATGGAATTGACAGACAGATATCGTGTGCACACGTAGTTCAGGGCTAGGGGACGGTGATACTTAACGCCCATAGGCCCTAGTTTCAGGGTCAGTTAGTAGCATGGATTAGCACTACCAGATATAGTTTAGTGGCGATATGTAACGCCCCATGTCCACTAGTTAGGCGTATGGGGGGACGGCGATACATAACGCCACTATGCGTCAAGTTTTCCACAGTACCAGAGATTTTCTTCACATGAAGTTTTCAGAAAAGGATTTTTCTCAGCTTTAAAGAAAAGAACCAGTTTTCAAACAAAGTTTTCAGAAGCATTATAAGAATGAATGATTTTACTCAGACATATTGATTCAGTTTCTTATTTTGTAGCTCCACTAACTGAGATCCTTAGGACTCACCCCCACCACTTCCCAGTTCTTTTGCAGGATTCGTCTTTTGGTGAGCCATGTGCTACTTTTGGAGACCTAGATCGATGACAAGTGTTATGCTGCATTCACTAGTCACGGGGTCCACTTTTCCAGATATATATTCATATAGAATGTAGATCTCTAGGATATCATTTTTCCATATCATAGTCATGTGTTTGATGATGTACATATACTATATATACTTTATATACTCTCAGACATATATATATATATATATATATATATATATATATATATATATATATATATATATAATATATATATATATATATATATATGCATATATTTGGTTTCATGATCTCGCATTTAAGTTTATTTAAGTTATTAAGTTGCATTTGTGATTGAGTAAAACATTGCATATCATTAAGATAAGAGCAAGTGTCCTAGTGCATGAGTTAGAGGCTTAGGCGACAGTGGGATATGTTTTTTGCTGGTAACATTCCCGTACTGGGGATGTTACAAATATGGTATCAGAGCATGGTCTAGGGAGTCAGTGACTGCAGTAAAGGAGTAGCAGTGGCTTGTATATGTGGTATACCCAGGGTACTACTATATATAAGTGGTTGTTTACTCTACTAACCTTGTCTCGAGGCATGTCTCATTATAATTACTTATAATTCCTTTACATGTGATTGATCATTTTATCTCTTAATTTCTTAGATTCCATGCCACCCAAGGGAAGAACTGGAGTCAGGAGTATACCATTGTTGGACAATTATGACCCATAGCGTCACTATTTGTACAGATCATGGTGTTGTTGTAAAAATTAACTATGTGACAAAGGAGATTTTTTTTTTTGGATAAGGTAAGTATTATAACCAAAGAGAACTATACAAAGAGCAAAGGGGCATACCCCAGGCACTAGAGAGGACAGGCCCTCCTAGAAAAAGCCAAAAGGCTACAAAGCCAAAAGGCTACAAAAGAATCAACAAAAGATGTCATCTGGTAGGTGCCACGAAAGGTGAAGCCATTTATTGTCATAAGATGGATTCACCTTTCGTAAGGAGCTAACACGATTCCGAACATCAAAAGCAATATCATAAAGAAGAGCAGAAACAGGCCGAAGAGGCATATCATGAGTGCGAGCATTCCTCTCCCTCCAAATATGGTAGACTGACGCTGCAAAGGACAGACGAACCAGAAGATGACATAAAGAGGCTCCGGAGAACTGATGGTATTTTGAAAGGAGAGTGTTCCCTTGATTCTTCACATTTTGGTGAGGATCTCCCAAATTCTGAGTTATATGAGGGCTCGCCTTCTGTAGCTTTTGATTCGCCCATTCCTATGGTTAACAATTTGGCTATTAAGGCTATTGACTCGCTGGATTCTAAGAAATTGGCTTATGGTAACAAATCTAGAAAGAGCTCTGGTGGTAAAAGGAGTCAGAAGTGGAAGTCCCCTAAAGAGGGTCGTCGACGCTGATTTGTGGGCCACTCTTATCATTTGTGATTAGATCACCTAGATATATAAAATGATAGGAGGTCCCTATGATTTGTTCCTGGACGGAGAATGATATGAGACAATATCAGTCCACGAAGGATAAATCATTAAATATCCATAGTCAGAGTATTATCGAGATTGGACATCGATAAATACGTAAAAGACTAGTATTACACTTGTGCGCGTTGTGATGGCACAACGGCATAGTTCTTATATATTTGGGTATAGGATACTCATGCAAGTGTAATAGGAGGTTGTGTTTTACCAATGGTACAGGAAACAGCTTCGCTCTGAATAGACCCCCTCGGAATTCCATTGGTAGTATGACTATGTGTCTATGGAAGTCCGAAATCAGGGTAGGTGTATTTGGTCTTAACCTGAGACTTGCACCGCTAATACTTGCGACAATCAATATACTTTGGTTGAGGTCGTCCAGGGCTTTAACATGTTCTGTGTACGCCAGTGCTGGGTATATTGAGAATCGTAGTGTGTTGGGTGTGATGTCAAGACGGAAGTGTCACTCCAGTCATATGGAGATGATGGTCACGTAGGATACGGTACTAGTACTCTTAAGTACTGCAGTCATCGGGATAAAATGACAAGATCATGTTTATCCGATTATAGAGACTAGTTACCAGACATCCGACATGTGCTTCGTACGGGGCAGACACAATTCCAGCCCCAGGCCTAGCACGTGATCATTCGATACTGGACAGAAATATGTAATACTACGTATACTACGCCTGATATAGATCCTTTATTCCTGTAAGGATATTTCCGGAGAATTGGGTAGGCATGGCGCTTTGCTAGAGGCCAACTTTGTCTTGTAAATCGGTAAAACGTAGTACTTGGTACTTACGTGTTCGGATAGTATGACGACCAAATTTACTGCCAACATATCCGGGGATCTCATGGGTCGCTTCCCAAAGATTCACCGATGACGTATGACTCGCACTCTAAATTAATCTGGGATTAATTAGAAGAGAGAGAAAGTTAATATGGGATTAATTGCGGAGATATTTTATCTGGGATAAAATATTATTAAAAGAGAGATAATGATTATTTTGGAATTAATCGATTAATTAATATATTTGATATATTAAACAAAATTAGATTTCGACGCGGAATTAAAATTAGATTTTAATTCGGGCGAACGAATTAATTTAGAATTAATTCGTTAGCGACGGGAATAGTGATTTCGCTAGGCGTAATCATTTAATTACGACGCAACGGAAAATTCATTAATTTGGAATTAGCGAACCCGAGACCGAGATTATTTGCGAGCGCATTCGCATTTCGAATTCGAGTGCGGCACGCAAGTCAAATCAAGCGTCAAATCATTAGTCGCATCAAGCGTCAAATCACTTGTCACTTTGAGTGATGTGACTTGATAACTTGTGATTGATGTGATTGAGTGATGGAAGTGGTTGGAGCCTTTAATTATTTGACTTTTGAAAGGCCAAATTCATTCCAAATGCATTTGAAATTCAAATGTGTGTATAAGATACACAAATTTGGAATCAAACTTAAGACAATTCTCTCTTTCTCTCATCTCCTATCTCTCACGCCTTTGGGGCCAAATTGCCTACTGGTTTATCCAAAAACCGAGCAGTGAAGGGAAGCAAGAGTGGGTTTTGTGGCAAAATCACAAGTGCTAGCACACTTACGAGACATGCGAATGTGATAAGGAAGTCCACCCATGAGCCGGGAATCAAATGACGAAGCTTAGAGCTTGGTTTCTTGTTGATTGAAGGCCGAACCAGTGAGCTCAAAAACTACACTGCCGTGAATCAACCAGTGGGCAGAATTTCGTTTTTGTTGCATCTCGCGTCGCTCAACCGATCGATGTAAGTATTCCGCAACTTCTTCGATTTGTATTCGCACATATTTCATGCTTATTATTGATCTTGGGACCTTAATAGAAACCAACAACCTAGGCGTGGTAGGGCGCCTCAAGGCATAGATCCGGATCAGAGATCAATAGTACCTCCCCCTGAGCCAAATAGGGGGCAGAGAATGGAGTCTGGTCATGAGACTGTTGCGGAGGAAGGTAGAGCTGCGCCAGTGGTCCAGCCTAATGACCCAGTAGTTGCGGGTTTACAACAAATTCAGCAGTCAGTAGCAGCTTTAGCCCAATTGATTACCCGTCAACCGCAGCCACCAGACCTAGAGCCGAGAGCTGCAGAACCCACAGTTCATGTTCCACCATCACCAGTAGGAATACCAATGGCTGACCAAGCAGTAGTTCCTCCAAACATATCAGACCCTACTACATACCGAGCCGGACCTTCTGTTATGCCTCATGAGCCACCTCTAGTGACGGTTCAGGTTATGCAGCGACAAAAGCTACTGGTATCTTTACATGATTTCCAGAAGCTTCATCCTCCCACGTTCTCGGGAGTAGAGACCTCTCATGATCCTTGTGGTTTCATTGAGGAATTAGACTGGATATGTAAAGCTTTGGGGTGTTCTGTGGAGAGAGCAGTGGAGTTAGTCAGTTTTCAGCTGATGGATGTCGCCAACACATGTTTTATGTCCTTTCGGGATGGTCGGTGACGAGACACTCTTCCTCTGACATGGATTGAGTTCAGTACGGCCTTTTTGTCCAAATTTTTGCCACAGAGTATCGGGGATGCCAGAGCCCGAGAGTTTGAATAGTTGGTACAGGGCGAGCAGATGACAGTTTCTGAGTATGAGATACGGTTTACACGATTATCTCGCTATGCCCCACATCTAATCAGTACAGAGGAAATGAAGGTGAATAGGTTTGTGAATGGGCTTCGAGACTATTTGTTCCGCTCCATTCATTTCACAGAGACCACTACCTACACCTAAGTATTAGATGATGCCCTACGATTTGAAGCACGTGTTAGAGAGAGACAAGCTGAAAAGGAGTCTCGAAAGAAATCTAAATCAGAGAAGAGGATTAGGTCGTAGCAAAGTGGCCCTAGTAGACAGCAGCAGATGTTAGCTTCACCTATGACACGTAGAGATATGGGTTCAGTTCAAGGGGGTCAGGATCGTAGGTGACTCAGAGTGTCGCTTCTCGTGCAGTTTCCTCTCCCTCAGTAGCCCAGCCTTGGTGAACCCTACCACAATGTTCATTTATGGACGAGCACATACCGGGACTTGTAGATCTAGGAGTAGAGGTTGTTATCGGTGTGGACAAATAGGTTATTTGAAGAGAGACTGTCCGGTACCAGCAGAGCAGTTGCCATCTTTTAGTGCAGCACCATCTACACCCCAACCACAATCTAACAGAAATATAGAAGGATGATAGCAGAGGCCAGTGAGTAGAGGTCAGACAGTAGGAGGAAATGGGCAATCGGTTGGTTAACGAGGGCAAGTTTCCTTCAGCAGAGTTCAAGGTAGGGTGTATACCCTCACCCCTAGGAGGCGGAGGAATCCAATGTGGTTGTCACATGCACATTGCTGATTGATTCTATGCAAGCAAGGTTATTATTTGATTCAGGTGCTACACATTCTTTTGTGGCACCGTGTTTTGTGACACAGACGGGTAAGGACATCGAGCCTTTAGACTTCCCTATCATTATAGCTACACTAGTAGGATACCCCTTAGAAGCTACACAAGGTGTGAGGTAGTGTTCTATAGACATTGACGGGTACACTTCCTATGTCGATTTAGTAGTGTTGGAAATATTAAGCTTCGATGTCATTCTGGGGATGGATTGGCTAGCTAAGCACCATACAGTACTTGATTGTCGGGAGAAGACCATTACGCTACATGTTTCCGGTAGACCAGTAAAAGTCTATCATGGTGATAGAACTGTAGCGCCTCACAATTTGATATCAGCTATGCAGGTATTTAAGCTACATTAGAAGAGAAATATGGGTTACTTGGCATATGTAACGGATAGCAGAGTGGAAAATATAGATCTTGAGTAGATCCCGGTGGTGAGGGAGTATCCTGATGTGTTCCCAGATGAGTTGCCAAGATTACCTCAGGATAGGGAGATTGAGTTTTATATAGACGTTATACCAAGAACCCAGCCTATATCGATTCCTCCATACAGAATAGCCCCAGCAGAACTTAGAGAGTTGAAGGCGCAGTTACAAGACCTGCTGGATAAGGGCTTTATTCGCCCTAGTGTGTCCCCATGGGGTGCTCCAGTGTTGTTTGTGAGGAAGAGGGATGAGACGCTGCGATTGTGTATAGATTATCAGCAACTGAATAAGGTGACGATCAAGAACAAATATCCACTACCATAGATTTATGATCTATTTGATCAGTTACAGGGGGCGCAGTGCTTCTCAAAAATTGATCTGCGATCGGGATATCATCAATTGAAGATTAGAGCGAGTGATGTCCCAAAGATGGCTTTTCGAACCAGATACGGGCATTACGAGTTTTTAGTAATGTCATTTGGTTTGACCAATGCCCCTGCAGCATTTATGGATTTGATGAACATAGTGTTTAGACCCTTTCTAGACCGGTTCGTGATAGTCTTTATTGACGATATTATGGTATATTGGCATAATGAGCATGAGCATGCGGAGCATTTACATCAGGTGTTATAGACACTGAGGGAACATAAGTTATACACTAAGTTCTCGAAGTGTGAATTCTAGTTGACTAATGTGGTATTTTTGGGACATGTGGTGTCCAAAGAAGAGATTGGAGTAGATTTTCATAAGATTGAGGCTATTCAGAATTGGCATCACCCTAAAAGCGTAATGAAGATTCATAGCTTCTTGGGATTAGCGGGAACTATAGAAGGTTCGTAGAGAATTTCTCCAGAATAGCTGCTCCATTAACGCGGCTAACTCAGAAGAATGTGAAGTTTGAATGGTCTAATGCCTGTGAGAAGAGTTTTCAGGAACTCAAATGCCGATTGACTACTGCTCATATTCTTACACTGCCAGCGGGATCAGGAGGATTTATAGTGTACTGTGACGCTTCTATAGTGGGTTTAGGCTGTGTGTTGATGTAGATGGGGAAAGTGATTGCTTATGCTTCCAAACAATTGAAGCCTTATGAGTAAAATTATCCTACTCATGACTTGGAAATGGCTGCAATAATATTTTCTCTGAAGATATGGCGGTATTATTTGTACGGTGAAAAGTTTGAATTTTTCACCGATCACAAAAGCCTTAAGTATATCCAGAGCCAAAAGGATCTTAATTTGAGACAGATGAGGTGGGTGGAGTTGTTGAAAGACTATGATCGCTCCATTCAGTATCATTCGAGCAAAGCTAATGTCGTATGGATACCTTGAGCAGGAAGTCTATGGGAAGTTTGGCTCATTTGCCAATTAAGAGATGGGGCATAGTCAAACAGATGCAGGGTTGTATGCTGGATGGAGTGAATTTTCAAAAGACGACACAAAGAGGGTTGTTAGCGCAGATTCAGGTTAAATCCACCCTCGTTTATGAGATCAGAGTTGCAAGGAAGCGGATCCTGAGGTGCAACAGATTAGATGTCGATTACAGCAAGGTACAGAGGATGAGTATTACTTAGACGGTGAAAATCTCATCAGAAAGCAGAATAGAATTCTTGTTTCTCCAGTTCCAGAGTTGAAACGCTCGATATTAGAGAAGGCCCATACTTCATCTTACACCATGCATCCTGAGATCACCAAGATGTATCACGACCTTAAGGATCTGTATTGGTGGGATGGTATGAAAAAGGATGTGGCTGAATTTGTCACTAGGTGTCTCACTTGTGAGCAGGTTAAAGCTGAACATCAGAGACCAGTAGGGAAGCTGGAGAGTTTAGACATTCCGGAGTGGAAATGAGAGAAGATCATTATGGACTTTATCGTTGGGCTTCCGCGTACCTCAAAATGGTGTGATTCGATATGGGTGGTTGTGGATAGATTGACCAAATCTGCACATTTTCTTCCTATTAAGACTAGTTTCATAGCAGTCCAATATGTTAAAATGTACCTGGATGAGATAGTGTCGTTGCATGGAGTACCTGTCTCAATTATCTCCGATCGAGATTCTCACTTTACCTCTAAGTTTTGGCAATCATTTCAGGAGGCTTTGGGTTCACAGTTACGCTTTAGCATAGCCTTTCATCCTCAGATAGATGGTCAGTTGGATCGCACCATACAGACTTTAGAAGACATGCTTCGGACTTGTGTAATTGAGTTTGAGGGTAATTGGGACCAGTATCTGCCACTTATAGAATTTGCTTATAATAATATTTATCAAGCAAGTATTCAAATGGCACCATTCGCTTTGTATGGACGGAAGTGCAGATCTCCGGTTGGATGGTTTGAAGTCGGGGAGCAAAAGTTATTAGGACTGGATTTGGTACAAGATGCCATGGAAAAAGTAAAGCTGATCAGAGAAAGGTTGAATATGGCTTAGAGTCGCCAAAAGATTTATGCAGACCACCAGAGAAAGGATTTGGAGTTCCAAGTGTGGGACTTTGTGTTTCTAAGAGTATGTCATTTTAAAGGGGTCATGAGATTCGGCAAAAAAGGAAAACTTAGCCCTAGATTTATTGGGTTGTTCCAGATACTTCGGAGAGTTGGAGGAAGAGCATATGAACTGGCGCTTCCACCCAACATGGATAGGATACATCCGGGTTTTCATGTATCCATGTTACAGAAGTATTTGTATGACGAATCTCATGTGTTGGAGCCTCAAACAATTGATATCCATCAAGACTTATCGTATTCGGAACAACCAGTAGCTATCGTGGGCAGAGAGATAAGGAAGCTACGATCTCGATGGGTTCCTTCAATCAAAGTCATTTGGTAGCATCACAAGGAACAAGAAGCTACTTGGGAATCGGAAGAAGCCATAAGAGAGCACTATCCCTAACTCTTCGTGTATGAAGGTACACACCATGTCCTTTAAACATTTTGATTCGAGGATGAATCATTTTTAGGGGGGAAAATTTGTAACGACCCCAAATATTTTTGTTAGTTCGGCTAGGGACGCATGGGATTTTCTTTCTCGGGTTAGTAAACAATTTCCGGGATTGACTAGAAACAACGAACATTTACCTAATTTTAAGCCCAACTTTCCTTTGTATTTTTTTAAGGCCCAACTAAATTAAGAAAAGAAAAGAAAAAGGAAGCCCAAGGCACAAATAATGAAATTTCTACACTTTTCTAGAAATTGATTAAGTAATAGAGATAATAATAAAACAAAACAATAAAGGGAGGAAATAATTTTCTTCTTTTCCTTGGGCATAATCGTGAGTTAGAGGGTGGGGAGAGAAAGAAAGAAAGTTGTATTTTTTTTAGCAAGAATTGAAGCTTATCAAGGATAGTCCATCAAATTAAACTCAAGAAGAAGGAAGAGGGGAATCAAAAAGCATTGTTAGGGAAGAAAAAGATTGAATAGAGGTAAGAAGCTTTTGACCCGAATCTTAAGTTGTGAGTTTTTGAAGTTTGGGTGTTGGTAGAATGTTGTTGATGGCTTGTATTGTGATTATTGATGGGTGTTGATATTAGAAAATGACATTTGGGGAACTTTTGGTTTTCAATTCTATAAGAACATTAGGTAAAGATGAGGAGTTTTGGAGGGTGTTGAGATGTTGAAAGTTTGATATTTGATGATTGTATTTGCTTGTGTTTGTTTATGTAATGAGGTTTGGAGTCAATCATTGAATGAACTGGTTCTAGAAACGAAGGTGCGTCGCGACGCGCCAAGCTCGCGTCACGACGCAAACGAGGTAGAAGCCTGCGTACATTTATAGAAGGCGCGTCACGACAATGATGGGACCGACGTCGCGACGCGTAACCCAAAAAATCAGAAATTTTTTTTCAGAAGACTCGACGCGTAACTAAGTGTCTGAATTTTATTTTACATTTCTTTTAAGGAATAGAAAATATTCTAAGGGAGTAATCCAACTAGGTTAAGGAACTTAATTTGATTTCGAACCGTATTTTATAACTTATGATTCTAACCCAATGTGTTCCATATAGATACTCTTCAGGAGCCGCGTTTGCCCCCAGCGACGTGAAGGAAACTTGACCGGACTTCAAATCTGTGAGTGGAGATCTTTCTTTTAAATTGATTTACATTATTTATCATTGATCAAGATTTTTTTCGGGATTTATTTTTTTTAAAAAGGCTTTATGCCTTTAGCCTTATTAATTTAGTAGTTACTTTTTATGTAAGGTTGATTTGAAAGTTTTAAAGCATAAGTTTTGTGTTTTCGAGGCATGGGGGAAAAACCCACCTCAGCTCTTACTTATGGAATTGACGGACAGAGATAGTGTGCACACGTAGTTCAGGGTTAGGGGGACGGCGATACGTAACGCCCCTAGACCTTAGTTTCAGGGTTAGGTAGTAGCATGGATTAGCACTACTAGCTATAGTTCAGTGGCTTGGGAGACGGCGATACGTAACGCCCCAAGTCCACTAGTTAGGCGTATGGGGGACGGCGATACGTAACGCCCCCATGTGTCAAGTTTTCCACAGTACCAGAGATTTTCTTCATATGAAGTTTTCAGAAAAGGATTTTTCTCAGCTTTAAATAAAAGAACCAGTTTTCAAACAAAGTTTTCAGAAGCGTTTTAAGAATGAATGATTTTACTCAGACATACTGATTCAGTTTCTTATTTTGTACATCCACTCACTGAGATCCTCAGGACTCACCCCCACCACTTCCTAGTTTTTTTGCACGATTCGTCTTTCGGTGAAACATGTGCTACTTTTAGAGACCCAGATCGAGGATAAGTTTTATGCTACAGTCACTAGTCACGGGGTCCACTTTTCAGATCTATATTCATATAGAATGTAGATCTCTAGGATGTCATTTTGTCATATCATAGACATGTATTTGATGATGTACATATACTATATATACTCTCAGACATATGTGTGTATATATATATATATATATATGCATATATTTGGTTTCATGATCTCGCATTTAAGTTTATTTAAGTTATTAAGTTGCATATGTGATTGAGTAAAACATTGCATAGTATTAAGATAAGAGCAAGTGTCCAAGTGCATGAGTTAGAGGCTTAGGCGACAGTGGGATCTATTGCTTACTGGTAACATTTCTGTACTGAGGATGTTACAATTCATCAATCTAATAAATGTGCTACGTGCGTTTATAAGACCAAATGGCATAACTAACCATTCATACAAGCCATACTTGATCTTAAATGTAATTTTCCACTCATCTCCCTCTCTCGTGCGAATTTGATGGTACCCACTCTTTAAATCAATCTTACTAAAAAAATTTGGAACCATGCACTTCATCCAACATGTCATCTTGTCTAGGAATAAGGTTACGATACTTTACCGTTATATTGTTGATCGCTCGATAATCAACTCACATATGCCACGTCCCATCTTTTTTAGGAACTAGAAGAACTGGGACCGCACATGGACTCATACTTTCTCTGACATACTCTTTCTCCATCAACTCCCGCACTTTCGTCTGAAGTTCCTTCGTTTCCTCTGGATTGCTCCGGTAGGCTAGTATATTAGGAATGACTATGCCAGGTATAAAATATATCTGGTGCTCAATACCTCTAATGGGTGGAAGCCCATTAAGAATGTCCTCTGTCAGCACATCACTAAATTCCTGCAAAAGAGATGAAATAGACACAGTAAGAAAATTGCCAGTGTTAGTAAAATAAACATGAGACTCATTGTAGACTAATAATAACATAAACTTGCTAGCCTTGGAAGCTTTCCTCGCTTCACCCTCACCCATGTAGAAATGATTTTTCACTCTCCCTTATGTTTTCCCCTTACGTTCACTCACACTCCCCTTGGGAACCCTCACGCCCCTGACCTTATTTTTCTCCCTGGGTTCGGCCTTAGACCCCTTTAACTCACCACTCTTACTCATTTCCCCAAAGATGGTGTTTTCCCTCACTCTCTCTTTATCACACTCATGTTGCAATTTAACTTGATCTTTGTGTGTAGAAACCACTTTCCTAGCACAGTGGAAACACATTAGACACCCGGGATCGGACTAGAAAATTTTTTATGCCCTTCTCTCCTCTTGGCTGAAAGTTACCAGTACCAATATTGCAATTTTTATTTTGTTTTGGACAAAATTTTAGCCTTCGAACAGCCCCCGAACAATAGTAGAAATTTGGACTGTTTTAGACCCGAAACGCGCCTAGCTCACTGTCTAAATCATCCCTTATTTAAATCAATTATCACTGAGTTTCAGATCTAATTTTCAATAAAAATCAACCACAATACAGTCCCAAAACACCCTTATGTGTTCCCTAAAAATTATGTATTAAAAACAAAACAAACCGAGCCCCGTATCACCAACACTATATGCGGTAGTGAGCAAAAATAATGCTCACTTTCGTAGGTAAAAAGAAGAAGATGGATTTTGGTTCAACACCAAAATGACTTCCGTGTTATGTCTCGCAACCAACGGAAACTAGTGTAGGCTAGACTCACAAAACTAATCCTTAAACACTTTAGAGATTAATGTCACACAAAGTTTTCTATTGTCTTTTCTTTTTGTTATTCTTTTGTTTTTCTCAACACTTGAGAGAGTTTCAAGAACAAGAAGATGAAGGCTAAGTTTAGAATGATTAGGTTAAGAAAAAAAGAAAATTAAAATTCTTTTTATATCTAGGGTTATTTTTTTCCAAAACAAACAAAACCATTCACCTCCCCCAACTCCAAATTTTGGCCAAGGTGGAATTTTTTTTAAAAAATTTTAACGTCAATTTTTTATTACCATAATTAAGAATATGTTACAAATATAAAAGGTTATCACATTTTGATAGTGTAACCACCAAAAATATCTAAGGGTTTCCAAAACCCAAAATTTGAAAATTCTAAATTTAGCCTTATTAAATTATATATTATACAATTTAATATTATGTATTTAATAATTATCATATAATTATTAAAACCATATATTAAATTTTAACATATAGTTTCATGTGTGAAAAATGATATTATTAATCTTATTAATAATATTTTCATATGTGAGTATATAATTGGACTATCCAATTATATTTAATCTGCTATAGTATATCGAGCTAGCACGGGGACCAAATGGACCTACGGTTCTGAGCTCTAATATTCTCATAATATTAATTAAGCTCTTAATTAAATATTCCGAATTATTAATTCAGTGTTGTTCCACTAAAAACCTAAAGATGCACTCTCGTTACCGCAGATGGATAAATTAAGCTGAACCACGTCGGTGTCTATCGACAAAGTCATTACATATGGATTGGCCCGTCATGAGTATCTGGTAATTAGAGCCAGGTCATAATGTCTGTTATACAACTCTAATTATTTTTACCTTAAGTATCATTGATTCTTTATTTAACGATTTATTCATAAAAAATTATGAATGTTAATCTTTCTATTCGTAACAGAAAGGCTTAAGCGCTCTAACCGTTCAAGTACCGAATCAACCCTTAAGGATGATACTCCTCTACTTCTCGTAAGAAGGAGTGAACTCCATATATATGTAAAATGTCCCCAGCTACACACCAAAACATGTCCCCAAAATACGTAGCTATTGATCGAGATTGCTACATCAACCTCACCTTTGTAAATCAAATGACATAGCCTACCATGAAGGAGTTCGTAGTACACTCAGGATTAAGATCAATCTATATATGACCATCTAGTAGTTGGAAATAAATTTCTTTATTTAACGAATATTATAAGAAACTCATTTCTATATGGGTCCAGTCCTATATGATCACATCATAAAAGGTTCTTCCATTCTCATGTCTCCACATGGACGATCTTGGATCAAGGTCGTCATGCAATTATAGAATGGACCGCAGCTATAGATAAACTACAAACAAAGTACCTGTTTTGTTTGCTCTCTATGGACTAGTTTAGATTACTAACTTCAGACTTAAATTCCCTTGTGTATGACACTCATACACTAAGTCTGAAGGCACATGAAAAATCTATGGTAATCAAGATAATTTACAATATGCGATATTAAATAAACATTTTGATAAATGAATAATGCATCATTTTATTTCATAAAATATAATACCGTTTACATTACATGAAGCTCTAGGGCATATATCCCAACAATCTCCCACTTGCATTAGAGCAAATGGGATATGTCACGTAATTCTAGACCATCTAATTGACCAATAAACACTTTAGCCGACGGGGTATTTGTAAACGGATCAGCCAGGTTCTCTACGGATGCAATCTTTGTGACAGAAACGTCTCCAATCTGCACTATCACCTTGATGAGATGATATTTACTTTTTATATGATTTCCCCTCTTATGACTTCTTGGTTCCTTTGAATTTGCCACTGCACCACTATTATCGCAATAAAGTATGAGTGGTTTATCGATATCCAGAACCACTTCCAGATCTCCCAAGAACTTACGGAGCTAGGCTGCTTCCTTAGCTGCTTCGCAAGCTGCTACATACTCAGCCTCTATGGTAGAGTCAGCAATGTAATATTGCTTTATACTCCACCATACTATAGCCCCACCACTAGGGTAAACATTGATCCCGATGCTGATTTCCCAAAATCGACATCTGTCTGAAAATCAGAGTCTATATATCCCCTTAAGATCATATCCTTCCCTGAATATATAAGCATATAATTAATCATTCTCTTAAGATACTTGAGAATATGCTTCACATCCACCCAACAATCCAATCCTGTGATAGACTGAAACCTACTGACTACTCCTACTGTAAAACAGATGTCCAGTCTCGTGCATAACATAGCATACATGAGACTACCAACTGTTGAGGCATATGAGATATGTCTCATTTTCTCAACTCATTGATGTGTCTTAGGAGACTATTGCTTTAACAAATGAATTCCATATCGATAAGACAATTTGCCTTTCTTGGAATTATGCATCCCAAATTGTACAAGGATCTTGTCGATGTAGAATGTCTGAGACATAGCTAACAATCCTTTCTTGCGACCCCAAAGTATCTGGATCCCAAGAACAAAAATGGCCTCTCTCAAATCTTTCATTTGGAATTAGTTAGCTAGCAAGGTTTTCATGCCCGATAATATCTTTACATAATTCCCAATGAGTAAAATATCATCGACGTATAAAATAAGAAAAATCATCTTCCGGTCAATGATGCGCTTGTATACACAAGGCTCATCAACATTTAGCTCAAAATCATAGCATCATGGTGATCCCATGTCTCCTTATCTATTTATTTTGGCTACGGAGGTTCTCTCGGGTTTACTTAGGAAAATGGTCCTTGATCAGGGTTTCAAGTTTCATTGGCGTTGCTTAAAGGACTCTCTCACCCATCTTTGTTTGCAGATGACTTGATGATTTTTTATAGGGCGGGTGTTACCTCGGTCTCTTTGATTAGGGATTGTTTTCAGCAGTTTATGGGTTTATCTGGTTTGGTTCCGAATTCGGAAAAAAGTCATATTTTCTTCTCGGGTATTTACATATCACTTAAGGATCGGCTTCTACAAGTTTTGGGTTTTCGAGGGGGTGTTCTTCATGTACGGTATATATGAGTCCCTCTGATTTCTTCTAAGCTATGGGCCTCGGACTGTACCATCCTTATTGAGTTTATCATTGAGCGTTCCAAGAGTTGGATTTGTAGGGCTCTCTCATATTCGGAGTGAGTTCAGCTCATCAAATCGGTATTGTTCTCTATCCAATTGTATTAGTCCTCCTTATTCATCATGCCTAAGTCTGTTATTAAGAAGGTGGAGACGACCTTGAGATCATTTCTATGGAAGGGTAGTGAGCTTGCTTCTTCAGGGGCAAAGGTCGCCTAGAATAGAGTCTGCTTACCTTTAGAAGAAGGTGGTTTCAGGATTAAGAATTTGGAAACTTAGAACCGAGTAGCCATTGTTAACCATTTATGGTTTCTATGCTCTGGTAAGGTCTCCTACTGGTCAACCTGGATTCAGTCAAACTTGTTGTGTGGGCGGAGTTTCTAGAGGTGACTTACCCTAGAGATTATTCTTGGAGCTGGCGGAAGATTTTGGGCTCGTCGGAGGATGAGATTTAGGATTGGAAATGGTGAAAAGGATTTGCTATGGTTTGATAATTGGCACCCGCTGGGCCCGATTATGGATATTATGGGTGAGAGGGTCATTTATGACTCTGGTTTGGACATGATAGCCATAGTGTCAACTATTATCACGGAATCTGCTTGGCAGTGGCCTTTGGCTAGATCTGCTTCCCTTTTGGAGTTGGCTCGGTCCATTCCATTAGATTGTGTTCCTTATAGTATGAGGGAGGATGCTGGTTTGGGAGGACGATTGTAGAGGTATTTTTTCTATTAAGAGTGCTTGGAATGTTATGAGGATGAGGGGCACATTGGTGCATTGGTATCGGATTGTGTGATTTCGCAAGGCTATCCCCCGCCATTCCTTTCTATTTTGGTTGATCATTTAGGGTGGCCTTTGTAATCAGGATATGATGATGAGTTTTGGTATTTCTTCTTGCTTGAGATGTGTCCTCTGTGGTTGCTCTGGGAGGACGTTGATCACATTTTCTTCCAGTGCCTTTTCTCATCTCGGGTTTGGATGTGCCTTTTCTCATCTCGGGTTTGGACTAATGTGCTTACTATGTGTGGTTTAGATTGGAGCCCCTGAGATTGGTTTCAGACTGTTGAGTGGATGGATCAGTACACGGGAGGATCCTTATGTCACATACTAGTTCGACTTTCATTTGCAGCCTTAGTTTATTATATATGGACAGAGAGAAACGTTCGCCTTCATGATGAGCTTCCTCGTCTTTTTCGTGTTCTTCTCACCGATATTGTTTTCTCTGTTTGGACACGTGCTAGCTTATTACGGAAGGTGAAACCATCTTATGATAATAAATGGCTTCACCTTTCTTGGCATCTGTCTGACGATATCTTTTGATGTATTTATTTCCTTTTAGCTTTTAGCTTTGTTTCTATGAGGGCTTGTCCTCTCTAGCTTTCTGGGGTATGCCCATGTGCTTTTGTTCTTTCTTTTGGTTTATATATACTTACCTTATCCAAAAAAGAATATTCGAATAGCTTGAGAATTTCTTACTAATCTGTCTATGGGACTTGAGGATCGAATACTGGAGAGGTAGTGCCTCGTATACTAGTACCTCGGGCATACTATGTATACAAGACCCTAGCACTCTACCCATTGTAGTCACCGACTCCCTAGACCATGCTCTGATACCATCTTTGTAACATCCCCCTTCAGGAGATGCTACCGATATGGAATAGAGTGATGTATCCCACTGAGCCTCTAACTTTATGACTATGATCCACACTACTAAACTCATCTCAAACACAAACTCATACACGGGAACCATTGCCCAACTCAACAACAAATAATGCATATTAAATACTCATAATTGTTTACTTAATGTCAATACCGTTTACAACTCTATTTATGGACATTTTTATTCATTACACACACAATCTCTACTGAACTAAAGTTTGCAAAATGATTTTACTTTGACTCTGAATGTATTACATCTCTGACTTGACCTGGTGGACTCAATACCCTGGTGACTGTTATCAGTATCCATCCTATCGAGCTCGTCCTCCGGGTAAACCTGCAAAATAGAAAACTGGGAATGGGTGGTCGTTTGCACGATCTAGTGAGCGGAAAATTTTAAAAATGAAAACTGAAATTCTTTACAAAACATTCATTTATTTCTGAAATTAAAATCATCTTCAAGAAATCAATCTTATCTGAAATCTCTACCTTATCTGAAAATACAACTCTTTCTGTAAAACCATTCTGGAAATATTTTCTATTTGTAAAACTCTGAGTCTTTCTGTAAAACTAAATTCTTTCTAAAACCTTTTTTGTAAAACTGCTCTTTCAAAATCTCTTTTGCAAAACCATCATTTCTGAAAACCATATCTCTGAAAAACCTGACGTATGAGGGTGTTATGTATCGATGTCCCCCCATACGCCTAAACTGAAAACCAGATCTCTGAAATTATGTCTCTGAAAAACATTACGTATGAGGGCGTTACGTCTTGCCGTCCCCCATACGCCTAAACTATTGGTCTTGGGGCGTTACATCTCGACATCCTCCAAGCCACTGAACTAGATCCAGATGTGCGGATCAATGCTATCATCTCGACTTTGAATCTATGGGCGTTACGTCTCGCCATCCCCTAGACCTGAAATCTAGGATCTAAGGGCATCTGTCATCCGTAGTCCTCGACTACGTGTGCACACGTTCTGAATCCGTCAATTTCAGTATTTGTACCAAGTTACAACTGAGGTGGGTTTTTCCCCATGCCTCCAAAAATCATAAAACCAATCTTTTCAAATCAAAATTTTCTAAAACATGCTGATTCATAAAAATATCTGGAAATCATTTTGGCTAACGCCCTATGTACTGAAAAGTAAGTCTTACATCAAAAGCAATTAAGTAAAATCAATTTAAGAAAGGGTCCACTCACATATTAATAATTATTGCCAATGATCCTAGATGCGACTGAAGAGGTTCCCGCGAAAAAAAGCTAGTTCGTCCTGTATTCGAGTATAGTTAGCATAAATAAGCTAGAAACTAATCATGGTGATGGATGTAGTGGATGCTCTTGCATGTTGCATATGTGTCGGGATGGCTAACGTGTTAACTAACTTTAACATCCTAGGACGAAACTGAATCAATATGAAACTGGTCTTACTACGCGTCGTGACTCGAGATCTTGCGCGTCGCGACTTCTACACGACTGACCCGAGGCTTCCTCACCACCGACCCGAGTCTTCCACACCACCGACCCGAGTCTTCCACACCACCGGCCCAAGTCTTCCATACGACTAACCTGAGTCTTCTATATGACCGACCTGAGTCTTCCACACGGCCGACCTGAGTCTTCCACATGACCGACTAGCGTCTTTCACACAACCAACCCGAGGCAGAGGGCATTTACATGTTCGACGTCACGACGCTAGCCTGTGCGCATCGTGACGCTAGCCCGATTTCAGGACAAGATACCAGTTCTCAATCGTCGCTGCCCAAGGCAACTTCAACACCCCCATTTAAACTTCAACTCAACTTGATAGAAACCCATTTCATAACATCAACCCAAACACAAACTATAATCTAGTATCATTAAATTACAAAGTAAAATCCCCCCAACATATTCATACACACAAAAGACTTCATTCAATGTTATTATTATCATGATAATCTCCAAAAGGCATGCTAGCAACCCTATCAAGGCCAACTAAGCAAATCCAAATCCTATGGTATGCAAGATGCGAATTTGGAGCTTTATTTCCTTTGTCCAAAACTGAAAATTGAGAAGATAGAAAGAGAAATGAACCTTATCATGCTTGAAAGCGTGCTCAAATGGATCCAAAAATAACTTGGAAAAGAAGATAAAAGGAAGATAAGAAAATGACATGAGACCCCCAATTTTCTCTTTACGTTTTCGTTAAGAGAAAAGATGAGTGAATATTGTTCTATTTATAGGCAAATGGCGGATTTTTGTAATGAAATGGGTGGCTAAGGTTGTGCCACATCACCCAATTCTAGCTCATTCTCGAATTTCACTATAGCAGCCACAGAAATCACAATTTTTGACCTGCTTCTGATCCGAGTTTGGAAAAATATCCAACTCAGAAGTTGTGGTTCTTGGTCTTAGATTTCCGACGATATAAAATTCATAAAAATCGAAGATCGTATGAAAAATTTATAGCTCAAATATTAAGGGTTGTCGGGAATAGAACCGGAAATAAATTTCATATTGAAACTACAAAGGATTCGTCGAAGGTCCGAAATGTAATTGCATAAGTGCATACATACTTGAGTATGATTTATATCATGTATTATACCATGTGTAACATAGTAGTCGTCGAAATTACCGAAGTGTTACAATAATAAAGGTAAATATTTCTCTAAGATAGTGTTGTACACGTCTCAAAACCATACTCTCCACGGTTTTCTTCAACAAATTAGCTTATACGAGGTGAAATATTTTTTTTCAAACTCAGCCATATTTATTATATGATAAATTTCTTGGACGAATAATTTGTAGTACCAGTTAATTTAGTTGGTAAAATCTTTTTAGGGAAAATAAAAAGTTTGGTGTTCGAGTGGAATTAAATTACCATTAAGATAAACTTTTTAAAAAACTGACGAATAATTATCTGAAATTTTAGCCATTTAATGTGAAGACACTAAGTTGGTTGATATGAGGAATGCTGGATTTTACGAGCAAAATCAATAGAGACTAATAGAACAAAATATGCAGAACCCATAATTAGCCCACTGAACTTTTATCCGACATCTCAATAGCCCACTAAACTTTTATTTTCACCCATTAGCCCACTGAACTTTTAAAAACGGTATAACAAACCCATTTAGTGTAACGTCGTTCCGTTTACCGTCCACGTCAGATTTTTCCGTTAGGAGTTGATGACGTGACAGCCAACAGTGCAAATGCCAAATATAACATAACACATATTTGATCCCTTGAACTTTTATAATACATCGCATTAGCCCCCTGAACTTCAATATTTTACCTATAAGCCTACATAACTCTCAAAAATGATGTTAAAAACTCTTTATAACTACATAAACCAGCATCAACACAATCATGTCTTGAAAAATTTACAAATGGTCTATTTAATTTCATTTGAACATTAATCAACACTACTAAAAAAAATAAATTTTCAATATTAAAAAAATAATAGTAAAACACAATCATATCTAATTTTTAATAAATAATTTTAGAATAAAAGTGACGCAACATATTAAACACAAATTCATGGTACTTAAATTATTAACAAATATCATTATTTGTTGATCTAAGCATGTTTGTTACACACCTTAAATTAAACAAATATCATTATTCTAGGTACTATTGGTTAATCTAAGTCTATTATTTTATATTTTTCGTTTCAACATTTTGTTTCTCTTTCGTCTTTCTATGTTGTTATTGTGGACCATTTAATATGTTGCGTCACCTTTATTCTAAAATTATTTATTAAAAATAAAATATGATTGTGTTTTACTATTATTTTTTTAATATTGAATTTTTTTTTAGTAGTGTTGATTAATGTTCAAATAAATTAAATAGACCATCTGTAATTTTTTCAAGACATGATTGTGTTGATGATGGTTTATATAGTTATAAAGATTTTTAACATCATTTCTGAGAGTTATGTAGGCTTATAGGTAAAATATTGAAGTTCAGGGGGCTAATGTGATGTATTATAAAAGTTCAGGGGGTCAAATATGTGTTTTGTTATATTTGGCATTTGCACTGTTGGCTGCCACGTCATCAACTCCTAACGGAAAAATCTGACGTGGACGGTAAACGGAATGACGTTACACTAAATGGGTTTGTTACACCGTTTTTAAAAGTTCAGTGGGCTAATGGGTGAAAATAAAAGTTTGGTGGGATATTGAGATGTCAGATAAAAATTCAGTGGGCTAATTATGGGTTCTGCCGAACAAAATATTTAAAATTCATTTTTTGAATTGATAGAAGAGGATGAAAGAGTGTGGAAATGAGTGTAAAAAAAATGGATATTGAATCATTGAAAATGAGCCGTCCAAATCAGGGATTGGAGATATAATATAATTTTAAAAAATAACTATTCATGTGAATACAAATTTATCTCTTGAAAAAAAAACATTAAAATATTTATTTTTATTTTATTTTTAAAATCCAAAAGGACACAATCGTCTTTACAACCTATCTAGTTACATTCTATTTCATTACTATTTATTTACCAAATAATATTTTAGAATATTATATTATAAACCTCTCAATTTTTTCCAAACAAGATTATAATACGTTACTTTTCATTCTGTTTCGTTCCATTCTTTTTCATTGATTTACATTCCATTATAAATCATTTTCTTTCATCAATCCAAATATAGGCTGAAGGCATAGCAAACTAGCAAAGCAACATCCAAATTCTCCATTGAAAGTTAGTTAATATACAAAGGTAATAAAATTACTACATACCAAATCTCTCTTATGGTAAATCATTCAATTTTCTTTACACCCAAACACCTAATTGTGGCATGCCATTTTCTTTTTATTTGTTGCCAAATTCAAATTTTGGAAATATACTTATGCATTGCCATACCAATAAAGATATTTATTTGTTTAACTTCACATTATCAATTTATAAGATAATATGCTATAGTTGATACAATTAATTCATATTCACTTAGTAAATGTAATTTGTATAGATATGGTACTAATACTTTGTGACCATCTTTTGATTATTTTATTTGTTTAAACACATTCATTAAAGATTTTTAGTAGTTCAAAAGTAACAAAATTTTTCTCATAAATATGTTTGTATTGAAATAAAAGTTTTAATTAAAACATAATTAATTTTCATTTTATAATTGCGAATAGGGCGCATCTACTATACCCTAGGGTATCTGATACCCATGTTATTATATCCATTAGATTAAATTATTTGAGATCCAACGGTTAAGGTTAAATGAATATTAAATAAATGATAATTTGTTTTGTGACTTGAAACTTAAATAGCCGGTAAACAAAAATCTCCAATAAGACAAATCTATCCATTTGATTACTCAGCATAACCCTAAAATTCATGTGTATTTTTCTTTGCTTCTCCTCGCCGCTGCACTTATCGTTGCTTTGCCTTGCCGTTGCTCCTTACCGTTGATTTTCTTAAACCTTGCTCTTGCAGTTCAAATACAAGAATCAAAGTAGGTATTTTTTTTCTTTTATTTCTTTTCCCAGATTATTTTTTGTACATTTTATAATTTTTCTTTGTTGTAATTTTTTTTTTTGAAAAATGTCGAGGTTATGCCACGCTAATGATTTTTTCTAGTCCATTGATAACTAACTTTGTACCTAAAATTCAAATAGCTTAAAAGTGTTTTAGTTGAATTTTTGTCAATGCTACCCAGGCCATGTCTTCTAATGGGTTTATTTATTAATTCTTTTTCCAATGTTATTCCTTCTACCTCTGCCTATTTTTATACTTATAACCTGGCTCAATAAGTTGCCAAGCATGAAACTCACGTCCATGATAACCACAAGCATGAAATCAGATTGTATTTTGCTAGCAATGGAGACGCCACTAAGTTGCCAAGCTTAGATAAGTCAATTTGAACTTGAAAAGGGCAATCCCTCCCTCAACAAGGTTTTGACCAAAGCCATGGAAAGCTCAAGCTTTTTTGTCTTTCAAAATTCTGTATATTACGTTGGTTATCCAAAAATACAAAGAAGAGTCATATAATAAGGGTTACAAAAGAGTAAAAAGGCTAAAATGACCCTAGAGCTAAAATTACCAAAAGCCCTAAGTCAAGCACGACCATTAAGGTCCTTTTGCACCTAAATAAACTTAAAACAAAGATTAGAAGCTAATCTCACTTAAGCTAATTAAGGTGCTTACATGCTATAGTAAATTGACGTGCTTCCGGCTAAGTACAAATCTAAGCATAATTAAGCCTAATGGCATAGTCAACCATGCTAATTACATCATAAATAAAGTCAAAATGTCGAGCACAAATGACAAAAATGCCCCTATTTGGCCGAATTCAACATAGTCCCAAAATGGGTGAAATCGGGTCAAAATGGTGCTAGTGCTGAAGCTGCTCTGGTATGCTTCAGTCTGAGCTGATCTGGGTCAAATGAAATAGCTTGGGAACCTTTCTGGTTATGCCCATATGTGTCTCTGGTGTGCACTTGACTTGGTTGCTGCAACTGGTCACATAGCTCTAAGCTAGTCCCGCAAAGGCCTCTCTGATCTTCTTTGCTCTTTGACGTGTGATTGGACCTGTTGGCAACTGCATGGGTTCCTCCAAGTTGTTAGCTGCATCCTGTAATGTCTCTGGTGTGGTTGGACTCATGTCATTCCCTCCTTGTTGAAAATGATTCGACCTCGAATCTGAACCTGCATCAAAATGAGTTAAGTCAGAAACATTAAAAGTAGTAGATATGTTGTACTTACCTTGCAAATCCAGCTTATATGAATTGTCATTGATCCTTTCCAAGACTTGAAAAGGTCCATCTCCTCTCGATTGTAGCTTGGATCTTTTCCTCTTGCATATAAAGCCACACCCAATTGCCGGGGTCAAACACAATGCGTTGGAAACCTATTATTCTCACCAACTCTGCCTTTCCCTTATCATTCATACTCTCAAGCTTAATAAGAATCAAAGATAATAAATCCATAGGAGTTAAAGAATTAGAATCATAATCAATCTCATAAGGCAAGTAAAAACTAGAAGGATGAATGCATCTATTATATGCAAACTCTGGCCCCGCTATTACGTCTGTGATCTTCTTAGCTCTTTGGCGTGTGATTGGGTCTGTTGGCAATTGCAAAGGCTCTAATGTTCCTTGGGTGACTACATTCATGTCAAATGTTGTCCCTTGGATCATGTCATTCTCCCTCTCTTGAAATGGATTCGTCCTCGAATCCGAACCCGGATCATAGATAGTTATGACAAAATCAATTGGACGATGATATTGAAATATAAAAGAATCATACTTGACCACTTGTACCTGCGATGAAAAAGCATAAACAATAGAGAAAATGTTATGGAAAAACTTCACTACCACATCTACTTTCTTTTCACCAGCTCTCACAGCTTCATCATCACTCATGGCCACTATCTCAACCATACTTGCAAAGACCTCCTCACACACCTGGTCAACTTCACTATGTTTTTCAACCTCAAAGCACACTACCTCACAAGTGTTTACTCCCTCAATGCTCACCGTCTCACAAGCATTTTCACTCACCATGTCGCTTATAACAAAATTCACAACATTCAAGGCCTCACAAGTGTTTTCATTCGCTATGCACTCAACATCACAAGTTCTTCTCACTTTATTACACACAACTTCAATAGCTTTTGGTTGTTGAGTACTCTCTTCATTCACTGCATATTTAGTTACCTTCCAAGTCTTTTTCCATTTCTCATAAGATTTTCTATAATCACTCATAATATCTTGGATATCACTTTTGAAAGTATCCAAAACCTCGATCTTATCATCAATAGTTAAACTTGGACCTGCCATCTCAACACTAAACAAACAGATTAGAAATAATAAAAAGCAAAACAAAATATGTAAATCCTCACAATCTCACGTGCTTACACTCGAATGATATCACTCCACTCATGTTTGCACTCTATTGGCTTTTACCCGATACTGTGCTCACAATCACTTCCTTTTACCACTCTTGAGTTCTTCATCAATTCAATTACAAATCAAATCAATTCCTAGAATGGTCAACTAAGGTGTAGTCCACAAGCTAGCATAAACACAATGTATATATAGAGCAGGTGGAATAAAGCAAATAAGATAAGTAATCACGGAGACTCAATCGAAAGAAACTTATAGCTAGAGTGCTCAGAATAAAAAAGAATGACGAGTTAGCTAAATGCAATAAATAAGCAAGCAAGCAATCAACGTGTCACTGAAGGAATCTTGTGGTCACTCGCTATAGTGTTTAAGCTCACCTTTCTTTTCTTCTCACACACACTCACAAGTGTTTACACTCCAATGAAACACAATGAAGCACAAATGATTTCAATTCGGCTATAACATAAATATAGTATTTCAAGCTCAAACCAATACAAACCAAATCAAATCAATGTAACTCATGTAAAGCAATCCAATCAACTTGCAAATGGTCTAATCAAGCTAAGGACAATGCGACCAATTCTCTTTCTTCTTTTTTTCACTTTTTTTTTCAAAACAAGTAGGTGACTCAGCTGCTTACGTAAGTAGCTTACAAGTAGGTCAATTAAGCATGTCAATTCGGCAATGGTAAGTTACAAACCAACTAAACACTTTTTCCAACTAACTTGGTGATGCAACAGCTTGCCTCTTCAAGCACCTCTCAAATGCAATGATGGCTACTCAAGTTTCCATGTCAAGCTCATGAGTGCTTCCATTTTCAATGTCATGTTAATGATTTCAACACAAATCCAATGTCAAGCTAATGATAGCTCACGCAAATCAGCAAGCACACTTGTTAATTCATGCTTCAACATAAGCACATCAAGCATCTTACTCACGACAATATGTGTAACAAAGAAACCAGACTTGTCTCACAACGTTAACACACAAGCATAAGTAAACTTCAACAGTAAGTCACGGCCTCATCAATCCATAAGCATTTCATTTTGTTTCAACACTCATTCACTCAAATGCCTCACCACAACACTCAAAAACACTTGTTTTCCTCACACTTCACAAGATTGCAACAACTTCACAAAGATTGCAAACAAGCTAGTTCACGCAAATGCTAGGAGTAATGAAGTGCAATCTGATTTTCTCAAAGTAGATATGAACAATACCTATTGAAAACAAGCTAAGTGACATGCATATGGCAAGAACAAAGCAAGGGTGGTGATGGTTCTTCCTTGGCCGAATCTGACCTGATGCATTTTTTTTTTTGAAACTAATAACTTATTAACAATGTTAAACACGTCCTAGTAACATTGAATTAACAACTAAACACTTGATTCAAGCAAAGAACACAAAAGCCCCAATTTTGACCTAAGTAGCCAAAGCTTAACTCAAAGAAATACTCATGATCAATCAAAAAACACTCAAGGCAGAATGTTATTCATGATATTTTGATCACAAACCAACAAGAATCAGCAAGAAACAACAAGATCCAACAATGGCCGAATCAAGGTGGAAGTAAAACCTTGATGCCGAAATTAAATCAACAAAAACAAAGATGAATACAAGATTAAACAACACAAAGGATAGGAAATCAGACCTCAGAACCCTAAGCTCATGATACCAAATGACAAGAACTCACTTGGGTTGGAAACCAAGCAAACCCCCAAGCATCTTTCTCAAAACCCCAAGAACTTTGAATACTGATTTTGTAGGAACAAAACCCAACCAAGATCAGCCCCTAACCACCATGAAACTCACGTCCATGATAACCACAAGCATGAAATCAGATTGTATTTTGCTAGCAATGGAGACGCCACTATGTTGCCAAGCTTAGATAAGTCAATTTGAACTTGAAAAGGGGAATCCCTCCCTCAACAAGGTTTTGGCCATAGCCATGGAAAGCTCAAGCTTTTTTGTCTTTCAAAATTCTGTATATTACGTTGGTTATCCAAAAATACAAAGAAGAGTCATATAATAAGGGTTACAAAAGAGTAAAAAGGCTAAAATGACCCTAGAGCTAAAATTACCAAAAGCCCTAAGTCAAGCACGACCATTAAGGTCCTTTTGCACCTAAATAAACTTAAAACAAAGATTAGAAGCTAATCTCACTTAAGCTAATTAAGGTGCTTACATGCTATAGTAAATTGACGTGCTTCCGGCTAAGTACAAATCTAAGCATAATTAAGCCTAATGGCATAGTCAACCATGCTAATCACATCATAAATAAAGTCAATATGTTGAGCAAAAATGCCCCCATTTGGCCGAATTCAACATAGTCCCAAAATGGGTGAAATCGGGTCAAAAGGGTGCTGGTGCTGAAGCTGCTCTGCTATGCTTCAGTCTAAACTGATCTGGGTCAAATGAAATAGCTTGGGGACCTCTCTGGTCATGCCCATATGTGTCTCTGGTGTGCACTTGACTTGGTTGCTGCAACTGGTCACATAGCTCTGAGCTAGTCCCGCAAAGGCCTCTCTGATCTTCTTTGCTCTTTGACGTGTGATTGGACCTGTTGGCAACTGCATGGGTTCCTCCAAGTTGTTAGATGCATCCTGTAATGTCTCTGGTGTGGTTGGACTCATGTCATGATGGAAGCGAACAAGGAGAGATAGAAAAATATTTTAAAGAGTACTACACACTTGCTTCCATCTCCATCATATTCTGATGTCGGAGCAAAGGACAATATTTCTGAGGTACATATTTTATTAATTATATTAAAAAATATCAATCATAATTGAAACAAGGCGTCAAATTTTTTGAAATTACCTAGAAACATATGCCTTTTCAGCCATCTCTATATGCTTCTTTGCTTCTTGCCTAGCCTCTTCAGCATGTCTTTTCAGCCATGGCTAACTGTAGCTGCTCACTTGCGAAGTCTTTCAATCTTTTAGCTTCATTAGCATAATTGGTTTCTGAATTCAGATCATTACTTGACCCTACAGAAAGTTTCAAATGAGTTGTAAGATTTTCAAACAAACTTGTTGTTGCATTAATGGCATTTGTTGCAATTCAGGATGATGGACTTGCGGTAGTGTGCAAACATCTTGTTCGATAAACTCTTAACTCTTTAAGGGAATAAAAACAAAAACAAAGAACGATACAAAACATCTTGTTTTTAATTTTTCTTATGATTTTAAGGGTAACCCATGTAGGGTTACAAAGAAACAAACAAAATATATATATAAGCGATTAAGGATCTGTTAGAATAGATTATGTGACTATGGAATTCAAAATAAGCATGAGCTTATTTTGTTTTTCTTGTTGCAATTTTGTGAACTTTTTATTTTAAATTTTGTTGATTTTTGAAAAAAATGATATTGATTTGTTCTCTTTCATTGCAGGCTAGCGATACAGAGCTATGCTGCATATGTTTTGAGTAGGCATGTACAATTGAAGTCCAAGATTGTGGCCACCAGATGTGTGCACAATGCACACTAGCCCTATGCTGCCACAAGAAGCAAAACCCTACAACTGCATGCCTAACACCTCCAGTGTTCCCATTTTGCTGAAGCACCATTCCCCGAGTGGTTGTTGCAAAAATCAAGTAAAAGAGAAAAGAAAATCAAGAAGCCCCCTTTTGGAGCTGGTCCCATTTGGTATATATAAATATGGTTCATTTGCTATGTAGATTTGGGAAATAAGCAAAGTGAATTGCAGGTTTTGGTTGGTAAGTTTGGTAATGGTTTGCTGGGTGTCATAATGCACATTGTTGTATTCTTTGTTATCTTCAGATTGAAACAATGGATATTAGTAAAAAAAAAAAAAAGTAAAATTCTTTATCTCGTCCAAATTATTTTAAAAAAATCACTTGAGAAATGTATTAGTATTTTGTAGTTTTATTCATTAAAATTTAATGTATTAATTACAAACTACAAAAACATGGAATAAGTTACTCACTGGGTTAGATAAAATAATAACCCAGCAAATAAAAAGAAAAAAGTCACTCAATATAAGTTATGCTGGGGCGCACAAATATTGAGTGGGACCAATAGACTCGTCACAATTGATCATAATACTGGACTATTATGGGTCGAATCAAACTCGTCTTTTGTTTCTTTATGTCGTATGCAGTCTAATGCACAATATATTTGTCGAATAAAATCATACAATTTCAACTTCAAATTAAGGAAACGAGACAAGTATGAATTTAAACTCTCACACATTTGCGTCGATGATAATTATATTAAGCAGAGTGAATTGCAGTTTTCGTAAGAGGATTGTGAAGATGTTCCAAAAATATTGGTTTCACTATTAAAACATGTAAATGTTTCCATGTTCATTTGGTGTGATAATCAGAAATTCTCAAAATCATTCAAATATTAATACCTGCAAATGCTTTTGAGGTCGATGGTGTTGGATACGTAGACGACGTTAGACCGTCACTTGCAAAACCTACAAATATTTACCTGCTAATTAATCTTTGTATAAATAATTTATTTTTTGAATGAAATAATTTTTCCAGTTATTTCGGTCGGTTACAGATATCCGAGTTTTCGATTGGTTTATGATATGGATACATGTTATTTTAATTATTAAACATGTAATAAAACCAATAACTTTGAAACTTAAGTTCATAGTAAATAAATGTGTGATTAACAAAAATATTAAGTAGTTATAAAAAAACTATAACATTAAGAGAATTCTACTTCATGCTCATTAACTTTAGTAATTATCCTAAGTAAATAATTGATTAATTTTTCAAAATTTATCATATTTCTTTTTCTTTTTTTCAATATTTCGGTTATTTTGGTCAGTTACGGATATCAACATTAACATATGTAATTAATGAAAATTATAAGTAGATATCAACATTAACATATGTTCATTTAATTATCTGAAAGACTATAATTAAAAAATTCTCAACTTATGTAATTAATAAAAAGTCATTTTCATGTTCATTAATTTTCATATTAAATAAAAAGAATTATAAAAAAATTTAAAAATTGTACTTCATGCTCATTAACTTTAGTGAATATCCGAAAGACTATGAATTATAACCAAAAAATGTTCATCTTATGTAATTAATAAAAATTTATGAACAAAATATAAAAATTGTTCTTCATGCTCATTAACTTTAGTAGTTATCCAAAATAATCGGATATCCAACCATTAATGTACCTAATTCTAAGAAAATAGCTTATGAACTATAACATAACATAAGAATTTTTTTTTTTAAAAGGCAACAAATAGAATTTAAAAAATGTTCATCTTATGTAATTAATAAAAATTCATTTTCATGTTACGTAAATTATGCGTCCTAGCATAATGTAAGAGGTATTTTTAGATAAATTAAAAACCCAGCAAAAAAAAAAAAATCACTCAATATTTGTGCTAGGGCGTAAAAATATGACCATTGAATATGCAACACATACCATTAAACTTGCAACTTTCACCAATAAATA
This sequence comes from Zanthoxylum bungeanum, assembly GCA_019454045.1. Taxonomy (NCBI): domain Eukaryota; kingdom Viridiplantae; phylum Streptophyta; class Magnoliopsida; order Sapindales; family Rutaceae; genus Zanthoxylum; species Zanthoxylum bungeanum. The sequence goes on from SKCR01043243.1 coordinate 85,648, forward strand.
AGCAATATTTCGAAGATGAAACTTTTAGCAATAAACATGCAAAATGAAACCATTGGACTTGAAATTTTAGCAATAACATGCAATTGCATCTGCCTCGAAAATCGCACCTGCAACTATGACCGTTGAATATGCAACTTCTACCATCAAACATGCAACTTTCACCAATAAATATGCAATATTTCGAAGATGAAATTTTTAGCAATAAACATGCAAAATGAAACCATTGGACTTGAAATTTTAGCAATAACATGCAATTGCATCTGCCTCGAAAATCGCACCTGCAACTATGACCGTTGAATATGCAACTTCTACCATCAAACATGCAACTTTCACCAATAAATATGCAATATTTCGAAGATGAAACTTTTAGCAATAAACATGCAAAATGATACCATTGGACTTGAAATTTTAGCAATAACATGCAATTGCATCTGCCTCGAAAATCGCATCTGCAACTATGACCGTTGAATATGCAACTTCTACCATCAAACATGCAACTTTCACCAATAAATATGCAATATTTCGAAGATGAACTTTTAGCAATAAACATGCAAAATGAAACCATTGGACTTGAAATTTTAGCAATAACATGCAATTGCATCTGCCTCGAAAATCGCACCTGCAACTATGACCGTTGAATATGCAACTTCTACCATCAAACATGCAACTTTCACCAATAAATATGCAATATTCGAAGATGGAATTTTAGGAATTAGCAATAACATGCAAAATGAAACCATTGGACTTGAAATTTTAGCAATAACATGCAATTGCATCTGCCTCGAAAATCCCACATGCAACTATGACCGTTGAATATGCAACTTCTACCATCAAACATGCAACTTTCACCAATAAATATGCAATATTTCGAAGATGAAAATTTTAGAAAACATGCAAAATGAAACCATTGGACTTGAAATTTTAGCAATAACATGCAATTGCATCTGCCTCGAAAATCGCACCTGCAACTATGACCGTTGAAGTTGAATATGCAACTTCTACCATCAAACATGCAACTTTCACCAATAAATATGCAATATTTCGAAGATGGAATTTTTAGCAATAAACATGCAAAATGAAACCATTGGACTTGAAATTTTAGCAATAACATGCAATTGCATCTGCTCGAAAATCCCACCTGCAACTATGACCGTTGAATATGCAACTTCTACCATCAAACATGCAACTTTCACCAATAAATATGCAATATTTCGAAGATGAATTTTAGCAATAAACATGCAAAATGAAACATTGGACTTGAAATTTTAGCAATAACATGCAATTGCATCTTCCTCGAAAATCCCACCTGCAACTATGACCGTTGAATATGCAACTTCTACCATCAAACATGCAACTTTCACCAATAAATATGCAATATTTCGAAGATGAAACTTTTAGCAATAAACATGCAAAATGAAACCATTGGACTTGAAATTTTAGCAATAACATGCAATTGCATCTGCCTCGAAAATCGCACCTGCAACTATGACCGTTGAATATGCAACTTCTACCATCAAACATGCAACTTTCACCAATAAATATGTAATATTTTGAAGATGAAACTTTTAGCAATAAACATACAAAATGAAACCATTGGACTTGAAATTTTAGCAATAACATGCAATTGCATCTGCCTCGAAAATCGTACCTGCAACTATGACCGTCGAATATGCAACTTCTACCATCAAACATGCAACTTTCACCAATAAATATGCAATATTTCGAAAATGAAACTTTTAGCAATAAAAATGCAAAATGAAACCATTGGACTTGAAATTTTAGCAATAACATGCAATTGCATCTGCCTCGAAAATCGCACCCGCAACTATGACCGTTGAATATGCAACTTCTACCATCAAACATGCAACTTTCACCAATAAATATGCAATATTTCGAAGATGAAACCTTTAGTAATAAACATGCAAAATGAAACCATTGGACTTGAAATTTTAGCAATAACATGCAATTGCATCTGCCTCGAAAATTGCACCTGCAATTATGACCGTTGAATATGCAACTTCTACCATCAAACATGCAACTTTCACCAATAAATATGCAATATTTCGAAGATGAAATTTTTAGCAATAAACATGCAAAATGAAACCATTGGACTTGAAATTTTAGCAATAACATGCAATTGCATCTGCCTCGAAAATCGCACCTGCAACTCTGACTGTTGAATATGCAACTTCTACCATCAAACATGCAACTTTCACCAATAAATATGCAATATTTCGAAGATGAAATTTTTAACAATAAACATGCAAAATGAAACCATTTGACTTGAAATTTTAGCAATAACATGCAATTGCATATTCCTCGAAAATCGCACCTGCAACTATAACCGTTGAATATGCAACTTCTACTATTAAACTTGCAACTTTGACCAATAAATATGCAATATTTCGAAGATGAAACATTTAGCAATAAACATGCAAAATGAAACCATTGGACTTGAAATTTTAGCAATAACATGCAATTGCATCTGCCTCGAAAATCGCACATGCAACTATGACCGTTGAATATGCAACTTCTACCATTAAACTTGCAACTTTCACCAATAAATATGCAAAAAAAATTTATACTATTTTATTTTTATCAATATTTTATAAAAATAATTTTTTATATTATTTTATTTTTATCAATATTTTATAAAAAAAAATTTAAAAACTTAAATACATTTTTTTAATCAATATTTTATAATTATTTAATAAAAAATAATTTTTTATAATTTTTTTTTTAGTAACTGGTTGCAACCGGTTGTTGCAACCAGTTACTCTTTTTATTTTTATTTTTTTAATGCTAACAACCCTTGGGTATCAGATACCCAAGGGTATGTTAGCAATGCCCTTGCGAATAGCATATAATAATAAATTGAAAATTAAGAGGGAGAGAGAGATTGTGTGTGTTTGTGTGTGTGAGAGAGAGCAGGTTGAAGGTTGAACAGCCCAAACTTTTTGGCAAGGTTTTAGATGGACTGATCATCAAATAAACAACTGGAGTATGCAAGTTTTACAATAAGCAAAAGCTTATCAATTATTAAATAATTAATAATATATGCTTTTATAAAATAAATAAATAAAAAATAAAATAATAAAAGAGTTCAAGAGCATACCCAATTTTTTTTTTTTTAAAAAAAAAAGTTTGTTTCAACTAGCTGTACCTTCCCCATCAAATCTTTTCTTCTTTCTCCATCAACCTAAATAACAAAACTAAAAGGGCATTCATTTCTTGTTAATACAGAATCAAAATCCTAAACTTTAAGGAATCTCTTTCAACAGCTTTGGTCCTTTTGACATCCCAACTATCAAAAATCATTCTTGTTTATTCCGAGACTAAAAAATCCCAAAATTTTATTTGTTGGTGTTTTTGTTTTTTCAGATTCATCCACTTAATTCTGTTGAAGAAGTAAAAAGAATGATGATTTGGAGGTGGGTCTTTGTTTTAGGGCTTGTTTGTACTGCCTTTGTATTGAGGGTTGATGCTGTGGAGCTGGGCAGGAGACACCCCCCTGAGAGAATTTCAGGTCAGATTTTGTGTTATTTTGCATAGATGATCTCTGTGTTATTCTCTTTTTTGCTATTTGTGTGGATTTTCTTGCTTGTGAATTTATATCCTGGCACCCTTTGTGTTGTTTTTGCTGTGATATTAGGTGAGCCTTGTGCAGTTCAGTTGTGATGTAGGTTGAATCCTTTGAAATTTAGGGTTTTGTAAAGAGATCCACTCAATTGGTAGCAAATAAGTAGGTTAAATAAGTTGATTTTATTGTCTGCTGAGATTTATTAGCATTCAATGAAGCCGGCATTTGTGGAACTAAACACCCGAGTTGTAATTATTGGAAGAAGGCATTTGAACGGAAATAATAGGGGAAAAGAATGAAGATTAGATCAAATACAGACAGTAACGTTGTCTCGCTATCTCAGAGCTACCTACAACTGTTAATGAGGATCAGCCTTGATGCTTTGAGAAGCTGCTATACTTTTCATGCATACGTACAGCAGAACAGTCGGGAAGAACTGGTAATTATGAAAGAACTTGCTGTGGTACAATTTGACTTGGGTTGGACTTAATTGTAGCTTAACTTTGGATAAACGTTTCTTCTGTGCTTTGAGTTAGTTTTACCTCATCCTTAATAGATCGTGCCTAATAAACATGTTACATATTAGGCCGATGTATGATACGGGTGTATTTAGGTAATATTCATGTGGTTATGGGGCAAAAGACAGTAGGCAGATGGTAAATTACATTTATGGGGAGCTGCCTTTGGTGCAAATTGTTTGAGGATAATCTTTTATACACAAATTCCTTTTATAGCCCTAAGATTTGTGGTCTTAACGCTTTTAATGTCTAGTGATAGAAGTCCACTTGTTTTCTGAATATATCTAGGGCTTGTCGTTGTAACCTGAATGAATAACTTTCTAGTTGAAGCCTCAAGGTTTTTGAGCCAAGTTGAGGTATACTTTGTATATGGGTAAAGACATCTGAACAAGGAAGGGAGATTTAAAGTCCAATTTCAATTGTTTGTTGCAAAAAGAAAATGAAGATCTCGTAATCAACATTCAAAGATTTCTTGGATTTTTTTTTTCTGCCTTTGTCTATAAATTAAAATTTTGATGGTGTTTGAAGCAGTCCTTTGTATTTTGTTTCAACCGGCTTAACTGAGTTGAATTAGAAACCATGCATGAAAATGTCAGTTTGGGAGTAAATTCTTTTTTTTTTACTCTTGAAGCAATTGATATAATTTTTCTGAGTAGTATGTGCAATTAAGGCTTTAATCTCATCGACCTTAGAAATATTACATACTGAAACATGTTTTGTCCAATTATTCCAAGATCTACATGTATGCAAAGAGTAAAGATATTTTGAAATTATTGAACTTCTATGTGCTGTGTGTATTTTTAAGTATGTAATAGTAAGCAAGATTGGGTTGTGTGAATGTAGGTAGTGCTGGTGATGTCTTGGAAGATGATCCGGTGGGAAGGTTGAAAGTTTTTGTGTATGAGCTTCCCAGCAAATACAACAAGAAAATTCTGCAAAAGGATCCACGATGCCTCAATCACATGTTTGCTGCTGAGATCTTTATGCATCGTTTTCTTTTATCTAGTCCTGTCCGAACCCTCAACCCGGAGGAAGCTGACTGGTTCTACACCCCTGTATACACTACTTGTGATCTGACACCAAATGGCCTCCCTTTGCCTTTCAAGTCACCTCGTATGATGAGAAGTGCTATACAGCTCATTTCCTCTAATTGGCCTTATTGGAATCGAACAGAAGGAGCTGATCATTTTTTTGTAGTCCCCCATGATTTTGGAGCCTGCTTTCATTATCAAGTTAGTAGTTTTTACTTCATCTTCTCAATACTTCTTTATTGATGAGCTGTCTGAAACTAAATTACAATATTTTTATGTTCCCTTGAATTGCCTATAGGAAATTAATCTTTTATTGTGTAAGTGTAGCCTAACACTAGTATTGTCAGTGGATTTAATATTTGATGTTATTCATACATACTATTGCAGGAAGAGAAAGCTATTGAAAGAGGAATTCTTCCCTTGCTTCAACGTGCAACCTTGGTTCAGACTTTTGGGCAACGGAATCATGTTTGCTTGAAAGATGGTTCAATTACAATTCCTCCATATGCACCTCCTCAGAAAATGCAAGCCCACCTAATTCCTGAGAAAACTCCTAGGTCCATCTTCGTTTATTTCCGAGGGTTGTTTTATGATGTTGGAAATGACCCAGAAGGTGGTTACTATGCAAGGTATCTCTCTTTGCTTGCATGTTTAAAAAATTCGTCTTAGGTTTTCCAAGGATACATAGTTTACTCAGAAATCAAAGTTCCAGTTCCATAACTTCAATGATATTGCGAGCAGAAAAGGACTTGTGTTGTTAGATTAGGAAGAGTTAAAACATGTCAATGCTAGATATATTATATGCAATTAGGAACTTGGGCCTGTTCATACTCTGATTCTTCTATAAAGCTATTTAAAATACTACAAATCAGAACATAAATAGTTAGATACATTAAATGGAGTCTCCTACAAGTACCATGTTAGGCAGAGGGGTATGATGTAGACTTTGTGGTTTTATTCAATATATGTAATTGATATGAATATCTTCTTCAAGCACTTGTTAAACTTTGTTCAAACATTTTACAGAGGTGCACGAGCAGCAGTGTGGGAGAACTTCAAGGACAATCCTCTTTTTGACATTTCCACTGAGCATCCAACAACATACTATGAGGACATGCAGCGAGCTGTCTTCTGTTTGTGTCCACTTGGTTGGGCCCCATGGAGCCCTAGATTGGTCGAAGCAGTGATATTTGGTTGTATACCTGTTATCATAGCAGATGACATTGTTCTACCTTTTGCTGATGCAATTCCATGGGAGGAAATTGGGGCGTATGTAGATGAGAAAGATGTTCCCAACTTGGACACCATACTCACATCGATCCCAACTGAAGTTATACTGAGAAAACAGAGATTGCTTGCCAACCCTTCAATGAAGCAGGCAATGTTATTCCCACAACCTGCTCAACCAGGTGACGCTTTCCATCAAGTATTGAATGGACTTGCACGCAAATTGCCACATGACAAAAGTGTTTACTTGAAGCCAGGTCAGAAGATTCTAAACTGGACTGCCGGTCCAGTTGGTGACCTGAAACCATGGTAGCTGTCATAAATATTTTTACTGTGATGAATTTTTGTTATCTTGCCTGTTAGTATTAGCATATATATCTCATGGAATTCGTGATTCGGGTATTCATCGAAAGTGTAAATCTTCATTTTTCCAATGTTTAGACTTGTTACTCTCTGTTGTACTTCTCTTAGGTAGAGTTGTCTAATCAGAATTGAACTGCATTTGATTCTTGTGATAGATATGATCATCTCTTCTGGCCTTGCTGTTGTTTTTGGTTGTTTATAAGAGATTGTGTTAATCATCCAGCCGTTGAACCTGTTATCATTAAAACGTTCTAATTGTAAATAGTGTCAAGTCATTTTCATCAAGTATGATATTTCTTATTATAAACTAGATGAACCAGCATTTTTTTTTAATGTTACAGACGATGCAACTGTAATATGATCTTGAGGGATATATAAAACTATATGAATATAATAACACCCAATTTTTACGATTTGGAGTTTGATCTGTGGTTGATCATTTTTGGATCTAGATACTCTAACTATAGACGTATCCAAATAATTAATGCCCAAGGATTTCAATTTTTTTTTTCAATTTTAATATTTTGCTACATCCATAGACTGAAAAATAAAAAATAGCTTTGGAATGGGAAGATACCATTGTTGGCCTTGAATTAAGTGCGAGGTTCAAAGAGAGAAGCCTTACATGAACCCTAGCCAACCTATGCCTAACAGGCAGAAACTATAATTACTTGATTGTAATTAAAAATGTAATATATGGCTGTTAGTAGCCCTGGTCAAGGTTCCGGAACCGAACCGGTTGGAACCGGACGGTTCCGGAATCAGAACCAAATTTTACCGGTTCGGTTAGGGTTCTTACCCCAACCGAACCGGTAGGAACCGGTGGAACCGAACGGTTCCAGCGGTTCCTACTGTTCCAACCGGAACCGTTTGGTTCCGGTTGGAATCGAGTTGGAACCCTAAGGTTCTAACCCTCCCCAACGGCTACTAGCCGCTGGGCTCCCTGCCCAACGTAAAAAAAAAATTGGGGATTTCCCAAATTACCCCTAATAACATTAATAAAACGGTTAATTTTAGTGACATTTTTTGTATCACAAAAATATTCTAAAAATGTATAAATATAGGTCATTTTTCATTATTTCAACACACCAATTTCTAAATTCTCAATTCCTACAATTCTCTCATTCTCAATTCTCTCATCTACAATTACAATTTATCATTCTCAATTCTCTAATTCTCTAATTCTTTAAAATTTCTTAAACAACAAATGACAAGCTCATCTGAGAACACAATGTCAAATGTGCCAACCCAATAGAGCGGCCCTAATATCGGTTCACGAAGAAGAGAAGTTAAGTCTCGTTCCTCTGATGTTTTCAAAATTCATTTTCATTTAATTGATACAACAAATGAAGTCCAAAAGCAGTATGCAACCATTGTGGAGTTTCTTACAAATTTACCGGTGGATACAGCAATATGCACAAGCACCTGGAAAGACATCATGTCGTTGAGCTTAGACTTGATACGACACAAACTCAAATGGCCAGGTACGCATCATCTAGTAGAGGTACGAGTTCTTTAGATTTATTTAAATATTCTGATGCTAAAAATAGAGAAGAATTTGTTAAATTAACTTGTATGACACATATTTCTTTAAGTTTTGGTGAAAAATTTACTTTTACTAATTACGTTCAAAATGCTTCAAATCCTGCTGCTTGTAGAATGACTCGAAATACAACAAAACGTCAAAATTTTAAATTATACAAAGATGATAAAATTATTTTAAATGAAACATTTAGAGAAATTAAGGGTCGTCTTTCTATTTGTTCTGATATTTAGAGTGACTATTGGCGAACACACTCATACATGGGTGTGACTTGTCATTGGATTGATGCATCATGGAACATGCTGTTGGGGTTGGTGCTTAGAGCGCCAATCCGGACCGTATTTATGTCTGATTCATGAATACGAACATCCCCTTATTCCATAATATTACTTATTTATGGTTGCACCTCTTGTTCTTATATACGTATTCGATCTGATTACGATTAGATTGAAACTAAATGTGGTTTAGTGATATGTATATATTAGACAAAGGCCCGATAATATATAATGCAGTACACAGTTACAAAGTTAGTTTGTAATTGACATTGGGAAGTGTCACTGCTATAATGAATATTATCAAACATAGTTCCTGGTCAAGATTTGCTAACACGGGTCGGTTAGTCAAATCCGTTGAGACCAGTACATGTCGTATATCGAGACTTGGTCTGATGGTTTATCCCAATGAACCATGAGTCTATGGAGACTCGTATAGACGTGTAGGTGTTTATAGTGGATAAACACTGAACGGCTCACCGAAGATTCTTAATGGATGGTACACCAACGTCAATAAGAATCTTCTCGGGTTGAGTAGCATAGTGGTCCTTCGACTTGAGACACCACTGTGGATGTATGAGACATCCTCCACACTTAGATGGCAGTCACGTCACCGATCTATTTAGATCAGACCTCCGCCTGTTCGTTGGGTGTGGATCGATCCTCAGGATATCCTGTGTGTGTCAAGATAGGATCCGTCAGTTCTGTGTACAGAGCATAGGTAGTCCATATATTATTAGCAGTCTGTTAAATCTGTGGCCACAGTATACTTCGGAAGTAAGTTCCGAATGTTATTTAGAGATTGCTAATAGATACGTCGACGAGATAATACCTATAGAGATTTGACGTTCACTTCTATATCTCTGGGATTATCTGGATACCTATGACGGAGGGATTATACGTATGCAATGACCTCGACCTGTATGATTCAGCTAGTTTATCCGTGATCGTCATAATCTACGGGTGGATAGATTATGCACATGAAATTGGATTTCGTGACGGATATACCTGAATCTAGAGAGTCTCAATAATGAAACATACTCGTAGAGCACTAGAGCAACATTTATGAATAATGATGATTATTTATAAATCGTTTAATCGTTAAACGAAAAATACATGCGAACGGGCCGAACCGTCATTTCCTAATTAATGTATTTGTATTTAATATATGATATTATTAAATACACATTAATAAATAGTCAAATAAAGGTATTTGACATATATCATCAATATATGTATTTGAGATATTTAAAGTAAATATAATACATATATTTGATATATTTGTATTTAATTAATTATTTAATTATTTAATTGTTAAATGATTAATATAATTAAAATATAAATATATCACCAAATGATAAAGTTAGGAAATGATTATAAGTGTTAATGTTTGACTTTACATTAAAGGAAAAGGTTGTCAAATTGATTTTGACTTCTTAAGATATTTGTTCAAAATTGTTTGAAAAATAAAAATATCTTTTTCCTTTATTTTCTTTTAATTTCGGCCAATACACTTAATATATAAGAGATATATTTTTCTTAGTTGCATTTTTTGACTTAATTAAATATCTATAAAGTGTTATTAAGATATTTTATCAAGTTGATCAAATGTAAGGTGAAATGAAATTGAAATTAATTAACTTGTATTTGGTTTGGTGAATTTCGGCCAAGGCATCTTTGATACAAGTATATATTGTTTTTCATTTCATTTCATTGTTAACCTAATACACTTTAAAGAAAAACTCCATTAATGGAAGCAAAGGAAGCTTGTGAGAAAGAAAGAAGAAATCAAAGAAAGCTTGGATTTTAGTGAGTTTTTCCAACTTGCTATTAGAAAGGAAAATGTTCCTTAGGATCTAGGCTTTAACATATGATGTTCTTAGGTTATTTCTTTCTTTATTCCTTGTGTTTTTGTTGATGGAAGTTTTGATGGAAGTGTTGTGCATGTATGATGAAGGAAGGTTGTGACTATTGTAGTTATAAGCTTTCTTTTAAGGTTTTGGAAACCATGTTGCTAATCTAGAGTTGTTGAACCACTCTTAGATGACCTAGATTTTATCTTGAGTTGTTTCATTGTGTTGAGACTTTGATTGGATGGAAGAAACATGATTGAAGTAGTTGATTTAACCAATTTGGTCTAATTTGTCCAATTTGAAGAAATTGAAAAATTAGGGTTCATGACCAATTCCAAATTTGGGGGTTTTCATATATGTTGAGCATTTGGGTGTGTGTATGATGCATGCAAAGTTTCATGTTGATTGGATTTCATTTGGATGAGTTTTGAAGCATGAAATGACCAAATGGTCAATTTGGGCACCAAATGGTGCATTCGGCCTTAGGGTCAAAAATTGGGGATTTTGGTGCTTTGGTGTTTTGATGTTTTGAACATGCTAAGTTCATCTTAGAAATGATTTAGAATCATTCAAAATTGATTGGATCAATTTCGGACTAAAATGGACAAAATACCATATAAGGGTAATTTGGTAATTTCACTTGAATATGATTCATTTGAAATTTTGTTTCATAATTTGATTATTGGGCAATTAAATAAATATGTTTATTTAATTAATCCAAGAAAAAGTTTTGAAATCGGAAGATACGATCTTCCGCCGCTTCCGCTGCGTTACCGGATTTAGCCCCTAAAAACCCATACACATGCAAAAACGACTTATTGCATTTAGAGTTTTTAATGAACAATATATTGCACAAAATATTTATAGAATGATGAAAGTAATTTTTGATGAATATGGTTTTTTAGGTAAAATTTTAACAATTGGATTTGATAATGCATCTGCAAATACTGCATCAATCATTGATTTAATAGAAATATGCGAACCAAATTTAGGGGGTCGATTTTTTCATGTTCGCTGCACATGTCATGTCCTTAATTTATGTGTTCAAGATGGTCTGGAAAAATTATCATCTTTCATCTTTCAAGATGGTCGGGATAATATGACTTGGTCATGATTATCCGATATTAAAGAGACTAGTTGCTCGTAATCTGATATATGCTTCGTACGGGGCAGACACTGTACCATCCCCAGGCCTTGCATGTGATCATCCGATACTGGATCGAAATACGCAATACTATGTATACTACGCCTGATATAGATCCTTATTCCTGTAAGGATATTTCTGGAGAATTGGGTAGGCATGGCGCTTTGCTAGAAGCCAACCTTGTCTTGTAAATCGGTACAAACGTAGTACTAGGTACTTACGTGTTCGGATAGTCCGACGACCGTATTTACTGCCAACATATCAGGAGATCTCATGGGTCGCTTCCCGAAGATTCACCGATGACGTATGACTCGCACTTTTAATTAATCTGGGATTAATTAGATGAGAGAGAAAATTAATCTTGGATTAATTGCAGAGATATTTTATCTGGGATAAAATATCAATTAAAGAGATATAACAATAATTTGGAATTAATCGATAAAATAATATATTTGATATATTAAACGAAATTGGATTTCGACGCGAATTAAAATTAGATTTTAATTCGGGCGAACGAGTTGATTTAGAATTAATTCGTTAGCGACGTGAATAGTGATTTCGCTAGGCATAGTCATTTAATTACGTCGCAACAGAAAATTTGTTAATTTGGAATTAGCGAACCCGAGCCTGGGATTGTTTGCAAGCGCATTCACATTTCGAATTCGAGTGTGGCACGCAAGTCAAATCAAGCGTCAAATCATTAGTCGCATCAAGCGTCAAATCACTTATCACTTTGAGTGATGTGACTTGACAACTTGATTGGAAGATGTGACTTGATGGGAGTTGTTGAAAAGCTTTTGAAAGCTTGATTGACATTTAATATATTAAATGTTTTGGTATATGTTGAATTGATTTTAGAAATCAATTAGCCATTACACATTTTTTCAACTCTCTCTCTCTCAAAATCCTATATTCTCACACGCCCAAGGGGTTGGAAATTTCTTCATTGGTTTTTGCTAAAAAACCGAGAGAAATGGAAGCACAAGTGCTTAATTTTTGTGGCAAAAAATCAAGAGAGATAGCACTCCGAGATACATGCGAAGGTGATAGAGAAGTCCACCCATGAGCCGGGAATCATTTGACGAAGCTTGGAGCTTGCTTGGAGGACCAACAATGGCCGAAAATGGTAGAGGACAACAGCTCACTGCCGAGCAGTCCAGTGGGCAGTAAGTTCGAGTTTTATTGCCTCTCGCTTCGCTCAACCGATCGATGTGAGTATTCCGCAACCCCCTCGTTGTATTCACACTTATTTTCAATGCTTGAAACGATCTTGGGATGCTTAGTATTTTCCAACAATGGTATCAGAGCAAGGTTAAGCATGAAAATTTTTTAGGGCTTAAAATTTGGGTAAAAATATGTTTGAGCATGATTTATGAAATTGGATGAAGGAATATGTTTAAATGTATTTTAATTGAGGATTGATTGGATCAATTTGTTGAAATTGTGTTTGGAACAAATTTCCTCAAATTCTATGGCTTGGCCGAGAGATGATGTGCCCTAATTCTTGGTGATTTTTGATTTTTGATTCATTGGATGAGTTAGAATCATGTTGGGTATATTGATTTAATGTTTAATTGGATTCAATTGGATTGGATTTTCAATTTGACAAATAAACCCTAAAGCTGAGACTTATATAGCATGTAATTGGGTTTGATTTTTGTTAAATTGTGTTGGACATGATTTAATGATGATAAGCATGATTAATTATGCTAATTTGATGTTTTGGAAATATTGATTTGGGTGATTAATAATGCTATACACTTTAGGTAATTAAATTGGGAATTTGGAATTTGGAATTTAATTATATTGGGCCTAATTTTGGAAATTGGACTTTTAAAGTTGTAAATGGGCTTATTAGGCTTGGTTGTACTAAGTTGGGTTTAGGCAAAATTGGTTGGATCCAATTAGGCCCAAAACCGCTTCCATAAAGCCCAAATGCGACTAATGGACCTTTAAGTTTAATTGGGCCTAAATTGATTTCTAGGCTTATGGGGTAACTCCCGGATTGGGCTTTGGTTGTTGGGTTTGACCCAAGTTGACAAAAAGCCCACGCCTTAAAGAAATTAATTAAAAGCCCATTGGACTTTAATTAAATTGACGTTGGACGTTAATCGGGCTTTGAGACCCGTAGCGATTAAATTTGGAATTTAAGTCGTAAAGGTTCGTCAAATGAAGTGTAGTATTTAATTTGGAATTAAATAGCAAATTAATATTAAATACAAATTGAATTGGATTTAATTTTGTAGTTTAATTTAATTCGAGAATTCGTACTTTGAGTACTTATTCGCAAAACGAGTTTGACTCGAGCAAAATCAAATCGTTGTTTGAACATTGGATGGTCACTAATTATCAGATTAATTAATTTGATTAGATTGATTGATAACATGCTTGTGTGAATACATGGTTGCGATGCATGAATAATGTATATCAGATGGATATTAGATGGGTGAGGCAATTTTAGAAATTGTTGTAATAAATTTGGAATTTATTAATTGGACCTGCGTGTCCAGCCTTATTACCTCCTTATTCTTTGTATTCTCTTCTCACATATTCCCCTCAATGTAAATGAGGTTTCTTTAGAAGTGTAGTGTAACAGGTAGAAGCAAATACATGTGCTAGCGGGAGAGAGAAAGTGAGAGATTTGATATAGGATCATTGTGTAAAGTATCCATCCGCATATCATTATTATTTTATTCATATGCGCTTTATTATGTGTTTAGAATGCATGTTTAAGGGTGTATGATGATGAGACCTTAACAAAGATAATAAATTGGTTGCCAATTTGCACGCGAAAAACCCTCGCAAAATATTAAGCGTTTTTCCTTCCATTGAGTGATTCTTACTCAAGATCCAAGACTGGCATTGGCTTGTGGCCAAAGTCAAGGCCTTTGTCCATCGAGGATGTGTTTGAATCACGAGAGCTTTGTTCCATATTGGTGTCTTGTCCAAGTTGTGGTTTGTTGGCCAAAGTCAAGACCACTTCTTGTCCATCGTCATTGATTACGAAGCTTTCCATGGTCAATGGGTCGCGCTTAACTGGGATCACTAAATTTGTTGTGCCAAAGCCAAGGCTTAGTTGATTCAGAGGAAAAATGTTAGGTAATACATTGGATGTATTGGCATATATAAGATATATGTTTCGGACTTGGATGTCCCCCTACTGGATCTAGGAATTGGATTGGATCCAATTGATCTTAGAGATCTACCTAGTTAATTATCATACAATTTGTTGGCCAAAGTCAAGATTGTGTGATATTTAACGGGATCCTAGCCCACTAGGAAACACGGTTTCCCGAGTACTCGACAGAGGGTTAGAGGCTCGCCAAAAAATAGTGGGAGACAAGAATTGAATTTGCAATATTCGTTTAATTACTTGCCATACGCGCTCATTCAAATATCATTTGTCATATAAATTAAATGTTGGTTGGACTAATATTTAAACGTTGTTTTAATTAACAGTTGGACTGTATTCAAACTATTCATTTATAGTTGATTTTATAATTGGATTATAGTAATCAATATAATTGATTTTAATCTATTAAATTATAGTTGATTAAATAGTTGGACTATAGTAATCATTCTAATAAATAGTACCGAAATCGTTGATTAAATCGTTGGACTATTAGAATCAAGATAAAATTGAAAGATTGACATTTAAAACATAATCCTGGGAAAATGTATTTAAATGGTTTAATTTTCAAATTGGGAATAAAATTTCAGGATGGTCCTGGAAACTAATAAGTTACTTTATTTGATAAAATAACATATTAGGCCTAAGCCCAGAATTAAGAAAATAGTATAGCATAATCTTTGGAAGATTTATGTGATGATAACTTTAGTGCTTAATCCATTAAGCTTGTCGTAGTAGACACCTTAATTTCTGAATCAGAACTAAGGATTAGATCCTTAAAGTATGATAATGAAATTGAAGGATCTTCATAAATTTTTTTTTTACTAACTTGCAATTAATAACTCTTGGAGGGTTATGACTATTCTCAATGAGACAAAGTCAAAATTTGCAATAAGGCAAGTAGCGCTAGTCGCACCTTATTTCGATATTCTAGAAACCCGAGGCTTGGCCAAAGGCTTTGGAATGTTGAAAATGGTAAAGGCAAAATCGTAATAGTCTTATGGGAAGATAAAAGACATATCCCAAAATGTCTGCCTTAATTATGGCAAACGGGATCGCGGAAGCGTGACTGCCGTTTGGACAAAGCAGACATGAAGGAATTGAAGACGAGCAAGGCTCTGACTTCAAATATTTTTGTCATATTATGTTCACTACTAGTATTAAAATTGGATTTTAAAATACTTAGTGTGGTACATAAATATATACTGATGTTCAGAATCTGCTATGAGCAGGATACTGACTTCAGATTGAGATTTATCTGCGAATTGGAAACGGGACGACTGTCGCTGTTTTAACCGTAGATACCTAAGTTTAGGAACTACCTTCAGGTGTCTACCTAAATTTGGAAACTGTTATAATATAACTAGTTTGACTAGATACATTATCTCTATATCAGTGTTTAACCCACTGCGGGTGAACCTTTATATTCTAGAACATTAAAGTGTTTTATTATATAAAGATGATATTGAGATAAACACATTAGATGTGAATAACATTTTATATTTTGAATAAAATAAATCTCAATCATATAACATGACAGACAAATAGCTCAAAATGATTTGATCAGAAGAAACTCAATTGTGGCATTGTTGTCTGGGACACAATTAACAAGATTGTATATCCACACTTTTGAAGAGTGGGTACTCGGACTGTTTTGATTCCATTCAAATAAAGTCTACGAATCTAGTTTATTGGGCAAAGTACCTAAAACACTATTTACTTGGTAAAAGTGTAACTGCACTGATCTGTTAGCCATAGTTCATAGTGAAGCAAGTGGCCCATGTCTAGCTAGGCTAGAGGTGGATATGAATATTTCGTGACCTTTACGGATGTGGCATCACGTTATGGTTATGTGTTTCTTTTAGAACACAAATCGGAAACTTTTAAAGTTTCGACACGAAGTAGACAAACAGATCAGCTAAAGTGTTAACCGTCACGGTTAGACCATGATCAAAATACTTAAGCAATAAGTTTCTAATTTACTTGAAAGAGTAAAGTATTCTTTCAATGAGGACTCCTCCCGGAACATGTCATTTTGACGGTGTGTCCGAACCGAGTAACTGAATTTTGTTGGACATGATAAGGTTAATCATGAGTCGCTCTGAGCTACCATTTCCTTCAACGAATAAGCTTTAACAGTGCAAAACTTATTTTGAATAAGGTTCCATAAAAATCTTTTTGACAGATATCATATTAGATATGAACAGGAAAGAAACCAGGTTTCTTATTCCTGAAAATTTTGGGTATGCTAGGCATATGTTTGGATGATACCAAACTAAAACCCAAATTGGATAAGTGCCAATTGTAGGTTATCTTAGGGATACCATAATATATTACTTATACAACTCACGAGAGAACATTTAATTGTTGCTCACCATGCGGTTTTCCTAAGAGGAATACCGATATGCAGTGGTAAGTGGGAGGATAGTAAAACTCGATGAAAATCGGAGTAATACTATTTCAGGCACCGAATCCTTAATGGAACACATATAGTTCATCAAAGATGAAACTATACCAGTAATCTTCGTATACACAAGAACCGCGTATGTCGGAGAGAGTCAGAAAACAACCTGGGGTATGGGTTTCTGATCTCACCTCATAAAGATGTCAATCTTATTGAGGAACACCAACTGACTACGTATGAGGAAGTGATACAATGTATCAACTCCCTATTATGGCAAAGTGCCATAAGTCCGAGATGGATTCCATGTATACCAACTATGTTTGGACACTAGTTGTTGTACCGCAAGGCATTGTGCCTATTGGTACTATATAAGTCTTCAAGGAAGACATACATGGATGGCAACATACCAACGTATAAAGCTAGACTTTTAGCGAAAAGGTATCGTTATCAACATTGTGTTGATTACGATTCAACCTTTTACCTGTTGCCATGGTAAATCCATTTGGATAATGCTTGCTAAAGCTGCGTGTTTCATTTATGAAATATGACAGCTTTACGGGAAAATCGCTTTCCTGAAAAGGAAACCTTTTGGAGGATGTTTACAACATCCTGTCGATTTTGTCGTACCAAAACTAGCAAACAAGGTTTGCAGGTTATTCGATCCATGTTTGGATTAAAGCAAGCATTAGGTTCTTGGAATTATCGTTTTGATGTAATCATAATAGTTTATTATTTAATTCAAAACGAAATGATTCTTGTGTATATAAGGAGGTTAGTGGGAGCGCACTGACAGTGGCTGTCATATACAATAATGATAATATGTCATTTCTTGGAAATGATATTCCCATAAAACTATTGGTGAAAGCTTGGCTTTCAGAAAACTCTCCGAGAACTCGTACATTGAAAAATGTACGCTACCTGGTATCTCATACGCTTGAGCATATGGATTCACAAACATGCCAATCCAAGTGATAGTCACTGGATTGATATTAAGAACATCCGTTAGTATCTTAGAGAACTAATGATGTTGTCTTAATCTATGGAGAAGGAGAACTTGAAGTGACTGGGATCACTGTAGCAAGTTTCCTAACCGATAAAATGACTATAAGTCGCAAACGGTGCTATACAGTTTGAATAACGGAACAGTTAGCTGGAAATCTTCCAAGCAAGATACTGTTACCGAATAAACAACAAATGCGGGTTATTGCTGCAGCTGAGGCAGCAATAGAAGCCATTTAGGTCGATAATAAATCTAATTAGATTAGATATAATTCTTTTAGCAGCTGAGCTAGGCTACAGCACATGCTAAAGAATTAATGGTCTCATCAACGATCCAGATACATACTTCGATATTCATCTGATTCGTTCAGATCATACATCGTGGCGATGTGATGATCGAATAAATCGCATCAGATGATAATCATGCATATCCGCTGACGAAAGTCTTTCCTCAGCAATTTGAGCCAACAGTACATAGTTCGGGTGTAAGACACTCGAGTGACTGGATATAGGCCAAGTAGGAGATTGTTGGACAATTATGACCCATAGCGTCACTATTTGTACAGATCATGGTGTTGTTGTACAAATTAACTATGTGACAAATGAGATTGCACTCTTATCATTTGTGATTAGATCACCAAGATATATAAATGATAAGAGGTGTCTGTGATTTGTTCCTGGATTGAGAATGATATGAGACAGTATCAGTCCACGAAGGATAAATCATTAAATATCCCTAGTCAGAGTATTATCGAGATTGGACATCGATAAATACGTAAAAGACTAGTATTACACTTGTGCGCGTTGTGAGGGCACAACGACATAATTCTCATATATTTGGGTATATGATACCCATTCAAGTGTAATAGGAGGTTGTATTTTACCGATGGTATGGGAAACAGCTTCGCTCTGGATAGACCCCCTCAGAATTCCATTGGTAGTATGGTTATGTGTCTATGGAAGTCCGAAATCAGGGTAGGTGTATTTGGTCTTAACCTGAGACTTGCACCGCTAATAATTGCGACAATCAATATACTTTGGTTTTGGTCGTCCAGGGTTTTAACCGGTTTCTGTGTACGCCTCTTCTGGGTATATCGAGAATCGTAGTGTGTTGGGTGTGATGTTAAGACGGAAGTATCACTCCAGTCATATGGAGATGATGATCGCGTAGGGATACAATACTGGTTCTCTAAAAAGGTTGCAACCGTCGGGATAATATGACTTGGTCATGATTATCCGATATTAAAGAGACTAGTTGCTCGTAATCCGATATATGCTTCGTACGGGGCAGACACTGTACCAGCCCCAGGCCTTGCATGTGATCATTCGATACTGGATCGAAATACGCAATACTACGTATACTACGTATATTACGCCTGATATAGATCCTTATTCATGTAAGGATATTTCTGGAGAATTGGGTAGGCATGACGCTTTGCTAGAAGCCAACCTTGTCTTGTAAATCGGTACAAACGTAGTACTAGGTACTTACATGTTCAGATAGTCCGACGACCGTATTTACTGCCAACATATCCGGGGATCTCATGGGTCGCTTCCCGAAGATTCACCGATGACGTATGACTCACACTTTTAATTAATCTGGGATTAATTAGATGAGAGAGAAAATTAATCTTGGATTAATTGCGGAGATATTTTATCTGGGATAAAATATCAATTAAAGAGAGATAACAATTAATTTCGAATTAATCGATAAAATAATATATTTGATATATTAAACGAAATTGGATTTCGACGCGGAATTAAAATTAGATTTTAATTCGGGCGAACGAGTTAATTTAGAATTAATTCTTTAGCGACGTGAATAGTGATTTCGCTAGGTATAATCATTTAATTACATCGCAACGAAAAATTCGTTAATTTGGAATTAGCGAACCCGAGCCCGGGATTGTTTGCGAGCACATTCGTATTTCGAATTCGAGTGCGGCACGCAAGTCAAATCAAGCGTCAAATCATTAGTCGCATCAAGCGTCAAATCACTTGTCACTTTGAGTGATGTGACTTGACAACTTGATTGAAAGATGTGACTTGATGGGAGTTGTTGAAAAGCTTTTGAAAGCTTGATTGACATTTAATATATTAAATGTTTTGGTATATGTTGAATTGATTTTAGAAATCAATTAGCCATTACACATTTTTTCAACTCTTTCTCTCTCAAAATCCTCTTTTCTCACACGCCCAAGGGGCTGAAAATTTCTTCACTGGTTTTTGCTAAAAAACCGAGAGAAAAGGAAGCACAACTGCTTGATTTTTGTGGCAAAAATCAAGAGAGCTAGCACTCCGATAGACATGCGAAGGTGATAGGGAAGTCCACCCATGAGCCGAGAATCGTTTGACGAAGTTTGGAGCTTGCTTGGAGGACCAACAATGGCCGAAAATGGTAGAGGACATCAGCTCACTGCCGAGCAGTCCAGTGGGCAGAAAGTTCGAGTTTTGTTGCCTCTCGCGTCGCTCAACCGATCGATGTGAGTATTCCGCAACTCCCTCGTTGTATTCGCACTTATTTTCAATGCTTGAAGCGATCTTGAGATGCTTAGTATTTTCCAACAGTATGCGGTTTGACGAGATGATGACACATAGTTATCGACAAAAATTATTGGCTTGGCGTCGCGACGCGTGAAGGTTTGCCCGTCGCGATGATGACGTCATGCTGACGTAAGCAATGACGTGTGTCGACATAGTGAATGATTGTGCTGATGTCATGATGATGTGGCGATGACGCAAGTGCTGACGTGGCGCTGACGAGTGTCGGCTGCATAGTAACCTCGGCTGAGGTCATGATGACGCGTGTCAGTAGGCGAATTACGTCAGCGCGTCGCGACGCCGAAGTTGTGCGTGTCGCGATGCGAAGTTCTAATTTTGCACTTTTTGTCCGTTTTTCGCTGTTTTGGCCCCGATTTGATTCCAGAGAGTCCTGAAACCTTATTTATCTACAAAATACACAAAACACATCAAAATATTTACAAAACTCAAGAAACTATACAAAATATTAAAAAAAAAGGACGGTAAATATTGATATATTTACCGCTTATCAGTAGACAACTTAAGTTTTTAAAAATTTAAGTTCAAGCTCTTTAATTTAATAATTTTATTTTTAATTTTTTTAGACAAGAATTTTATTTTTAATTTAATGTAAGTTTATTATATAAATTCAAATTCATAATTTTAAATTAATTTTTCAATCTCAAATTTTTTTATTAAAAAAAAAGAACCGAATAGACCAGAACCGGAACCGAACATGTGGAACTGGAACCGCACCAGAATTAACCGATCCGATTCCGGTTCCACACTCGTGGAACCGGGAATCGGTCGGTTCGGTTCCGATTTAGAACCGAACCGGACCAATGGCCGGGTCTAGGTGTTAGTGGATTTTATGATACAAGCTGAGAAATTTTTGGGTGGGAACCAAAGTCTAAGGACAACATGAAAAGATAAGAAAATTCCAAATAGTAGTTGGAGAGGGCTTGTGTGGGAAGCATGAAAGCCACGCTTCCACGTATTTTTCAGACAAACCAATACAAATAATAATGATATGACAATTTACTCGCCACTTTCTTATCTTCTAAACTCTTCTCACAAACACAGTCTCACAAGAAAGTAGAAGAGGATAGTTTTTTTAAAAATAAACAAAAAAAAAAAAAAAAATGGCCCTGCATGCACCCACAAGGGCGTTAAGCTCAAGCACCACAAATTCTTCGACACCACCACCTTCCCTTTTAGCTCCTGCAGGCAATAATGTTGGCTTTCGTCGCCCATTTGATCGTTTTGCTTTGAAATCTTCTTTCTTTGCTCCATCACTTCAACTCTTTCTTTCTCCTCATCATCACCAGCTGCTTCCTGCCTCTGCTGCTCCTAAATTTGCAATGCGTGTTGCCTCTAAACAGGCCTATATTTGTCGCGATTGCGGGTATTATTTCTTCTTCTTCTTATATTTTTGTTTTGTCATTTATAAGTTGATGATTGATGTTGAGTTTTGATGTAGCTATTTATGTTTTATGCAGGTATATTTACAATGATAGGAAACTCTTTGAAAAATTACCTGATAATTACTTCTGTCCTGGTATCCATTTCAGCTCCCTAAGTTTGGATTCTTATTATCTCCTTAATCAGCTCCTTGCTCTTCATAATAATAAACAGAATTTATGAGTTGCATAATTGAATTAGTGTTGTCAAATCTGAAACATGGATGATGCATAGTTACCTATTGGGGCATATGCCCAATTGGGTTTTAAATTTTTTAAAGGAATTAATTAGAAAATTAATAATTTATGAAAGTTTTCTAGCTGAATGTTACAAATATCCCAGCTGATAGAAATTTTTCATAAATTTTTAAGGAATTAATTAGAAAATTAATAATTTATGGAAGTTTTCTAGCTGAATGTTACAAATATCCCTGCTGATTTTAAAATCAGCTGGGACATCATCATTGGTTTAAATGTCTAAATATTGTATCTAAATTTTCAAAGTTATTTAAATGTGATCCAACTAGACCAAATTGTTGACTACATCCCCTCTTCGTGTAACTTGTGTTTTGCATTGCAGTTTGTGGTGCTCCTAAAAGGAGATTCAGGCAATATACGCCGGCAGTGACTAGAGATGCAAATGACACTGATGTTCGCAAGGCAAGAAAAGCACAAGTACAGAGAGATGAAGCAATTGGGTGGACACTAAACTCTTGTTCTTCTTCAACAATATTATTTCACTTTCTTATATTATTATCAAGAAACTTCAGTTTCTGAAAAATGAAATTTTCATTGGTGCAGAAAGGCATTGCCTATAGCTATTGCAGTAGGAGTTGTGGCACTTGCTGGTTTATACTTCTACCTCAACAGCACTTTCTAGGATCAACAATATCACTATTGTGGAGAGAACTTCATTATTCTTGTAATTCTATTTTATTTATGGATTTTCTATTTATTTGCTATATACTTTTTTTTGGCTTCACTGCTACCTCTTCGTTTAAAATGATGCAATCAAGCATGAGAACATAGTGTCATTGATATTTAAAAAGCTTCTGTTTCAACTTTCAATGTCTACTGTGAAATGCCAAAAATTAGTGAAGGTTGCATTACATTCATGCTTTTAGTGAACTCTGCATTGTATCAGAATAGTACTGGACCTCCTTTCAAGGAAACTGATGGCCCATTTGATTGGATATAAAATGATTTCCCGTAAGTAAATTATTTTCTCTAAAAATCATTTTCGAAAAGGAAATCATTTTACCATGTTTGACTGTCACATTAAACTAGTTTTCAGAAAACAGTTTCAGGTACTTGTTAAATCTAATATTTTACTTAATTTTGACAAACATTATATTCAACACATAGAAATCTATATTTATGTATTAAATTGGAAAAAAAAATCATCCATATTTAAATTCATCAAAAAAATTCATCCATATTTAAATTCATAAAAAATTCATCCATATTTAAATTTATTATAATCTCATTTATGCCATCATCTTATTATTAGATAGTCACTGGTTCTTAAAATAATTCTTCAACCAGAACCTCCTCAACTCAAAACTCTTCTTCAGGAAGGCTTTGGCCACAGTCTGATCACATGTCATCATTTTCAAGTTGTCCCAATTGAACCCGCTTTTTACATGAACTTCGCAAATAATGCTCCAGATATTCCAAAAAAATAGTCACATTGCCTGATCCAAAAAAATAATAATTATTCAAATAATATTACCACCACTATGGAAGTGAGTAACAATTTTTTTGCTTTAGCATCATGGAATACGAAACAGAGAGATTACAAAGATATTGATGTTGCTGATGTTACTTTACTTGATGCATCTAATTTTCCAAGTGTAGTTTCCAATAAAAATTGAAGCTACTTCTTGTTACATATACACTATTATCACTCAACTATTTTTCAGCATATAAATCTTAGAACAATTCACATTAGCAAATTGAAAAAAAGTATATAGAGGTGCAGAATGCCATTTGCATAATCATATTGCATTCATATTTACAATGATAGAAATGAATTTTCTTTTAAAACATGTTATATACTATTGGAGAGTTTATTTTAGGGGAAAAAAAAAACACCATAACCACTACAAGCACATAACAGAGGCATATTGAATTAATTGTTTTGCTTAGTCATAATCATCTTAGCTTGTCCTTTTTTTTTTTTTTTTTTTTTTTTGCTTTTGGTTGTATAATATTCATCACCAAATATATGATCAAGCAAAATTTATTATAAGAAAGATAAATTACAATTTTACGTCTTCTCCAATTCAAAAGTAAACAAATAAATAACAGATTAATTATTAAAGTAATAGAACAAAAGGATTATCATAATCTAAAATTTCCAAAGAATATAAACAAATCAAACAAACCCATAGCCATAATCACAAAATGCTAGAAACAAACAAGCCGATAATCAGTGGCGTATCCAGAAATTTCAGTCAGTAGGGGCAAAAAAGTTTTCTTACCAAAATAATATATAATGAATTCATACATATTTTTTGAAATTACAAGATGATCCCTATACTTTTGAAGATTATGAAATAGCCCTTAGTTTCTAAACTTATAAATTAACCCAAAATTTTCAGAATTATATTTTTATCCATAATTTCTAAAAATATCAATTTACCCTAAAAATTCAAGTAAGAAATTATTTTTAAAATTATGTATTTTAAGTTTATGTAGTATATTATATACTAAATTTTCGTTTTTTTTTTAATTAAATTATTAAAAGCCTAGTGCTAAAACGCAACATTTGTGCTTTGAACAACTATAAATAAAAAATAAATATACAAAAAATATATACAAAATAATTATATTTATATTAATATGTGAATATTTTATACATAACAACTATATAAGGCGTGGTTTAGTAAAAGAATCACTACAAATATATCAATAAATTAGAATATCAATAACCAAACCTAAGTATAAACATAGTAGTTTGTAACTTTCCAAAAAAAAGGTATAAACATAGTTATTTTTATTTTTATTTTTATTTAAATGTAATGAAATCTTTATTCTTTTGTAAATGGAAAAACACATAAATGAGTGGATTTAAAATGAAAAATAGTCAATTATCTATACACATATAAATTAAATATAATTATTTTAGATACGTTTAAGAAATAAGATTGATACAAAAATGTATTGGAATTTTTTTAATTAATTTGGGCTTGGACCTACATATTATATTAAAAAATACTCTAGCATCCATTCTTATATGAAACGATAGAAAATTTAAGGACCGAATTAATAAATATATTAACTTTCCAATGAGAGATCCATTAAGTTAAGGACCGAATTAAACGATAGAAAAAACCATAAATTTCAAGTATCCAATGTCATTCTATAAATCAACCTAATGTCAACAGAGAATCGGCAGTCCTTATAAAATAATTTTCAGAATCAAAACCTAGATTTCAAATTTTAACAATCTGATTCAGAAATAATCAGAATCAATCAATCAGAATAGATTCATATAAAACTAAGAAAATTGGACACACAAAAATAATATAAATATATAATCCACACCTGTGATCGACGAACGATGAGACGAGGAGATGAATATTGAAGACGAGATGTCGAGCTGATGAATGATTGAAGGCTTAGACGATTTGCTGAACTGACGAACGATGAGACGATGAGATGAATATAGATGAATTCACTGTCCTCTGATTTGCTGATTTGCTGAACCGTTGATTTGCTGAAGGCTTAGGGGCGAAAGAGATTAGAGATTAGGGCTTGGTAGAAATGGGTTAACTGGTGAAGGGGGACAAAAATGGGTGAAGACTGAAGGCCGAAGGGACATGGGGGCAGAAGGCTGTGTTAAGGTTTTCGTGAGGTGAGAGTTCATGAGGCAGAGGCTGAAGCCTGAAGGTAGGCAATTCGGCGAAAGAGAAGAGACGATTAGGGCTTGGGCGCTTGGCAAAAGAAATCAAGAAATGGGTGAACGCAAAATGAAGGGCGAATGACCATTACTCATTAGTATTTAGTCAAGTGTTTTTTTTTTTTAATTATTTAAGCCCGGGCCGGGCCGGGCCCGGGCTTAAATGGCCGAGCCCGGGCTTTTCTGCCATGCATACTAAGAGTGGTGATTTTTGTGGCAAAAATCACAAGAGCTAGCACTCCGAGAGACATGCGAAGGTGATAGGGAAGTCCACCCATGAGCCGGGAATCGTTTGAAAAAGCTTGGAGCTCAAAATTTGGAGACAAATGGTCGAAAACAGTGAGCAACTCACTGCCACTGCCGAGCAGTCCATGGAGCAGAATTTCAGTTTTTGTTCGTCTCCGCGTCGCTCAATCGATCGATGTGAGTATTCCGCAACTTCGTTGATTTATATTCACACATGTTTCATGCTTGTTTATGATCTTGGGACCTTAGCAAACACCAACAATGGCATCAAGAGCAAGGTTAAAGCATGAAAATGATTAGGGCTTAAAAATTGGGTAAATTGTATTTGAGCATGAATTAATGAAATTGGATGAATTAGTATGCTTAAATGTGTTTGAATTGAGGATTGATTGGATCAATTTCAAGAAATAATGTTTGGAATATTTTTCCCCAAATTCTTTGTGTTGGCCGAATGCCTTATGCCCTATTTAGTCTTGGAATTTTTTGATTTTTGATCATTGGATGACTTGAATCAATTGGGAATGTTGATTTAATATTGATTGTGGATTCAATTGGATTGAAATCGAAATCGATTTAAAATTCCCTATGATTGCCGAGAATGATAAGCATGTTTGGGTTTGATTTTTGATGAAATATGTTGGACATGTTTTGTTGTAATTGAGCATGATTAATTGTATAAATTAATGTTTTGGAAATATTGATTTGGGTGATTAATTATGTTATACACTTTAGTGTAATTAAATTGAGAAATTGGATTTTTGGAATTTAATAATATTGGGCCTTAAAATTGGATTTGGGCTTGTTATGTTGTTATTGGGCTTATTGGGCTTGGTTGTACTAAGTTAGGTTTAGGCCAAATGGATTGGATCCAATTGGGCCCAAAACCGCATCCATAAAGCCCAAATGCTACTAATGGACCTTTAAAATTTAATTGGGCCTAATGGGCCTAAATTGATTTATGGGCTTATGGGGTAATTCCCGGATTGGATTTTGGTTATTCGGTTTGACCCGAGTTGACCAAAAGTCCACGCCTTAAGAAATTAATTAAAAGCCCATTGGACTTTAATTAAATTGACGTTGGACGTAAATCGGGCTTTGAGACCCGTAACGATTAAATTTGGAATTTAAGTCGTAAAAGGTTTATTATTAAAGTGTAATGTTTAATTTGGAATTAAATAAACGAATTAGAATTAAATGCATATTGAATTGGATTTAATTATGTAGTTTAATTTAATTCGAGAATTCGTACTTTGAGTACTTATTCGCAAAACGAGTTTGACTCGAGCAAAATCAAATCGTTGTTTGAACATTGAATGATCACTAATTATCAGATTAATTAATTTGATTAGATTGATTGATAACATGCTTGTGTGAATACATGGTTGCGATGCATGAATAATGTATATCGGATGGATATTAGATGGGTGAGACAATTTT
The DNA here is from genome assembly GCA_019454045.1 of Zanthoxylum bungeanum. Lineage (NCBI taxonomy): Eukaryota > Viridiplantae > Streptophyta > Magnoliopsida > Sapindales > Rutaceae > Zanthoxylum > Zanthoxylum bungeanum. The sequence goes on from SKCR01043243.1 coordinate 113,279, forward strand.
AGAAATTGTTGTAATAAATTTGATTTATTAATTGGACCTGCGTGTCCAGCCTTATACCTCCATATTCTTTGTATTCTCTTCTCACCTATTCCCCTCAATGTAAATGAGGTTTCTTTAGAAGTGTAGTGTAACAGGTAGAAGTAAATACATGTGCTAGCGGGAGAGAGAAAATGAGAGATTTGATCTAGGATCATTGTGTAAAGTATCCATCCGCATATCAATATTATTTTATTATACGCGCTTTATTATGTGTTTAGAATGAATGTTTAAGGGTGTATGATGATGAGACCTTAACAAAGATAATAAATTGGTTGCCAATTTGCACTCGAAAAACCCTCGCAAAATATTAAGCGTTTTTCCTTCCATTGAGTGATTCTCACTCAAGATCCGAGACTGGCATTGGCTTGTTGGCCAAAGTCAAGGCCTTTGTCCATCGAGGATGTGTTTGAATCACGAAGGCTTTGTTCCATATCAGTGTCTTGTCCAAGTTGTGGTTTGTTGGCCAAAGTCAAGACCACTTCTTGTCCATCGACATTGATTACGAAGCTTTCCATGGTCAATGGGTCGCGCTTAACTGGGATCACTAAGTTTGTTGTGCCAAAGCCAAGGCTTAGTTGATTCAGAGGAAAAAGGTTAGGTAATACATTGGATGTATTGGCATATATAAGATATATGTTTCGGACTTGGATGTCCCATACCGGATCTAGGAATTGGATCGGATCCAATCGATCTTAGAAATCTACCTAGTTAATTATCATACAATTTGTTGGCCAAAGTCAAGATTGTGTGATATTTAACGGGATCCTAGCCCACTAGGAAACACGGTTTCCCGAGTACTCGACAGAGGGTTAGAGGCTCGCCGAAAAATAGTGGGAGGCAAGAATTGAATTTGCAATATTCGTTTAATTACTTGCCATACGCGCTCAAAACAAATATCATTCGTCAAATAAATTAAATGTTAGTTGGACTAATATTTAAACGTTGTTTTAATAAATAGTTGGACTATATTCAAACAATTCATTTATAGTTGATTTTATAATTGGTTTATAGTAATCAATATAATTGATTTTAATCTATTAAATTATAGTTGATTAAATAGTTGGACTATTGTAATCATTATAATAAATAGTACCTAAATCGTTGATTAAATAGTTGGACTATTAGAATCAATATGTAATTGAAAGATTGACATTTAAAACATAATCCTAGGGAAAATGTATTTAAATGGTTTAATTTTCAAATTGGGAATAAATTTCAGGATGGTCCTGGAAAATAATAAGTTACTTTATTTGATAAAATAACATATTATGCCTAAGCCCGGAGTTAAACAAATAACAGAGCATAATCTTTGGAAGATTTATGTGATGATAACTTTAGTGCTTAATCCATTAAGCTTGTCGCAGTAGACTCCTTAATTTCTGTGTCAGAACTAAGGGTTAGATCCTTAAAGTATGATACTGAAATTGAAGGATCTTCATAAATCTATCTTTAGATTTTAGAAGTACTAAATTGCAATAAATAACTCTTGGAGAGTTAATGACTATTCTCAAGGAGACAAAGTCAAAGTTTGCAATTTGGCAAGTAGCGCAAGGCGCACCTTACTTCGATATTCTAGAGGGCCAAGGCTTGGCCAAAGGCTTCTGGAGTGTTGAAAAGGGCAAAGGCAAAATCATTATAATCTTCTAGGAAGATAAATGACATATCCCAAAATGTCTGCTAAATGTGGCAAACGGGATCGCAGAAGCGTGACTGTCGTTTGGACAAAGCAGACATGAAGGAATTGAAGAACGAGCAAGGCTTTGACTTCAAATATGTTTGTCATAATTATGTTCACTACTAGTATTAAAATTGGATTTTAGATACTTAGTGTGGTACATAAATATATACTGGTGTTCAGAATCTGTTTTGAGCAAGATACTGACTTCCATAGAGATTTATCTGCGAATTGGAAACGGGACGAAAGTCACTGTTTTAACCGCAGAAACCTAATTTTAGGAACTACCCTCGGGTATGTACCTAAATTTAAAAACTGTTATAATGTAACTAATTTGACTAGAAACATTATCTCTATATCAGTGTTTAACCCGCTGCGGGTGAACCTTTATATTCTAGAACACTAAAGTGTTTCATTATATAAAGATGATATTGAGATAAACACATTAGAAGTGAATAACAGCGTTTATATTTTGAATATAAATAAATCTCAAACATAAACATGACAAACAAACAGCTCAAACTGATTTGATCAGATGAAACTAATTGTGGCATTGTCATCTGGGACACAATCAAACAAGACTCGTATATCCACACTTTCGAAGAGTGGGTACTAGGATTGATTTGATTCCATTCAAATAAAGTCTACGAATCTAGTTTATTGGGCAATGTGCCTATAACACCTTTACTTGGTAAAATTGTAAGTGCCACCGACCTGTTAGCCCTAGTTTATAGTGAAGCAAGTGGGCCCATGTTTAGCTAGGCTAGATGTGGATATGGATATTTCGTGACCTATAAGGATGTGGCATCGCGTAATGGTTATGTGTTTCTTTTGAAGAACACAAATCGAAAAATTTTACAGTTTCGACACGAAATAGACAAACAGATCGGCTGAAGTATTAAACCATCACGGTAAGACCGTAATGGAAAATACTTAAGCAATTAGTTTCTAATATACTTGAAAGAGTATAGTATTCTTTCAAATGAGGACTCCTCCTGGAACACGTCAGTTTGACGGTGTGTCCGAACGGATAAAACCGAATTTTATTGGACATGATAAGGTTAATCATGAGTCGCTCTGAGCTACCATTTCCTTCAACGGATAAGCTTTAAACAGTGCAGAACTTATTTAGAATAAGATTCCATAAAAATCTGTTTGACAGATTTCATATTAGATATGAACAGGAAAGAAACCGGATTTCACATTCCTGATAATTTGGGTATGCTAGGCATACGTTTGGATGATACCAAACTAAAACCCAAATTGGATAAGTGCCAATTGTAGGTTATCCTAGGGATACCATAAGTATTGTACTTATACATCTCACCAGAGAACAATTAGATTGTTGCTCACCATGCGATTTTCCTAAGAGGAATACCGATATGCAGTGGTAAGTGGGAGGATAGTAAAACTCGATGAAAATCGGAGTAATACTATTCAAGGCACCAATTCCTAATGGAACATAAATAGTTCATCAAGGATGAAACTGTTACCAATAATCTTCGAATACACAAGAACCGCGTGAGTCGGAGAGAGTCAGAAAACAATCTGGGGTATGGGTTTCTGATCTCACCTCATAAAGATGTCTATCTTATTGAGGAATACCAACTGACTACGTATGAGGAAGTGATACAAGGTATCGACTCCCTATTATGGCAAAGTGCCATGAATCTGAAATGGATTCCATGTATATCAACCAAGTTTGGACACTAGTTGATGTACCGCAAGGCATTGTGCCTATTGGTACTATATAAGTCTTCTAGGAAGACATACATAAATGGCAACATACCAACGTATAAAGTTATGCTTTTAGCGGAAAGGTATCGTTATCAACATTGTGTTGATTACGATACAACCTTTTACCTGTTGCCACGGTAAATCCATTTGGATAAATGCTTGCTGAAGCTGCATGTTTCATTTATGAAATATGTCAGCTTAACAGGAAAATCGCTTTCCTGAAAAGGAAACATTTTGGAGGATGTTTACAACATCCTGACGGTTTTGTCGTACCAAAACTAGCAAACAAGGTTTGCGGGTTATTCGATCCATGTTTGTATTGTAGCAAGCATTAGGTTCTTGGAATTATCATTTTGATGTAATCATAATAGTTTATGATTTAATTCAAAACGAAATGATTCTTGTGTATATAAGAGGGTTAGTGGGAGCGCACTGACAATCGCTGTCCTATAAAATAATGATTATATGTCATTTCTTGGAAATGATATTCCCATAAAAATAATCGGTGAAAGCTTGGCTTTCGAGAAAACTCTCCGAGAACTCGTACATTGAAAAATGTACGCGACCTGGTGTCTCATACGCTTTGAGCATATAGATTCACAAACGGGCCAATCCAAGTGATAGTCACTGGATTAATATTAAGAACATCCATTAGTATCTTAGAGAACTAATGATGCTGTCTTAATCTATGGAGATGGAGAACTTGAAGTGACTGGGATCACTGTAGCAAGTTTCCTAAACCGATAAAACGACTATAAGTCGCAAACGGTACAACAAATTTTGAATAACGAAACAGTGAGCTGGGAATCTTCCAAGCAAGATACTGTTACCGTATAAACAACAAATGCGGGTAATTGCTACAGCTGAGGCGGCAATAAAAGCCATTTGGGTCGATAATAAATCTAATTAGATTAGATATAATTCTGTTAGCAGCTGAGCTAGGCGTCAGCACATGCTAAAGAATTAATGGTCTCATCAACGATCCAGATACATACTTCGATATTCATCTGATTCGTTCGGATCATACATCGTGGCAATGTGATGATCGAATAAATCGCATCAGATGATAATCATGCAAATCCGCTGACGAAAGCACCTTCTCAGCAGTTTGAGCCAACCGTACATAGTTTGGGTGTAAGACACTCGAGTGACTGGCTATAGGCCAAGTGGGAGATTGTTGGAAAATTATGACCCACAGCGTCACTATTTGTACAGATCATGGTGTTGTACAAATTAACTATGTGACAAAGGAGATTGCTCTCTTATCATTTGTGATTAGATCACCTAGATATATAAATGATAGGAGGTCTCTATGATTTGTTCCTGGACTAAGAATGATATGAGACAGTATCAGTCCAACGAAGGATAAATCATTAAATATCCCTAGTCAGAGTATTATCGAGATTGGACATCGATGAATACGTAAAAGACTAGTATTACACTTGTGCGCGTTGTGATGGCACAACGACATAGTTCTCATATATTTGGGTATAGGATACTCATGCAAGTGTAATAGGAGGTTGTGTTTTACCGATGGTACAGGAAACAGCTTCTCTCTGGATAGACCCCCTCAGAATTCCATTGGTAGTATGACTATGTGTCTATGGAAGTCCGAAATCAGGGTAGGTGTATTTGGTCTTAACTTGAGACTTGCACCGCTAATACTTGCAACAATCAATATACTTTGGTTGCGGTCGTCCAGGGCTTTAACAGGTTCTGTGTACGCCTATGCTGGGTATATTGAGAATCGTAGTGTGTTTGGTGTGATGTCAAGACGGAAGTGTCACTCCAGTCATATGGAGATGATGGTCACGTAGGATACGGTACTAGTACTCTTAAGTACTACAGTCATCGGGATAAAATGACAAGGCCAGGTTTATCCGATTATAGAGACTAGTTACCAGACATCCGACATGTGCTTCGTATGGGGCAGACACAATTCCAGCCCCATGCCTAGCACGTGATCATCCGATACTGGATCGAAATACGCAATACTACGTATACTACGCCTGATATAGATCCTTTATTCCTGTAAGGATATTTCTGGAGAATTGGGAATGCATGGCGCTTTGCTAGAAGCCAACCTTGTCTTGTAAATCGGTAAAATGTAGTACTAGGTACTTACGTGTTCGGATAGTCCGACGACCGAATTTACTGCCAACATATCCGGGGATCTCATGGGTCGCTTCCCGAAGATTCACCGATGACGTATGACTCACACTCTAAATTAATCTGGGATTAATTAGAAGAGAGAGAAAATTAATATAGGATTAATTGCGGAGATATTTTATCTGGGATAAAATATCAATTAAAGAGAGATAACGATTAATTTGGAATTAATCGATTAATTAATATATTTGATATATTAAACGAAATTGGATTTTGACGCGGAATTAAAATTAGATTTTAATTCGGGCGAACAAATTAATTTAGAATTTATTCGTTAGCGACATGAATAGTGACTTCGCTAGGCGTAATCATTTAATTATGACGCAACGGAAAATTAGTTAATTTGGAATTAGCAAACCCGAGCCCGGGATTGTTTGTGAGCGCATTCGCATTTCGAATTCGAGTGCGGCACGCAAGTCAAATCAAGCATCAAATCATTAGTCACATCAAGCGTCAAATCGCTAGTCACTTCAAGCGTCAAATAACTTGTCACTTTGAGTGATGTGACTTGACAAATTGATTGACTTGATATAAGTTGATGTTTGAGTGTTTGACACTCAAGTGTGATGGTTGATGTGAGTTGTTGGATTAATTAAAATCAATTTACCTTTATTTGATTTTGGTATTTTGACTTTTGATAATTGTTGTATTAGATACACAATTATAACAACAACACACACATCTCTCTCTTTCATTTACTTCTTCTCTCTCTCGCCCAAACAAGGGTTTTTTCTTCACTGGTTCAGTTTTTCCGTGAGATAGGGAAGCTAAGAGTGGTGATTTTTGTGGCAAAAATCACAAGAGCTAGCACTCCGAGAGACATGCGAAGGTGATAGGGAAGTCCACCCATGAGCCGAGAATCGTTTGATGAAGCTTGGAGCTCAAAATTTGGAGACAAATGGCCGAAAATAGTGAGCAACTCACTGCCACTGCCGAGCAGTCCATGAAGCAGAATTTTAGTTTTTGTTCGTCTCCGCGTCGCTCAATCGATCGATGTGAGTATTCCGCAACTTCGTTGATTTGTATTCACACATGTTTCATGCTTGTTTATGATCTTGGGACCTTAGCAAACACCAACAGTGTTGTAAGTTCATTTCATTTGTAATAAGTTCATTATGTAACCCTATTTGTAACTTGGAGGAGCTGATACCGTGAAGGAATTTTGACGAAGAAATTCCGCAAAGAACTCAACTACACTCCATGGAACATGATTTGAAGACCAATGGATGCCTTGAATTTATTGTACTAATTCGATTAGTATAGAAAAATAAGATCCCGGTCAACGCAATTTGTAATGTGTATGTTTCAGCATTTCCAGCCCTTGGAAACTGGGTTGCGTCGTGACACAACCCCTTTGCGTGTCGCGACGCGACCAGTAAATCAATACGCATGCTACTGCCTCGCGCGTGTCACTACGCAGGTCCCCTCGAGTCACGACGCAATGCTGAACTGGCACAATTCCAGTTTCTGGAATTATGGGCGTCGCGACGCCCACCAGTGCGTGTCGTGACGCCCAGACCTGGGTTAATATATATGTTTAAAGTGTTTAATAACATGTCATATAGCCTAAGGGTGCCTACTCTTGCATTTTCACATGCCATAACATGTAGATATGCATGATATTCTAGTCATAAAATATGATTTTATGTAATTTAAATGTTAAATAAGAATATGAGATGCATGCAAACATATTAATAAGATTAATTGGTTTAAAGGTTTAAAAATTGCGAATTCAAGTTTTAGAAATAAATTGACCTTATGAGTACATTATTATCCTTGGTATATCGGATGGAAACCCGGACGTAAATTCCATAGCCGGTTCCAAATGGACGGTAATATAGTCTGCACTCGGGATACAATAACATGTACCTTTGGAATAAATAATGTGCTTTTATCGATTAAATGGTTTAATGACATTTGGTCCGTTCGTTGAATTCTAAATTTTAAAACCTATAAGTGGACTAGTAATTTCAGAGTTAAATTGATTAGATCACTATAACAACTTGATTAAATTAGTTTAATTAAATTAATTGGTTAGTATAGACTAATTGAGATTAGTGAATAAAATTTTAAAAGTTAAAATTGGCTAGATCACTAAATTATCAACTAGTATTAATAAGGTTATGACTTTAGCCGAGCATAATCTAAAATTCATAAGATACTATTGAGATAGAAACCTTACAGTTTTTAAATAGTGAGTGGGAGAGGGGTATAACACAATATATCCCGCGATCTCCATTGTTATCCAGAAACATGAGATTCAATAGGCGCCTCAAGATGACTTTGCTTTCATCCCCCTACGGATGGTGTCATTTTTGGGTCAATATCAGGTTTGGATTTCGAAAGGATATGGACTCTAGATGTATCTGGTGATTTGACCTACCATACGGCAACACATCACTAGTTAAGTCCAAGGGTTCCGAAATGATGGGTAACACTCACAAAAGAATGATTACATTGTTAATCAAAGCTTCCTTGATCAAAATAACGGTAGTTGATTAATATAGGAATACGAGTTATTTCAGATATATTAATCAATTGAGAATATCTCAGTCTATCATGCTAATATTTGACCTACCCTACGACTGCACTTATTTGTAGGATGATAGATAACCGTGGCATTGTAATTCTTTTAGGTTTCTAATTCATTATACATTGATAATATATCATGTTTAATTTTATGCCTAAATGTTTGACAGTTTTAATATGCGATGAATTAATGTTGAATGCGCGTTTATTATTTTTCAGCAATGTCATCTACAATAATCTCAATTCTCAAACAACAAGAACAATTAACCAGAGATAATTATGTTAAATGGAAAAGTGACATGAATGCTATCTTGGTCTGCGAAGACCTTAAATTTGTCCTAATGGAGGAATGTCCTCCTAAGCCAGCACCAAATGCTGGCAGAGCTGCATGTAATGCCTATAATAATTGGATTAAAGCTGATGAGAAAGCCCATAGCTATTTGATAGCATCCATGTCTGAGGTTCCTGCTGCACAGCATGAGCCAATGGCGACAGTATCAATGATTATGCAGTCATTACAGAACATGTTTGGGAACCTTCAGACCGGCAACAACATGAGGCAATAGTCTCTGCACTGACCGCTAGAATGAAGGAATGCACATCAGTCCGAGACCATGTGTTGAGGATGATGTCTCATCTTAATATGGCTGAAACCTATGGTGCACATATCAATGTGCAAAGCCAGGTGACAATGATCATGGAAACCCTTCCGAAGCGTTTCCTGCAGTTTAAAAGCAACTGTTATATGAATAAATTGACTTTTATGTTGACTAAATTGCTGAATGAGCTCACCAATTACGAGTCTGTTATGAACGGTCCTCGTAGGTCCAATGCCGAGGCAAATGTTGCCGAATCTTCTAAATCTACAAAGAACAAGAAGAAAGGCAATTGGAAGGCAAAGGCAAAACCAATGAAAAAGAAGAACAACAAAAGCTCCAAAGGTACCAATGCCAAGGAAAATGTTTCCATTATAAACAATAAGGGCATTGGAAAAGGAATTATCCGAAATACCTTGCAGAGCTTAAAGAGAAGAAGAATACAGGTAAATATGATTTACTTGTCATTGAGTCTCTTTTGGTGCTGGATGATAAATCCATATGGATTGTTGATTCTGGTGCCACTAACCATGTTTGTTGTTCTTTGCAGCTACTTGACTCATGGAGGGACCTTGCTGAAGGTAGCTTTACCATAAGAGTTGGGACATGGGATGCTGTTTCAGCAAAAGTAGTGGGAGGTTCCAAATTAAACTTTAATAATAGTTATTTATGTTTAAATGGTGTGCTATATATTTCTTATTTTCGCAGGAATTTGATTTCTGTAACAAAACTTATGGAATGTGGTTTTTCTATTTCATTTAATAATAAGTCAGTTATTATTAGTAGAAATGGATTAAAGTTATGCACGGAAAACTCCAAAAATAACCTATTTGTATTTAGGCCGTTAATGCATGAATCACTACTTAATACTGAAATATTTAAGATTGAAAAATCTAAAACTAAACGGCAAAAGATTTCTCATGATGATACCTATTTATGGAACCTTAGACTTGGTCACATTAACCTTGACCGAATAGATAGACTAATTAAGAACGAAGTTTTAAATTAGTTAAAAATCGTTACTTTACCTGTCTGCGAATCCTGTCTAGAAGGCAAAATGACCAAGAGACCTTTTACTGGAAAAGGGATAAGAGCCAAAGAAACACTTGAGCTAATACATTAGGACGTTTACGGACCGATGAATGTAAAAGCCCGAGGTGGTTTTGAATACTTCGTCACTTTCATTGCTGATTATTCCAGATATGTGTATGTTTACCTAATGCAGCACAAGTCAGATACATTTGAAAAGTTCAAAAAGTATCGTATTGAGGTTGAGAATCAGTTAGGTAAAAGCATAAATATTCTATGATCAGAATGTGGAGGAGAATACCTTGATAGAGATTTCGAGGAATTCTTAGTTGAGCATTGAATTATTTCACAGCTCACAGCACCTGGAACACCACAATAAAATGGTGGTGCAGAAAGGAGAAATCGCACCATACTAGACATGATGAGATCAATGTTTAGTTATATCACTCTACCTAGTTGATTTTGGGGGTATGCATTTCAAATTGCAATGTATATCTTGAATGTAGTTCATTCTAAGTCTGTTCTTAAGACTCCCTTAGAGTTGTGGAATGATCGTAAAGCTAGTTTATGACATTTCCACATATGGGGGTGTCCAGCACATGTGCTCAAGAACAAGACTACTAAGTTGGAACCACGTTCACATGTGTGCCTATTTGTAGGCTATCCTAAGGAAACTAGGGGTGGATTCTTTTATAGTCTAAAAGATAATAAAGTATTTGTGTCGACAAATGCTACATTTCTTGATGATGACTATATGAGAAAGTTCAAACTTAAAGTAAATTGTTACTTGAGGAGTTACTTGCTGGTACGACCAGTACACCATTTTCAAATGTTGACAAATACATTACACCTTCTATATCTGAAAGTCAGATGCAAGTTTATCAGGATACTTTACCACCTAGTCGTAGTGGGAGGTTTTAAGACAACCTGAACGCTATCTAGGAAATGGTGAGGTGCAAGTTGTTGCATCTTGTGATGGTATAGCTGATCAATTGACCTATCGTAGTGCAATGGAAGATACTGATAAAGAGGAATGGGTCAAAGCCATGAACCTCGAGATGGAGTCTATGTACTCTAACTCAGTCTGGGAACTTGTAGACCAACCTGATGGAGTAAAACCCATAGGTTGCAAGTGGATCTACAAGAGAAAAAGAGGAATAGATGGGAAAGTACAGACTTTCAAGGTTAGGCTAGTGGCAAAAGGTTATACCCAGAAAGAGGGAGTTGACTATGAAGAAACTTTCTCGCCAATAGCCATGCTTAAATCCATCAGGATTATTCTTTCCGTTGCCGCATATTATGACTATGAGATTTGAAGACTGCATTCTTGAATGGAAATCTTGATGAGAGTGTCTATTGGTACAACCAGAGGGGTTCATTACCCAAGGTCAAGAGCAACAAGTTTGCAAGTTGCAAAGGTCTATTTATGAACTTAAACAAGCATCTAGATCTTGGAATATAAGGTTTGATACTACGATCAAGTCTTATAACTTTGAGCAGAACATCGATGAGCCTTGTGTCTACAAGTGCATTATTGATGGGAATGTGGTTTTCCTTGTGTTATACGTTGATGATAATTTACTCATTGGGAATGATGTAAAGATATTATCGGATGTGAAAATCTGGCTAGCTAACCAATTCCAAATGAAAGATTTGGGAGAGGCAAGTTATGTACTTGGGATCCAGATCATTCCGGATCGCAAGAAACAACTGTTATCAATGTCTTAAGCAACCTATATCGATAAGATTCTTGTGCGATTTGGTATGCAGAATTCCAAGAAAGGTAATTTATCTTTCAGGCATGGAATTCATTTGTCTAAGGAACAGTCTCCTAAGACACCTCAAGGAGTTGAAGAGATGAGACATATACCATATGCTTCAGCAATTGGAAGTCTTATGTATGTTATGTTATGCATGAGACCAGACATCTGTTTTGCAGTGGGAGTGGTCAGTAGGTTTCAATCCAACCTAGGATTAGATCATTGGGTAACGATGAAACATATTCTCAAGTATCTTCAGAGAACGAGAAATTATATGCTTGTATATACAAGTCATGATATGATTCTGAGAGGATACACTGACTCTGATTTTCAGACGGATGTCGATTCTAGGAAATCGACATCTGGATCAGTGTTCACCCTAGGTGGTGGGGCTATAGTATGGAGGAGCATTAAGCAATCTTGTATTGCTGACTCCACCATGGAGGCTGAATATGTAACAGCTTGTGAAGCAACTAAGGAAGAAGTCTGGCTCCGTAAGTTCTTGGTAGATCTGGAAGTTGTTCCAGATATGGATAAACCACTCACACTTTATTGTGATAATAGTGGTGCAGTGGCGAACTCCAAAGAACCAAGAAGCCACAAGAGGAGTAAGCATATTGAGAGGAAATATCACCTCATTAGGGAGATAGTGCAGGGAGGAGATGTCTTTGTCACGCAGATTCTATCCGCAGATAACTTGGCTGCTCCGTTTACAAAGACCTTACCCGCTAAAATGTTTAAAGGTCACATAAAGGGTTTAGGATTACATGACATATCCCATTTGCTCTAGTCGAAGTGGGAGATTTTTGGGATTGATGTCCTAAAGCTTCATGTATTGTAAAACAGAATTGATTATTGTAATAATAATAATAAATGCATTATTCATTTTTATCAAAGTTGTTTGATTTATATTTCATATTGTCCAATTGTCTTGTTTATTTTGATTACTCTTGTACCTTCAGACTTAGTGTATATTTGATGCACAAGAGGATTTAAGTCTGAAGTTAGTAATCTAAATAGTCTATAGAGAGCAAACAAAGAGGGTACTTTGTTTGTGGTTTATTTATAGTTGCGGTCTATTCTATACTTGTATGACGACCTTGATCCGATATCGTTCATGTTGTGACATGGGAATGAAGGCACCTTGTATGATGAGATCATATAGGACTGGACTCAGATAAATACGAATTTCTTTTAATATCCGTTAACCAAAGAAATTCATTTTATCTAATAGATGGTCATATATGAATTCGATCTTAATCCTGAGTGTACTACGAACTCTTGTATGACATGTTATGTCCTTTGATTTACTATGGTGAGGTTGGTGTTGCATTCCCGGCCAATAACTATGTATTTTGGGGATATGGTTTGGTGTGTAGCTGGGAATGTTTTGCATAGATATGGAATTCACTCATTCTTACGAGAAGCAGAAGAATATCTTTTTTAAGAGTTGATTCGGGACTTGAACAATTTGAGCGCTCAACTTTCCTATTACGAATAAAAAGTTTTATATTCATAATTGTTATGAATTAATTGGTCATTATAGAATTAAAGGTGTTTAAGAGATAAAATATTTAGAGGGGTTTAACGGACTTATGACCCGGCTCTATTTATGAGATATTTGTGAAGGACTATATCCATATGTAATGACTATATCGATGAACACCAAATTTGTTAGGTTTTATTTTATCCATCTACGGTAAGAGGAGTTCAACTTCGAGTTTTTAGTTGAATAACTGTAGAACACAGAAATCGGCGATGCTGTTCCAGGCTCGCGGCCCGGTCGGGAGTACGGAGTAGCCCGTGAGGGACTAAACCGGAGAATAAAATGGAGTCGCCACCCGGTGTGAATCGGGAAAATGATTTAAGGCCGCACTCACCCCTCGCAAGGGAAGACCTCAAACCGTTGGGTTCAGAATGGTCCCTTACTTATGTCACTTTGTAATGAACGGATTTGTGCAATTTTAACCAAGTCTACGCAACATACATTTGCAAAAATAATCTACATCTAAATTCATATACGGCCTAAATCAAAGTTTGCATGCTTTAAAAATAAGTCGGGAAAGCGGTAAACACACAACTCATGAATATCTTAAATTAGCACGTGCGGAATAAATATGTGACCAAGGAATTTGGCCGTTCTCAATGTAGGACATGGCATACTCGGTTGGACGTATTCCACATCAACCGAGCACGCCGTGTCCGGGACAATAAAATAAAATATAATAAAGGGTGCCCTCAGGTCTTACCTTTTAAGTCACTTTTCGGGAGTGCATTTCACGGTGTCGGAAGGGTTATCATTTCTGCTGTTTTCACTGGTCCGCTGTTTCTACTATTTTCACTGGTTCACAATTTTTGCTATCTTCTCTGATCCACTCGCTATTTCCGCTCGCTGTTTTCTCTGATTCACCCGCTGTTTCCGCTCGCTGTTTTCTCTGTTTCACCCGCTATTTCCACTCGCTGTTTTCTCTATTTTTTTACTGCAGTTTTCAGTCTATTTTTGGGCCGATTTTGGGACGATTTTTGGGCAGTTTTCTGTCTTGGTTTTGGCTACTTTGGTCGCTGTTTTGCTCACTGTTTCTGGTCGTTATTTTGGTGACTGTTTTGCGGTATTATGAGATGATTTTAGAGCAGTTTCGGTGGAAATTTTGGTGGCAGTTTGTGCGTGTTGAGGAAAAGCTTGATGTGTAGGGATTTTTGCGTGAATGAGGCTGTATCGGGCAGTTTAAAAGGTGCAGTTTTGGTGCGGTTTCGGGATAGTTTTGGTGCAGTTTTTAGTGGTCACAAGGGCTGTGTTTTAGGGGCTGTTGTGGAGAGGGCAGTGGCTGGTTACGTGAGTGGAAGGTGATGTGTTTGTGGCGTGAGGCAGTGAGTGGAGTGGTGGAGGGCTATCTGCGTGAATAGGTAGTGATGTGAGTGGGCTGATGCGTTGATTTTGAGGGGGCTTGGGGACATGTTGTAAGAGTTTGTGAGTGGGTGATGGCGTGATGATGGGACAATTGTTGGCGTGAAGAATGAGGGTTGAGTGAGTGGAGTGATAGCGTGATGAAGTAGGCTGAGTTGTAGGAGGTTGCTACGTGAAGGAGGGCTTGGAGTTGAGGGTTGGCGTTGAAGGGCTGCCGTTTATTGAGGGTTTCACGTGTGTATTAGTGCATGGGGCTGCATGGTTTCATTATTTTTATTTGAGAGAGAGAGAGGGGCTAAGGGTGAAGATGCCGTGAGTTTGAGTGAGGGAAGCTTGGGTTACCTGTGCATGAGGGAGCCCCGTGAGCTTAGGGTTTTGTTTGTTTTTATAGTGGAGAGGGTTTAGGTTGTTGGTGGGAGGCTATTAAATTATTGGTTTTGTTATTTGGTGGAGGGTTGTAGGGTGTCAGATCATTTATTGGGAGGTAATTATTGTTTAATGTTTTAGGTCCTGGCTTTTTGTTGAAAAGGGAGGTGAGGCATGTGCTTTGTTGAATTTGTTTGTGTTTTGTTGAATTTGTTTGTGTTTCACGTGGGGTGGTTTGAAGAGAGGGGAGGGTTTTGGTTTCTTGTGATTTGTCTTGTTTGTTTGTTTGTGACTTATTTATTTGTTTGTTGAATTTGTTTGTGTGGGTTATTTAATTTTGTTGTTTGTGTGGGGTTCATTGGCTTTTAGGGTTTATTATTTTTATTGTGTTTGTGTGGATAGTGACGTGAGGTGTGTCTTGTTTTTGATTTGTTTATTTGCTTGTTGAATTTGTTGGGCGTGAGGTGGGAGATTTGTGCATGGCTAGAAGTTGAAATGACACATACATGAGAGGCGAGGGAGGATAGGATAGGCGTGAGATAGGAGAGTCCTGGGTGTTATTTTTAAGGTTTGGGCCGGGAATAAATTTTAAAACAGAGGCCTAACGTGCAAACCCGAAGCTAAGTAAGCGAATTAAATCCAACTGGGGATTGATCCTTGAATCTTCCATTCTGACGTCCATTTCCCGCGACTTCCGCGACTTAAAAGGTAGTGCCTCCGCACGAGGCTCATCATTAGGACTTATATGCAAAAATGCAGTGCCTACAATAACACGGAGTTAATAATTCATAATATTTGATTAAAGAGTTTAATTAATATTTCAGAATTATTGGAGCTCGGAACCGTAGGTCCATTTGGTCCCCTTGCTAGCTCGATTAACTGTAGCAAACCTAATATAATTAGATTGTCTAATTATATGTTCACTTTATATTTATATATTATTAAAGAGATTAATAATATTTATTGTCACAAATGAAAACTATGTTAAATTAGTTTAACTTAATGTTTTCTGGAATTCTTTGATTATGAGATAATCAAGTTGGTAATAATTATGAGATAATTGTTGGAAAATATGACCCATAGCGTCACTATTTGTACAGATCACGGTGTTGTTGTACAAATTAACTATGTGACAAGGAAATTGCACTCTCATCATTTGTGATTAGATCACCATAGATATATAAATGAAGAGAGGTCCCTATGATTAGTTCCTGGACTGAGAATGATATGAGACAGTATCAGTCCCCGAAGGATTAATCATTAAATATCCCTAGCCGGAGTATTATCGAGACTGGACATCGATAATGCGGAATAGGCTAGTATTGCACTTGTGTGCGTTGTGAGGGCACAACGACATAGATCTCATATATATAAGTATTGGATACTTATGGAAGTGCGATAGGAGGTCGTGTTTCACCGATGGTACGGGAAACAGCTTCGCTCTGGATAGACCCTTCGGAATCCCATTGGTATTATGACTATGTGTCTATGGGAGGCCGAAATCAAGGTAGGTGTGTAAAGTCTTAAATTGAGACTTACATCGCTAATACTTACGATAATCGATAGACTTTGGTCTTGGTGGTACAAGGCTTTAACCGGTTCTGCGTACACCACTTCTGGGTTTATCAGAGAGTCGTAGTGTATTGGGTGTGATGTCAAGACGGAAGTATCACTTCAGTCATAGTCGAGATGATGTCACGCAGGATACGGTACTAATGCTCTTAAGTGTTGCGCAACCATCAGGATATTATGACTAGGTCATGCATATCCGATTATAGAGACTAGTTACCAGACATCCGACATGTGCTTCAGACGGGGCAGACACTTATCCAGCCCCAGCCCTAGCACGTGACTATCCGATACTGGGCCGATATACACAATACTACGGTATACTACGCTTGATACAGATCTATATATTCCTGTAAGAATATTTCTGGAGAATTGGGTAGGCATGGCGCTTTGCTAGAAGCCAACCTTGTCTTGTAAATCAGTATAAACGTAGTACGAGGTACTTACGTGTTCGGATAGTCCGACGACCGTATTTACTGCCAACATATCCGGAGATCTCATGGGTCGCTTCCTGAAGATTCACCGATGACGTATGACTCGCACTTTAATTAATCTGGGATTAATTCGATGAGAGGGAAAATTAATCTGGGATTAATTACGGAGATATTTTATCTCGGATAGAATATCGTTAAAGAGAGAGAACGATTAATTTGGAATTAATCGATAAATTAATATATTCGATATATTATAACGAAATTAGATTTCGACGCGGAATTGAAATTGGATTTTAATTCGGGCGAACGAATTAATTTAGAATTAATTCGTTAGCGACGTGAATAGTGAATTCGCTAGGCGTAATCATTTAATTACGACACGACGGAAAATTCGTTAATTTGGAATTAGCGAACCCGAGCCCGAGAGTGATTGCGAGCGCATTCGTATTTCGAATTCGAGCGCGGCACGCAAGTCACATCAAGCGTCAAATCGTTAGTCACATCATGCGTCAAATCAATTGTCACTTTGAGTGATGTGACTTGACAACATGTCACTTTATTAAAGTGATGTGATGTGACTTAAAGTAAAAGTAGAAGTGATGGGTGAAAAGTTGATTGAAAGCTTTTGCTTTTTGCTTTTGACTTTTTAATAAAAGTTTTGTATATCTTTTATTTACTTACTTGGTAAATAAAATAAAAGAAAGGTAATACAAAAAGGCATCACTTTCTCTCTCTTGCATTAACATTCACGGTTTTGGCAAAATGGAGCCAAAATGGTTTCTCTCTTCTCACGGTCTCCTTGACCGATTTTCTTCTTCATTTTTTCTGGTTTTTCACACAAAATGGAGAAGCTTTTGATCTTGTAGCAAGATCTAAGTGCTAGCACACTCATGGAGGAATACAAAGGTGATAGGGAAGTGAGTTTGTGAGCTTGGAAAGCTTGAAGCTTGGAGCTTCAATGGAGTCTTTCATGGCCGATTTTTAGGAGCATCAAAACAGCCCCACCGTGCAGTCCACTGCAGTTCAAGAAGGCCCAAAACCGAGCTTGGAGGGAGGCAGAAACATGAAGTGCGAATTTGGTTCATCTTTGTTGCATCTCTACCGATCAATGTGAGTTATTCCGCACCTCCTTTGATATGTATTCAACTCGTTTATGCATGATTTATGATCCTTGGGACTTGATCGAAACTCAACAATGGTATCTTGAGCCATTTGTGCATAAAACGTTTTTAGGGTTCTTGAGCAAAATTTGGGGTTTTTTGATTTAAGCATGATTTTGACAAATTTTTTGTTTAAGAATGTTTGTATATGAATAACTTAGAGTTATATGTAATCAATTTGAAGAAAAATTAATTGGATTGATTTTCCCCAATTTGCTTATTGTTGGCCAAAACTTTAATTTGGGTAAACTTGATTTTGAGCATGTTTAATGAAATTGGATGATTTAGAATGCTTAAATGTTGTTTAATTGAGGATTGATTGGATCAATTTGATAAAAAAGTGTTTGGAACAATTTTCCCCAATTTGCTTGTGATGGCCGAAAATATGAACCCTAATATTGTCTTGGATTTTTGATTTTTTGTTCATTGGATGACTTGGAAATCATTTGGGGATGTTGAATTTATGTTTAATTTGGTTCAATTGGATTGAATTTGATTTGGGCATAATTTCCCTCTTTGGCCGAGACACTTGAAGCATGAAATTGGGTTTGATTTTGATCAAATTATGTTGGACATGATTCATTGATGTTAAGCATGATTAATTGGACAAATTGGATGTTTTGGAAACTTTGATTTGGGTAATTAATAATGCTATACACTTTAGGTAATTTAATTGGAAAATTTGGAATTTTTGAAATTAAATTATTGGGCCTTAAAATTGGATTTGGGCTTTTAAAGTTGTTATTGGGTTTATTGGACTTTGTTGTACAAAGTTGGTTTAGGCCAAAATTGGTTGGATCCAATTAGGCCCAAAACCGCTTCCAAAAGGCCCAAATGCGACTAATGAACCTTTAACGTTTAATTGGGCCTAAATTAATTTATGGGCTTATGGGGTAACTCCCGGATTGGACTTTGGTTGCGGGTTTGACCCGAGTTGACCAAAAGTCCACGCCTCAAGAAATTAATTAAAAGCCCATTAGACTTAATTAAATTAATATTGGATATTAATCGGGCTTTGAGACCCGAAACGATTAAATTTGGAATTTAAGTCGTAAAGGTTTATTTTATAATGTGTAATATTTAATTTGGAATTAAATAATGAATTAGAATTAAATACGTATTAAATTGGATTTAATCATGTAATTTAATTTTATTTGAGAAATCGTACTTTGAGTACGTGTTCGCAATACGAGTTTGACTCGAACAAAATCAAATCTTTGTTTGAACATTGGATGATCACTAATTATCAGATTAATTAATTTGATTAGATTGATTGATAACATGCTTGTATGAATACATGGTTGTGATGTTTGAATAATGTATATCAGATGGATATTAGCTGGGTGGGGCGATTTTGGAAATTGTAATAAATTTGATTTATTAATTGGACCTGCGAGTCTAGCCTTATCTCATATTTCTTTGTATTCTCTTCTCACCTATTCCCCTCAATGTAAGTGAGGTTTCTTTAGAAGTGTAGTGTAACGGGTAGAAGAAATATTTGTGCTAGCTTGGAGAGAGAAAGTGAGAGATTTGATCTAGGATCAATGTGTAAAATATCCATCCGCATATCATTATTATTTTATCATATGCGCTTTATTATGTGTTTAGAATGCATGTTTAAGGGTGTATGATGATGAGACCTTAACAAAGATAATAAATTGGTTGCCAATTTGCACGCGAAAAACCCTCATCAAATATCATGCGTCTTTTCCTTCCATTGAGTGATTCTTACTCAAGATCCGAGATTGGCAAGGGTTGTTGGCCAAAGTCAAGCCCTTGTCCGTCGAAGATGTGTTTTAATCACGAGGCTTTGTTCCATATCGGTGTCGTGTCCAAGTTGTGGTTTGTTGGCCAAAGTCAAGACCACTTCTTGTCCATTGACATTGATTACGAAGCTTCCATGTCAATGGGTCCGCGCTTGACTGGGATCACTAGGTTTGTTGTGCCAAAGCCAAGGCCTAGTTGATTCAGAGGAAAAAGGTTAGGGTATATATTCGATATATATGCATATATATGATATATGTTTAGGACTTGGATGTCCACCTACTGGATCTAGGAGTTGGATGAGATCCAATTGATCTTAGAGATCTACCTAGTTAATTATCATACAATTTGTTGGCCAAAGTCAAGATTGTGTGATATTTAACGGGATCCTAGCCCACTAGGAAACACGGTTTCCCGAGTACTCGACAGAGGGTTAGAGGCTCGACGAAAAATAGTGGGAGGCAAGAATTGAATTTGCAATATTCGTTCAATTACTCGCCATACGCGCTCATTTAAATTATTTCGTCATTAGATTAAATGTTAGTTGGACTAATATTTAAATTGTTGTTTTAATAAACAGTTGGACTGTATTATACTTGATTATATATAATTGGATTATATTAATCAATATATTTGAATTAATTAATTTCAGTTTACAGTTGATTTTATAATTGGATTATAGTAATCAATGTAATTGAGGTTAATTAATTTGGATTATATTGGATTATATAGTTGGACTATTATAATCATTATAATATATATAGTACCACTAATCGTTGATTAAATATTTGGACTATTGTAATCAAGATAAAATTGAAAAGTTGGATATTTAAAATATAATCTGGGATTAAAATATTTTAAATAATTTAATTTTCAAATTGGGAATAAATAAGATGTTACTTTATTTGATAAAATAACTTATTATACCTTATGCCCAAAATTAAGCAAAATAAGTAGAGCATAAAATCTTTGGAAGATTTATGTGATGATGACTTTAATGCTTAATTTAATATACTTGTCATAAATCTAATTTTAGATTTAAGAAGTATTAAAATTGCAATTTATAATTCTTGGAGAATTAATTGACTATTCTAGAGGAGATAAAGTCAAAGTTTGCAATTGGGCATGCAGCACGAGGTGCACATCGTTTCGATATTCCGAAACCCAAGGCTTGGCCAAAGGTTTGTGAAATATTGAAAAGATAATTGACATATCCCAAAGTGACTACCATTTGGATATGGAAGACACGAAGGAATTAAAGAAAGGGCGAGGCTCTAACTTTAAAAATATTTGTCAAAGTTATGTTCATTACTAGTATTGAAATTGGATTTTAAATACTTAGTGTGGTACATAAAATATATGTATTGATGTTCAGAATCCGCTATGAGCTGGATACTGACTTCAAGCCGAGATTTCTCTGCGAATCGGAAACGGGACGAAAGTCGCTGTTTCGACCGTAGATACCTAAGTTTAGGAACTACCCTTTGGGTATATACTTAAATTAGGAACTGTTATAATGTAACTAGTTTGACTAGAGACATTATCTCTATATCAGTGTTTAATCCGTTGCGGATAAAACCTTTATATTATAGAACACTAAGTGTTTTATTATATAAAGATGATACTGAGATAAATATATTAGATGTAAATAACAGAATTTATATTTTGAATATAAATAAAATCTCAAACATATAAAATGACAAATAAATAGCTCAAATTGATTTGATCAATAGAGACTTATTTGTGGCATTGTTGTCTGGGACACAATTATACAAGACTCGTATATCCACACTTTTGAAGAGTGGATACTAGGACTGATTTGACTATTCAAATAAAGTCTACGAATCTAGTTTGTTAGGTAAAGTACCTAAAACACTGTTTACTTGGTAATAGTGTAAGTGCCACCGATCTGTTAGCCCTATTCATGGTGAAGTAAGTGGGCCCATATCTAGCTAGGCTAGATGTGAACATGAATATTTCGTGACCTTAACGGATGTGGCATCACGTTATGGTTATGTGTTTCTTTTGAAGAACACAGATCGTAAACTTTTAGAGTTTCGACACGAAATAGACAAACAGATCGGCTATAGTATTATACCGTCACGGTAAGACCGTAATGGAAAATACTTAAGCAATAAGTTTCTTATATACTTGAAAGAGTATAGTATTCTTTCAAATGAGGACTCCTCCCGGAACACGTCAAAGTGACGGTGTGTCCGAACGGATTAACCGAATCATGTTAGACATGATAAGGCTAATCATGAGTCGCTCTGAGCTACCATTTCCTTCAACGGATAAGTTTTAACAGTGCAAGAACTTATTTAGAATAAGGTTCCATAATAATCTGTTTGACAGATTACATATTAGGAAATGAACAGGAAAGAAACGGGGTTTCTCATTTCTAGTAATTTGGATATGCCAGGCATAACGTTTGGATGATACCAAACTGAAAGACCCAAATTGGAACAGTGCCTATATAGGTTATCCTAAGGGAAACCTTAAGTATAGTACTTGTAAATCTCACATGAGAACAATGTGATTGTTGCTCACCATGCGGTTTTTCCTGAGAGGAATACCGATATGCAGTGGTCAGTGGGAGGATAGTGATACTCGATGAAAATCAGAGTAATACTGTTCAAGGCACGAAGTCTTTAATGGAACACAAATAGTTCATCTATGATGAATCTATACCATTAATCTTCAAATACACAAGAAACTGAGTAGATCGGATAGAGTCAGAAAACAACCTAGGGTATGGGTTTCTGATCTAACCTCATAAAGATGTCAATCTTATGAAGGTATACCAACCGACTACGTTTTGAGGAAGTGATACAAGGTATCGACTCCCTATTATGGCAAAGTGCCATGAGTCCGGAATGGATTCCATGTTTAACAACTATTTTGGATACTAGTTGTTGTACCACAAGGCATTGTGCCTATGGTACATTAAACGTCTTCTGGGAAGACATACATGGAAGGCAACATACCAACGTACAAAGCCGGGCTTTTGACGGAAAGGTATCGTTATCAACATTGTGTTAATAACGGTTCAACCTTTTACCTGTTGCCATGGTAAATCCATTTTGAAGATGCTTGTTGATAACTGTGTATTTCATTTATGAAATGTGTCAGTTATAGATCAAAATCGCTTTCCTGAAAAGGAAACCTTTTGGAGGATGCTTACAACATCCTGACGATTTTGTATAACCGACAAACAAGGTTTGCGGGTTATTCGATCCATGTTTGGATTGAAACGAGCATAAGGTTCTTGGAACTGACGTTTTGAAATAATCATAATGGTTTATGATTTGACTCAAAACGAAATAATTCTTGTGTATATAAGGAGGTTAGTGGGAGAGGGCACCGACAATGAAATTCCCATAAAGCAATCGGTGAAAGCTTGGCTTTCATAAGAAATTCTCCGTAGAATTCTGGGGAGTAACAACCTTTATTCGAGGAATAAAGATCTACTGGGATAGATTTGGAGTTGGTTAACACTCTCTGGAAATTGTACATTTAAAATGTACTTGATTTGGTGTCTCATACGCTTCGAGCATATGGAGTCACAATCGGGACAATCCAAGTGATAGTCATTGGATTGAAGTTAAGGACATCTATTAGTATCTTAGAGAACTAAAGATGCTGTCTTAAATTATGGAGTAGGAGAACATGAAGTGACTAGGATCACTGCTGCAAGTTTCCAAACCGGTAAATACTGCGGTACTATAAAGTTTGAACAACGAGACAGTAAGCTGGAAATATTCCGAGCAAGATAAATGTTGCCGAATTAACAACAAATGCGGATTATTGCTGCAGCTGAGGCAGCAATAGAAGCCATTTGGATCGATAATAAATCTAATTAGATTAGATTTAGTTCTGTTAGTGGCTGAGCTAGGTGTCAGCACAGGCTAAAGAATTAATGGTCTCATCGACGATCCAGATATATACTTCTATATTCATCTGATTCGTTCGGATCATACATCGTGGCGATGTGATGATCGTATAAATCGCGTCAGAAGATAATTATGCAAATCCGCTGACGAAAATCTTTTCTCAGCAATTTGAGCGAACCGTACATAGTTCGGGTGTTAGACACTCGAGTGACTGGCTATGTGCCAAGTGGGAGATTGTTGGATAATATGACCCATAGCGTCACTATTTGTACAGATCACGGTGTTGTTGTACAAATTAACTATGTGACAAGGAAATTGCACTCTCATCATTTGTGATTAGATCACCATAGATATATAAATGAAGAGAGGTCCCTATGATTAGTTCCTGGACTGAGAATGATATGAGACAGTATCAGTCCCCGAAGGATTAATCATTAAATATCCCTAGCCGGAGTATTATCGAGACTGGACATCGATAATGCGGAATAGGCTAGTATTGCACTTGTGTGCGTTGTGAGGGCACAACGGCATAGTTCTCATATATATAAGTATTGGATACTTATGCAAGTGCGATAGGAGGTCGTGTTTCACCGATGGTACGGGAAACAGCTTCGCTCTAGATAGACCCTTCGGAATCCCATTGGTATTATGACTATGTGTCTATGGGAGGCCGAAATCAAGGTAGGTGTGTAAAGTCTTAACCTGAGACTTACATCGCTAATACTTACGATAATCGATAGACTTTGGTCTTGGTGGTACAGGGCTTTAACCGGTTCTGCATACACCACTTCTGGGTTTATCAGAGAGTCGTAGTGTATTGGGTGTGATGTCAAGACGGAAGTATCACTTCAGTCATAGTGGAGATGATGTCACGCAGGATACGGTACTAGTGCTCTTAAGTGTTGCGCAACCATCGGGATATTATGACTAGGTCATGCATATCCGATTATAGAGACTAGTTACCAGACATCCGACATGTGCTTCGGACGGGGCAGACACTTATCCAGCCCCAGCCCTAGCACGTGACTATCCGATACTGGGCCGATATACACAATACTACGGTATACTACGCTTGATACAGATCTATATATTCCTGTAAGAATATTTCTGGAGAATTGGGTAGGCATGGCGTTTTGCTAGAAGCCAACCTTGTCTTGTAAATCGGTATAAACGTAGTACGAGGTACTTACGTGTTCGGATAGTCCGACGACCGTATTTACTGCCAACATATCCGGAGATCTCATGGGTCGCTTCCTGAAGATTCACCGATGACGTATGACTCGCACTTTAATTAATCTGGGATTAATTCGATGAGAGAGAAAATTAATCTGGGATTAATTACGGAGATATTTTATCTCGGATAAAATATCGTTAAAGAGAGAGAACGATTAATTTGGAATTAATCGATAAATTAATATATTCGATATATTATAACGAAATTAGATTTCGACGCGGAATTGAAATTGGATTTTAATTCGGGCGAACGAATTAATTTAGAATTAATTCGTTAGCGACGTGAATAGTGAATTCGCTAGGCGTAATCATTTAATTACGACGCGACGGAAAATTCATTAATTTGGAATTAGCGAACCCGAGCCCGAGAGTGATTGCGAGCGCATTCGCATTTCGAATTCGAGCGCGGCACGCAAGTCACATCAAGCGTCAAATCGTTAGTCACATCATGCGTCAAATCAATTGTCACTTTGAGTGATGTGACTTGACAACATGTCACTTTATTAAAGTGATGTGATATGACTTAAAGTAAAAGTAGAAGTGATGGGTGAAAAGTTGATTGAAAGCTTTTGCTTTTTGCTTTTGACTTTTTAATAAAAGTTTTGTATATCTTTTATTTACTTACTTGGTAAATAAAATAAAAGAAAGGTAATACAAAAAGGCATCACTTTCTCTCTCTTGCATTAACATTCACGGTTTTGGCAAAATGGAGCCAAAATGGTTTCTTTCTTCTCACGGTCTCCTTGACCGATTTTCTTCTTCATTTTTTCTGGTTTTTCACACAAAATGGAGAAGCTTTTGATCTTGTAGCAAGATCTAAGTGCTAGCACACTCATGGAGGAATACAAAGGTGATATGGAAGTGAGTTTGTGAGCTTGGAAAGCTTGAAGCTTGGAGCTTCAATGGAGTCTTTCATGGCCGATTTTTAGGAGCATCAAAACAGCCCCACAGTGCAGTCCACTGCAGTTCAAGAAGGCCCAAAACCGAGCTTGGAGGGAGGCAGAAACATGAAGTGCGAATTTGGTTCATCTTTGTTGCATCTCTACCGATCAATGTGAGTTATTCTGCACCTCCTTTGATATGTATTCAACTCGTTTATGCATGATTTATGATCCTTGGGACTTGATTGAAACTCAACAATAATTACTACAACATAATTGAAGGTAAATAAATCATTATGAAGATATTGATTTTTATTTACCATTGGAGACAAAGTCATATGGCTTACCATGTCATCAAAGTAATTATGTCTATTAGGTGGCATGGATACACCTAATATATTTGTCATTAGCTAATGCATTTTATGCTTTGGTATGACCTTCACATTTATGTGTTTGCCATTGAAAGAAAGCATTAGATGCTTAATGAAAAAGTCATTGTCTTTAACTTATCATTTCTTATGCTTTGGTATGACATTCACTTTTTTTTTGTGTGGGCCATTGTAAGAAAGCATTTGATGTTTAATGACAAGTTAGTTGGCTTGTGTAAGAGAATACAATCTATACTATTTTTATCACTTCCTAAGGTTAACATTTTGCAAACATTCACACAATTGTTGTGAGAAAGATTTGAGAGAAAATAGAGAGAGTTCAAACATTTACAAGTGTTGTGAGAGTGTTTGAAATTCCTAAAGCCAAACACTAATTGTGACATCTTGATTCTCTAAATCGTTTAGAGTTTAATCTTTGTGAGTGAAGCCCATACTTCGATTTGTTGGTTTCGAGTCATAGTTCAGAAGATCGAGTGGTTGATCCAAGC
Organism: Zanthoxylum bungeanum; assembly: GCA_019454045.1. Lineage (NCBI taxonomy): Eukaryota > Viridiplantae > Streptophyta > Magnoliopsida > Sapindales > Rutaceae > Zanthoxylum > Zanthoxylum bungeanum. The sequence goes on from SKCR01043243.1 coordinate 139,895, forward strand.
GTTGGACACTAAAAGATTGATCTTGGCTACTACAAAAAAAGAGCAAGCAAAGAAAATTTTAAAGATCCATACCGGACCCGGTGCCACCAAAAGCAACTTCCACCGCGATAAGGAAAGTCGTTTCCTACAGTTGGCATCGAGAGCTTAAGGTTGAAAAGATTTCTTAACCCTTCTCATTTTATCTTTAATAATTTATATGAGATATAGATTATTAAAATACATGTTGTGATGAGTAGACATAATTAGATTCATGAGATGAATGGTTTTAATGTTCATGTGATGAATGTTTACTTTTGATTCATGTGATGAATGTGTTGTGTTGATCGTTAATTTTTCCGTCTCTTGTTTTTAGCATTGGAAATGTAAGACCATAAGGTCATTTTCTTTCAAGTGTTGTAAGTTCATTTCCTTTGTAATAAGTTCATTATGTAACCCTATTTGTAACTTGGAGGAGCCGATACTGCGAAGGAATTTTGACGAAGAAATTCCGCAAAAAACTCAACTACACTCCATGGAACATTATTTGAAGACCAATGGATGCCTTGAATTTATTGTACTAATTAGATTAGTATAGAAAAATAAAAGCCCGGTCAACGTAATTTGTAATGTGTATGTTTAAGCATTTCCAGCCCCTGGAAACTGAAACGCAACCCCTTTACGCGTCGCGACACGACCAATAAATCAATACGCATGCTACTGCCTCCCGCGCGTCGCGACGCAGGTCCCCTCGAGTCACGACGCGATGCTGAACTGGTACAATTCCAGTTTCTAGAATTGTGGGAGTCGCGACGCCCACCTGTGCGTGTCGCGATGCCCAGACCTGGGTTAATATGTATGTTTAAAGTGTTTAATAACATGTCATATAGCCTAGAGTGCCTACTCTTGCATTTTCACATGCCATAACATGTAGATATGCATGATATTCTAGTCATAAAATATGATTTTATGTAATTTAAATGTTAAATAAGAATATGAGATGCATGCAAACAAATTAATAAGATTAATTGGTTTAAAGGATTAAAAATTGCGAATTCAAGTTTTAGAAACAAATTGACCTTATGAGTACATTATTTTCCTTGGTATATCGGATAGAAACCTGAAAGTAAATTCTATAGCCGGTTCCGAATGGATGGTAATATGGTCTGCACTCGGGATACAATACCACGTACATTTGGAATAAATAATGTTCTTTTATCATTTAAATGGTTTAATGACATTTGGTCCGTTCGTTGAATTCTAAATTTTAAAACCTATAAGTGGACTAGTAATTTAAGAGTTAAATTGATTAGATCACTATAACAACTTGATTAAATTAGTTTAATTAAGTTAATTGGTTAGTAGAGACTAATCGGGATTAGTGAATAAAATTTTAAGAGTTAAAATTGGTTAGATCACTAAATTATCAACTAGTATTAATAAGGTTATGACTTTAGCCGAGCATATTCTAAAATTCATAAGATACTAGTGAGATGGAAACCTTACGGTTGTTAAATAGTGAATGGGAGAGGGGTATACCGTAATATATCCCGCAATCTCCATTGTTATCCAGAAACATGAGATTCAATAGGCGCCTCAAGACGGCTTTGCTTTCATCCCCTACGGATGGTGTCTTTTTTGGGTCAATATCAGGTTTGGATTCCGAAAGGATAGAGACTCTAGATATATCTGATGATTTGACCTACCTTACAGCGACACTTCACTAGTTAAGTCCAAGGGTTCGAAAATGATGGGTCACACTCACAAAGGAATGATTAAGTTGTTAATCAAATCTTACTTGATCAAAATAACGGTAGTTGATTAATATAAGAATAAGAGTAATTTTAGATATATTAATCAATTGAGAATGTCTCAGTCTATCATGCAAATATTTGACCTACCCTACGGCGACACTTATTTGTAGGATGATAGATAACCGTGGCATAGTAATTCTTTTAGGTTTCTAATTCATTATACATTGATCATGCATCATGTTTAATTTTATGCCTAAATGTTTGACAGTTTTAATATGCGATGAATGAATGTTGAATGCACATTTATTATTTTTTCAACCATGGAATGTGCAATAATCTTAATTCTCAAACAACAAGAACAATTAACCAGAGATAATTATGTTAAATGGAAAAGTGACATGAATGCTATCTTGGTCTGCGAAGACCTTAAATTTATCCTAATGGAGGAATATCCTTCTGAGCCAGCACCAAATGCTAGCAGAGCTGCACGTAATGCCTATAATAATTGGACTAAAGCTGATGAGAAAGCCCATAGCTATTTGATAGCATCCATGTCTGAGGTTCCTGCTGCACAGAATGAGCCTATGGCGACAACATCAATGATTATGCAGTCATTACAGAACATGTTTGGGGAACCTTAAGACCGGCAACAACATGAGGCAATAGTCTTTGTATTGACTGTTAGAATGAAAGAATGCACATCAGTCCGAGACCATATGGTGAGGATGATGTCTCATATTAATATGGCGGAAACCCATGGTGCAAGTATCAATGTGCAAAGCCAGGTGACAATGATCATGGAAACCCTTCCGAAGAGTTTCCTGCAATTTAAAAGCAAATGTTCTATGAATAAATTGACATTTACGTTGACTGAATTGCTAAATGAGCTCACCAATTACGAGTCTATTATGAATGGTCCTCGTAGGTCCAATGCCGAGGAAAATGTTCCCGAATCTTCTAAATCTGCAAAGAAGAAGAATAAAGGCAATTGGAAGGCAAAGGAAAAACCAATGAAAAAGAAGAACAAGAAAAGCTCCAAATGTGTCAATGCCAAAGGAAAATATTTCCATTGTGAACAACAAGGGCATTGGAAAAGGAATTGTCTGAAATACCTTGCAGATGTTAAAGAGAAGAAGAACACAGGTAAATACGATTTACTTGTCATTCAGTCTCTTTTGGTGAAGGATGATAAATCCATATGAATTATTGATTCTGGTGCCACTAACCATATTTGTTGTTCTTTGCAGCTACTTATCTCATGGAGGGACCTTGCTGAAGGTAGCTTTACCATGAGAGTTGGGACAGGGGATGCTGTTTCAGCAAAAACATTGGGAGATTCCAAATTAAACTTTAATAATAGTTATTTATGTTAAATGTTGTGCTATTTATTTTTTTGGTTTTCGCAGGAATTTAATTTCTGTAACAAAACTTATGGAATGTGGTTTTTCTATTTCATTTAATAATAAGTCAGTTATTATTAGTAGAAATGGATTAAAGATATGCATGGAAAACTCCAAAAATAACCTATTTGTATTTAGGCCGTTAATGCATGAATCACTGCTTAATACTGAAATATTTTAGATTGAAAAATCTAAAACTAAACGGCAAAAGATTTCTCATGATGATACTTATTTATGGCACCTTAGACTTGGTCATATTAACCTTGACCGGATAGATAGACTAATTAAAAACGGAGTTTTAAATCAGTTAAAACTCGGTACTTTACTTGTCTGTGAATCTTATCTAGAAGGCAAAATGACCAAGAGACCTTTTACTGGAAAAATGATAAGAGCCAAAGAAACACTTGAGCTAATACATTAGGACGTTTGCAGACCGATGAATGTAAAAGCCCGAGGTGGTTTTGAATACTTCGTCACTTTCATTGACGATTATTCCAGATATGGGTATGTTTACCTAATGCAGCACAAGTAAGATACATTTGAAAAGTTCAAAGAGTATCGTGTTGAGGTTGAGAATCAGTTAGGTAAAAGCATAAAAATTCTACGATCAGATCGTGGAGAAGAATACCTTGATGTAGATTTCGAGGAATTCTTAGTTGAGCATTGAATTATTTCAAAGCTCACAACACCTGGAACACCACAACAAAATGGTGTTCCAAAAAAGGAGAAATCGCACCCTACTAGACATGATGAGATCAATGTTTAGTTATATCACTCTACCTAGTTCATTATGGGGGTATGCATTTCAAATTGCAATTTATATCCTGAATATAGTTCATTCTAAGTATGTTCCTAAGACTCCTTAGAGTAGTGGAATGGTCGTAAAGCTAGTTTATGATATTTCCGCATATGAGGGTGTCCAGTGCATGTGCTAAATAACAAGACTACTAAGTTGGAACCACGTTCACAGGAGTGCCTATTTGTAGGCTATCCTAAGGAAACTAGGGGTGGATTCTTTTATAGTCCAAAAGATAAAAAAATATTTATGTCGATAAATACTACATTTCTTGATGAGGACTATATGAGAAAGTTCAAACCTCGAAGTAAAGTGTTACTTGAGGAGTTACTTACTGGTACGACAAGTACACCATTGTCAAATGTTGACAAAGACATTACACCTTCTACATCTGAAAGTCAGATGCAAGTTTATCAGGATACCATACCACCTAGACGTAGTGGGAGGGTTGTAAGACAACCTGAACGCTATCTAGGAAATGGTGAGGTGCAAGTTGTTGCATCTTATGATGGTATAGATGATCCATTGACCTATCGTAGTGCAATGGAAGATACTGATAAAGAGGAATGGATCAAAGCCATGAACCTCGAGATGGAGTCTATGTACTCTAACTCAGTCTGGGAACTTGTAGACCAACCTGATGGAGTAAAACCCATAGGTTGCAAGTGGATCTACAAGAGAAAAAGAGGAATAGATGAGAAAGTACAGACTTTTAAGGTTAGGCTAGTGGCAAAGGGTTATACCCAGAAAGAGGGAGTTGACTATGATGAAACTTTCTCGCCAGTAGCCATGCTTAAATCCATCAGGATTATTCTTTCCATTGCCGTATATTATGACTATGAGATTTGAAGATTGCATTCTTGAATGGCAATCTTGATGAGAGTATCTATAGGTACAACCAGAAAGGTTCATTAGCCAAGGTCAAGGAGCAACAAGTTTGCAAGTTGCAAAGGTCCATTTATGGACTTAAGAAAGCATCTAGATCTTGGAACATAAGGTTTAATACTACGATCAAGTCTTACAACTTTGAGCAGAACATCGATGAGCCTTGTGTCTACAAGCGCATCATTGATGGGAAGGTGGTTTTCATTGTGTTATACGTTGATGATATTTTACTCATTGGGAATGATGTAAAGATATTATCGGACGTGAAAATATGGCTAGCTAACCAATTCCAAATGAAAGATTTGGGAGAGGCAAGTTATGTACTAGGGATACAGATCATTCAGGATTACAAGAAATGACTGTTAGCAATGTCTCAAGCAACATATATCGACAAGATTCTTGCGCAATTTGGTATGCAGAATTACAAGAAAGGTAATTTACCTTTCAGGCATGGAATTCATTTGTCTAAGGAAGAGTCTCATAAGACACCTCAAGGAGTTGAGGAGATGAGACATATCCCATATGCTTTAGCAATTGGAAGTCTTATGTATGCTATTTTATGCACGAGATCGGACATATGTTTTGCAGTGAGAGTGGTCAGTGTTGGAAAATTATGACCCATAACATCACTATTTGTAAAAGATATTGTTGTTTTTGTACAAATTAACTATGTGACAAAGGAAATTGTTATTTTACCATTTTGTAATTAGATTAATTAAATATATAAATGATACAAGTCCTTATGATTAGTTCACGATTATAAGATATGAGACAATATCAATCTACTAAAGGTTTAATCATTAAATATCCATAGTCGTAGTATTATCGAGACTGGACATCGATAATGCGGAATAGGCTAGTATTACACTTGTTCACGTTATGGAAGCGTAACGACATAGTTCTCATATATTTGGTTATTGGATACTCATGCAATTGTAATAGGAGGTTCTGTTTACCGATGGTACGGGAATAGCTTCGCTCTGGATAGACCCCTCAGAATCTCATTGGTAGTATGACTATGTGTCTGTGGGAATCCGAATCAGGGTAGGTTTGTTTAGTCTTAATCTAAGACTTGCATCGCTAATACTTACGACAATCAGTACGCTTTGGTTTTGGTCGTCCAGGGCTTTAACAGGTTCTGTGTACGCCTCTTCTGGGTTTATTGAGAATCGTAGTGTATTGGGTGTGATGTCAAGACGGAAGTATCACTTCAGTCATATGAAGATGATGATCACGCATGGATAAAGAACTAGTACTCTAATATGTTGTAACTATCGAGATAATATGACAAGGTCATAATTATCCGATTAAAGAAGCTAGTTGCTTGTGATCCGATATATGCTTCGTACGGGGCATACACAACTCCAGCCCCAGGCCTAGCATGTGACATATGATACTGGATCGTAATACGTAATACTTAGTATACTACGCCTGATATAGATTATATATTCCTTAAAATAATATTTCTGGAGAATTGGGTAGGCACGATGCTTTGCTAGAAGCCAACCATGTCTTGTAAATCGGTAAGAACGTGGTACGCGGTACGCGCGTATTTGGATAGTCCGACGACCAGATTTACTGCCAACATATCCAGGGATCTCATGGGTCGCTTCCCGAAGATTCACCGATGACGTTTGACTCAAACAGAATTAATCTGGGATTAATTATAAGAGAGAGAATTAATCTGGGATTAATTACGGCAAGAATTTATCTGGGATAAAATTCGAATAGTAGAGAGAGAACGATTAATTTGGAATTAATCGATTAAATAATATATTCGATATATTAAATGAAATTAGATTTCATAGCGGAATTAAAATTGGATTTTAATTCGGGCGAACGAATTAATTTAGAATTAATTCACGAGCAACTTTCGTAATAATTTTGCGAGCTATTATTATTTAATTAAATTTGATTTAATTAAGTCGCAACGGAAAATTTGTTAATTTGGAATTAACGAACCCGAGCCCGAAATGTGTTTAGCGGGCCCACTCGAATTTTGAATTTAAAGTGGGGCCCACCAAATCACATAACTAGTCAACTCTATTTACTTTTCGGTGATAGAAGTTGGTGTAGATTTGGTTGATTACTTGTCTTACACATTTTGTCATTTTGGATGACTTTTACCAACTTTGGATTTTTTGGTAATAGGTAATTGTTTTTGGAAAACAAATTATACAACACAAAAAACTATGTCCCTCTCATTCTCTCAATTGCCGAATCCTCTCCCCCTCTCTTGCTCTCTATTGGCGTGAACCTATGGTTCATGGTTCTTGATTTTTGCTTCAAATATCTTGATTGCTAGCACAACAAAGGAGTCTACAAAGGTGATAGGGACACTTACCCTAGAGTTTGGAATTCAAAGGATGGCTTGGAGCACTTTTCAAAGGCAAATTTTTGAAATTCATACATCCACAAACCGATCAATGTAAGTGATTTTTCCGCAAACATCGTTGAGTATTCACATAATAACATGACTTATTAGATCCTTGGAATGTTCTAGGAACCCAACAATGGTATCAGAGCCAATTTTAAGCATGAAATGTTTTAGAGTTTATATACTTTAATTTGGGTATTTTTTCTTGGAGCTTGTTTTGTCCAAATTGATTGTTTGGTTATGCTTAGATTATGATAACTTAGAGTTATGCATGATTAATTTTGGGAAAAAATTGATTAGATTAATTTTCCCCAATTTGTTAGTCATGGCCGAATGTATGGACCTTAGGATCTCATGGTGATTTTTGATTTTTTGGACCATTAGATGTGTTTAAATGCATGAGATATATTGATTTATGATTTAATTGGATTGAAATCAAAATTGGTTAATATTATGCATGATTACTGAAAGATGAGAAGCATGGAATGAGGTAGATTTTGCTTCAATTGTGTTGGACATTAATTGAATATGTTAAAGCATGATTAATTAGGTAAATTGGTGTTTTGTAAATATTAATTTAACTAATTAATTATGGCTAATACACTATAATTAAAAATTGTGATATTTGGAATATTGTAATTAAATAAATTAGCCTTTAATTTTGAATTGGGCTAATATTGTTGTATTTGGGCTTAATGGGCTTGGTTGGACCAAGTTGGTTTATGACAATTGGATTGGATCCAAATTGGGCCTAAAACCATACCATGAAGTCCAAATAGAATAATTGGGCCTTTAAATATTTAATTGGGCCTAATGGGCCAAAATTAATTTTATGGTGAAAGGTAATTTCTTATTGGGCTTTGGTTGCCAAAGTCCATGCCTTAAGAAATTAATTAAAAACTCATTGGACTTTAATTAAATTGACATTGGATGTTAATTGGGCCTTTGAGACCTAATTATATTGGATTTAGAATCTAAGTCTAAAATGCACAAATATAAGTGTAATTATTTAATTTGGAATTAAATTTGAATTAGTATTGAATATAAATTAAATTGGATTTAATATTGTAGTTCGATATAATTCAAGAATACGCAATTTGAGTACTTATTCTTAAACGAGTTGGACTCGCGCAAATCAAATCGTTGTTTGAACATTGGATGATCATTAATTCAAAGATTAATTAATTGGATTAAATTGATTGAATAACATGCTTTGTGTGAATACATGGATGTATTGTATGAATAATGTATATCGAATGGATATTAGATGGGTAAGGGCAATTTTGGAAATTGTTGTAAAAAATTTAGAATTTATTAAATTGGACTTGCGTGTCCAGCCTTATATCTCTTGACTATTTGTACTTCTCTTCTCACCAATTCCCCTCAATGCAAATGAGGTTTCTTTATTGTATTATGTAATTGGGTAGAAGTAAGTATAGTGCTAGCCGGGGAGAGGAAAGTGAGAGATTTGTTCTAGGAACAATTTGTTAAGTATCCATCCGCATATCATTATTATTTATTTCGCGCCTTATTATGCTTTTAGAATGCATGCTTAAGGGTGTATGATGAGACCTAATCAAAGAAAATAAATTGGTTGCCAATTTACGCGAAAAACCCTCAAACAAATATTAAGCGATTTCCTTCCATTGAGTGGTTTCCTCTCAAGATCCAAGATTGGCATTGGTTTGTTGGCCAAAGTCAAGATCAATGTCCACCGCGGATGTGTTTGAACAATGAAAGCTTTGTTCCATATCGCATGTCTTGGGCAAGTTGTGACTTGTTGGCCAAAGTCAAGGTCATTTCTTATTCATCGACATGGATTACGAAGCTTTCCCACTGTCAATGGGTCCCGCTTAACTTGAATCATTAAGCTTGTTGAGCCAAAGCCAAGGCTTAGTTGATTCAGAGGAAACGGTTAGGAAAATATATTGGATATATTGGCATATATATTGTATATATGTTTCGGACTCGGAGGTCCACCTACCGGATATATGAATTGGATGAGATCCAATTGATCTTAGAGATCTACCTAATTAAATATCATACAGCTTGTTGGCCAAAGTCAAGGTTGTGTGTTATTTAACGGGATCCTAGCCCACTAGGAAACTAGGTTTCCCGAGTAATCAACAGAGGGTTAGAGGCTCGCCGAAAAATAGTGGGAGGCCAGTATTGAATTTACAATTTCATTCAAATACTTGCCAAATACGCGCTTTCAAATTATTTTCATCATTTTATATATTTATTAGTTGGACTAATATTTTATTATTTTTATTGTAACAGTTGGACTATACCCAAAAATCGTTAATTGAATAGTTAGACTATAGGGACATTATCATGGGCGAAAATGTCTTTAATGATACGAACTTTCCTGACTGGGATATGAACCTCAAGATTTTCCTGGGGGCCGAGAAGATGCTCTATACGATAGAGAGACCTCTCGGGCCTAAGCCCGGAATTGAGAAGCCGCTTGAGCTTGAGCTTTGGAAGACTCACAGTGATGACAACTCAACTGATCAATCAGTCATGCTCGCTGCAATGACCCCTCAATTTCATCGCCAGAATAAGGGATTGGATCCCTATACTATGATGGCAAATTTAAAGGACCTTCACCGATCTAACCTTAGATCGCAAAGGTATGAATTGCAGAAGAAGCTATTTCACTCTCGAATGTCAGAGGGTATATCTGTCGAGCACAATGTGTCACAGATGATTGCTGACATCGAACAGCTGGGTCAGCTAGGCATAACCTTTGAGGCTGAGGCTTCTATAGATTTGATCTTACAGTCTCTTCCTAACAGCTGGAGCGGGTTCATCATGAACTACAATATGATGAACCAAGATCATACCCTTGGAGAGTTGATGATGGGTTTCTACGGTCTAACCGGGATCGTTTTAAGCAATGAAACATACATGTGAATACTACAAGGAAGTTGCAGAATACTTACATTGAGCGGTTGAGCGATGTGACGAACAACAAAAACCTTTTTCCCCTTGCAAGATGTTCGACAGTGGGCTATTTTGAAGTTCCAAAAATTCGGCCATCTTGGTCCTCCAAGCTCCAAGCTTTTGTGTTGTGATTCCAAGCTCACAAGTGCGGTTCCCTATCACATTCGCAAGACCCCGAATGTGTGCTAGCACTTTGTATTTTTTGCCACAAAAATCACCTTGCTTCTCCTCTTCATTCTCGGCAAAACCAGTGAAATGGAGAAAGAAAATCAGCCCATTGGGCGTGAAGGAGAGAAGAGAGAAGAGAGAAATGTGTGTTGTTGGTTGTTGGAGAATTGTGTATCTAATACATTTAATGAATTTCAAAAATTCATTTACCATATATTTGCTTTCCAAAAGTCAAACACAATTAAAGCCAACCACCTCTATTAATCAATCAAGTGACAAATTGTCACATCACTCAAAGTGACAAGTGATTTGACGCTTGATATGACTATTGATTCGACGCTTGATGTGACTTGTGGGCCGCACTTAAATTCGCAATGCGAGTGCGCCCGTAAACACTCCCGGGCTCGGGTTCGCTAATTCTAAATTAACGAATTTTCCGTTGCGTCGTAATTAAATAATTATGCCTAGCAAAATTACTATTCACGTTGCTAACAAATTAATTCCAAATTAACTCGTTCGCCCGAATTAAATTCTAAATTTAATTTCGCGTCGAAATCCAATTTCTTATAATATATCGAATATATTATTTTATCGATTAATTCCAAATTAATCATTTTCTCTCTTTTATTAATATTTTATCCCAGATAAAATATCTCCGTAATTAATCCCAGATTAATTTTCTCTCTCATTTAATTAATCCCAGATTAATAAAGTGCGAGTCATACGTCATCGGTGAATCTTCGGGAAGCGACCCATGAGATCCCCGGATATGTTGGCGGTAAATCCAGTCGTCGGACTATCCGAACACGTACGTACCTAGTACTACGTTTGTACCGATTTACAAGACAAGATTGGCTTCTAGCAAAGCGCTATGCCTACCCAATTCTCCAGAAATATCCTTACATGAATATGTGATCTATATCAGGCGTAGTATACGTAGTATTGCGTATATCGATCCACCATCGGATGTCACATGCTAGGCCTGGGGCTGGAATTGTGTCTGCCCCGTACAAAGCACATATCGGATCTCTGGTAACTAGTCTCTATAATCTGATAAACATGACCAAGTCATAATATCCCGATAGCTGCAGCATATAAGAGAACCAGTTCTGTATCCTACGTGATCATCATCTCCACTATTACTGGAGTGATACTTCCATCTCGACATCACACCCAATACACTACGATTCTCAATATACACAGAAGAGGCGTACACAGAATCTGTTAAAGCCCTGGACGACCAAAACCAAAGTACATTGATTTTTGCAAGTATTAGCGGTGCAAGTCTCAGGTTAAGACCAAATACACCTACCCCGATTCGGACTTCCATAGACACATAGTAATACTACCAATGGAATTCCGAGGGGTCTATCCAGAGCGAAGCTGTTTTTCGTACCATCGGTAAAACACAACCTCCTACTACACTTGCATGAGTATCCTATACCCAAATATATGAGAACTATGCCGTTATGCCCTCACAACGCGCACAAGTGTAATACTAGTCTATTTCGCATTATCGATGTCCAATCTCGATAATACTACGACTAGGGATATTTAATGATTAAACCTTCGTGGATTGATACTGTTTCATATTATCTCAATCCAGGAACTAATCATATGGACCTTTCATCATTTATACATCTTGGTGATCTAATCACAAATGATAAAAGAGCAATTTCCTTTGTCACATAGTTAATTTGTACAACAACACCATGATCTATACAAATAGTGACGCTATGGGTCATAACTGTCCAACAATCTCCCACTTGGCCTATTGCCAGTCACTCAAGTGTCCTACACCCGAACTATGTACGGTTCGCTCAAATTTCTGCTGAGGAAAGACTTTCGTCAGCGGATTTGCATGATTATCATCTGATGCGATTTATTCGATCATCACATCGCCACGATGTATGATCCGAACGAATCAGATGAATAGTCCAAGTATATATCTGGATCGTTGATGAGACCATTAATTCTTTAGCCTGCGCTATAGCCTAGCTCAGCTGTTAACAGAATTATATCTAATCTAATTAGATTTATTATCGACCAAAATGGCTTCTATTGCTGCCTCAGCTGCAGCAATAAGCCACTTGTATTGTTTATTCGGTAACCGTATCTTGCTTGGAAGATTTCCAGCTCACTGTTCCATTATTCAAACTTTATAGTACCGTTATTATGACTTATAGTCGTTTTTGCTCGGTTTGGGAACTTGCAACGGTGAACCCAGTCACTTCAAGTTCTCATTCTCCATAGTATAAGACAACATCTTTAGTTCCTCTAAGATACTAAAGGATGTTCTTAACATCAATCCAATGACTATCACTTGGATTGACATGATTGTGAATCTATATGCTCAAAGCGTATGAGACACCAGGTTGCGTACATTTTTCAATGTACGAGTTCTCGGAGATTATTAACAACTTTAAATCTATCCCAGTAGATCTTTATTCCTAGAATAAATGTTGTTTCTCCCAAGAATTCTACGGAGAATTTTTCATGAAAGCCAAGCTTTCACCGATTGTATTATGGGAATATCATTTCCAAGAAATGACATGTCATCATTATTTAGGATATTTATGTCAGTGCGCTCCCACTAACCTCTTTATATACACAAGAATCATTTTCGTTTTGAATCAAATCATATACCATTATGATTACATCAAAACGATAATTCGAAGAACACAATGCTTGCTTCAATCCTAACATGGATCGAATAACCTGCAAACCTAGTTTGCACGTTTTGGTACGACAAAACCGTCAGGATGTTGTAAACATCCTCCAAAAGGTTTCCGTTAAGGAAAGCAGTTTTGGCATTTAGCTGCCACATTTCATAAATGAAACATTTAGCATTAGCAAGCATTATCCAAATGGATTTACCGTTGTAACAGGTAAAAGGTTTCGTCGTAATCAACACAATGTTGATAACGATACCTTTTCGCTACAAGCCTAGCTTAGTGCGTTGGTATATTGCCTTCCATGTATGTCTTCCTTGAAGACTTATATAGTACCAATAGGCACAATGCCTTGCGGTACAACAACTAGTATCCAAACTTGGTTGGTATACATGGAATCCATTTCGGACTTCATGGTACTTTGCCATATTAGGGAGTCGATACCTTGTATCACTTCCTCATACGTAGTCAGTTCGTATTCCTCAACAAGATTGACATCCTTTCGAGGTGAGATCAGAAACCTATACCCCAGGTTATTTTCTGACTCTCTCCGACTTACGTGGTTTTTGTGTATTCGAAGATTATTGGTATAGTTTCATCCCTTATGAACTATTTGTGTTCCATTAAGGAATCGGTGCCGGGAACAGTATTACTCCGATTTTCATCGAGTTTTACTTTCCTCACACTTACCACTGCATATCGGTATTCCTATTAGGAAAACCGCATGTGGAGCAATAATTACATTATTCTCTAGTGAGTTGTATAAGTACTATACTTTGGTTTCCCTAGGATAACCAACAACTTAGGCACTTATCCGATTTGGGTTTTAGTTTGGTATCATCCAGACATATGCCTAGCATACCCAAATCTTCAGGAATGAGAAACCTGATTTCTTTCCTGTTCATATCTAATATGAAGTCTGTCAAATAGATTTTTATGGAACCTTATTCTAAATAAGTTCTGCACTGTTGATGCGTATCCGTTGAAGGAAATGGTAGCTCAGAGCGACTCATGATTAACCTTATCATGTCCAACAAAATTCGGTTTCTCTGTTCGGACACACCGTCAAATTGACGTGTTTCGGGAGGAGTCCTCATTTGAAAGAATACTATACTCTTTCAAGTATTTGAAAAACTTATTGCTTAAGTATTTTCATCATGGTCTGACCGTGATGATTTTATACTTTAGCCGGTCTGTTTTTCTATTTCGTGTCGAAACTGTAAAAGTTTCCGATTTGTGTTTCATAAGAAACATATAACCATAAAGCGATGCCACATCCGTAAAGGTCACGAAATATTCATATCCATCTCTAGCCTAGCTAAACATGGGCCCACTTACTTCACTATGAACTAGGGCTAACAGATCGGTGGCATTTGTACTTTTACCAAGTAAAGGTATTTTAGGCACTTTGCCTTATAAACTAGATTTGTAGACATTATTTAAATGAAATCAAATTTGTCCTAGTACCCACTCTTCAAAAGTGTGGCTATACGAGTCTTGTTTAATTGTGTCCCAGACAACAATGCCATATTTAAGTCTCTTCTGATCAAATCAGTTTGAGCTAATTTGTTTGTCATATATACGTTTGAGATTTATTTATATTCAAAATATAAATACTGTTATTCACATCTAATGTGTTTTTCTCAATATCATCTTTATAAAATGAAACATTTTAGTGTTCTAGAATATAAAGGTATACCCGCAACGGGTTAAACCCTGATATAGAGATAATGTATCTAGTCAAACTAGTTACATTTTAACAGTTTCCTAATTCAAGTACACACCCGAAGTGTAGTTCCTAAACTTAGGTATCTACGGTTAAAACAGCGACTTTCGCCCCATTTTCAATTTGCAGATTAATCTCATTTGAAGTCAGTATCCTGCTTACAACAGATTCTGTACATCAATACATATTTATGTATCACATCCAGTATCTAAAATCCAATTTTAATACTAGTAGTGAACATATTTATGATAAATATATATTTGAAGTCGGAGTCTTACACCGTCTTCAATTCCTTCATGTCTCATTCAGTCTTACATATTTGTGAATACTACAAGGAAGTTGCAGAATACTTATATTGAGCAGTTGAGCGATGCGACGAACAACAAAAACCTTTTTCCCCTTGCAAGATGCTCGGCAGTGGGCGGTTTTGAAGTTCCAAAAATTCGGCCATCTTGGTCCTCCAAGCTCCAAGCTTTTGTGTTGTGATTCCAAGCTCACAAGTGCGGTTCCCTATCACATTCGCAAGACCCCGAATGTTAGACAGTTATGACCCATAGCGTCACTATTTTGGTAAATGATATTGTATTATTGTACAAAATTAACTATGTAGTAATGAAATTGCCTTTTACCGTTTTGTAATTTATTTACATTTGATATAAATGGTAAGAGTCCCTATGATTAGTTCCGGATTGTGATGATATGAGACGGTATCAATCCATAAAGGTTTAATCATTAAATATCCCTAGTCGTAGTATTATCGAGATTGGACATCGATAATGGGGAATAGACTAGTACTGCACTTGTGCATGTTGTGAGGGCACAACGAATAGTTCTCATATTTAAGTATTGGATACTTATGCAAGTGCGGTAGGAGGTGTGTTTTACCGATGGTACGGAAAACAGCTTCGCTCTGATAGACCCCGCGGAATCCCATTGGTAGTAGTCTGCGTGTCTATGGGAGTCCGCTTCAGGGTGGTGCATATGATCTTAACCTGAGACTTGCATCGCTAGTACTTATGACAATCGGTAAACTTTAGTTTTGGTGGTCCAGGGATTTTAACGGGTTCTGTGTACACCTCTCTGGGTTTATCGAGAATAATCTTGTATTGGGTGTGATGTCAAGATGGAAGTATCACTTCAGACATATGGAGATGATGATCGCGAGGGATACAGAACTAGTACTCTATAATGGTTGCACCATCGGATATATGACTAGGTCAGGATATCCGATTCAAAGAGACTGGTTGCTTGATGTCCGATATGTGTATCGTACGGGGCAGACACCCCCCAGCCCCCAGGCCTTACATGTGATCATCCGATACTGGTTCGATATACACTATACTACGGTATACTACGCCTGTTTAGATCTTATATTCCAATAAGAATATTTCTGGAGAAATGGGTAGGCATGGCGTTTTGCTAGAGAGGCTAACCTTGTCTTGTAAATCGGTAAAAACGTAGTACTTGGTACGTACTTGTTCGGGAATCTGACGGCCGTATTTACTGCCAACATATCCAGAGATCTCTTGGGTCGCTTCCCGAAGATTCACCAATGACGTATGATTCAAACTCGATTAATCTTGGATTAATTACGGAGAGACTTTATCTTGGATAAGTACTATACAAAGAGAGAGAACGATTAATTTGGAATTAATCGTAAAATTATTATATTCGATATAATAATCGAAATTCGATTTCGACGCGAAATTAAAATTAGATTTTATTCGGGCAAACGAGTTAATTTAGAATTAATTCGTTAGCGACGTAAATTTAATTTCGCTAGGCGCAAATTTATTTTTAAATTCGATTTAATTAACGTCGCGACGTAAGTTCGGTATTTCGGAAATATCGAACCCGAACGCGTGGCCCACTTTTTCATTGGAAACGTGTGGGGCCCACATGACACATGTCATTTTATGCATTATTAATTGTTAATACATTGCATGGTGATAGTGTACAATACACTCAATGGTTTTGTATGGAGTTTGAGTGTTTGACACTCTAAGCCATTGCATGATTTGTGTCATAAGTTTATTATTAATTTAATAAATATTATGGCATAAATATAAAAATTGATTTTTGTAACAAAAATCATAACACTCCTCTCTCTCAAATTGCCGAAAACTACATGCAGTTTTGGGCTCTCCATTTCTTCAATTTGTGTGGCAAGATTTGAAGAAGTTGTGCATTCTAAATCACAACAAAGGCTAGCACCTTCAAGGGATCATACATAGGTGTTATGAGTATGTTCCGCCATACTTCAATTATTGTGAGTATGATTCCGCCATACTTCAATTAATTCATTCATGTTTTTATATTTGCTTGTTCTTGTTGATCTTGGGGCTTGGTAATTATTTCCAACAATGGTATCATTGAGCTTAAAGAGCATGCAAATATATTAGGATGTTATTTGGGGAAATTGTATGAAGCATGATTTGATGAGTTTGCTTGATTAAATATGCTTAGATGTATGTTATTTAGATTATACATCATCAATTTTATGGAAAATAAATTGGATTAATTTTTCCAACCCAAATGAGGCTTGGCCGAATACATGCAAGCATATGGACTAGATGATTTTTTAATTTTAAGACATTAGATGACTTGAAATAATATGGAATGATGATTTGTAACTCGATTGGATTGAAAACGAAATCGGAACCATTTAATCACCTTGGCCGAATGCTTGATGGAGGATTAGGGACTTGATTTTTTGATTAAATAATGTTGGACATATATTTAAGATAAAATATGATTAATGGATTAATTTGATATTTTGGGATATTGATTTAAAGGATTAATCATGATAATACACTTTAATTAATTAAGTTATAAAATTTGGAATTTTAAAATTTGGTTAGTTGGGCTTAATTTTGAATTGGGCCTAAAAATATTATATTTGGACATAATGGGCTTGGTTGGGCAAGTAAATTTGGACCATTTGGATTGGATCCAAAATGGGCCTAAATCACACCATTTAAGCCCAAATGTAATAAATGGGCTTTTATGTTTAATTGGGCCTTATGGGCTTGATATTGATTTTATGGCATATGAGGGTGATTCCTTATTGGGCTTGGTAATTGGGTTTGACCCATACATTGACCAAAACCCAAGCCTAAAGAAATCAATTGAAAGCCCATCTGACTTTAATTAAACGGACATTAGATGTTAGTTGGGCTTTGAGACCCGATTGTATTAGATTTGGAATCTAAGTTATAAAAGCACAATAAAAGTATAAATATTTAATTTAGAATTAAATAATAGGATTAGTATTGAATACGACTTAATTGGATTTAACGAGTAGTTCGATATAATTCGTGAATTCATACTATAAGTATTTATTCTCAAATTGAGTTGGACTCGCGCAAATGCAAACAATTGTTTGAACATTGTATTGTCACCTAATTAAAGACTAATTAATTGGATTTGATTGGTTGTATAACATGCCTTGAATGAATGAATGTGGATGTGATGTATGAATAGTGTATATCGGATGGATATTAGAAGGGAAGGGTAATTTTAGAAATTATTGTAAATTTAGAATTTATAAATTGGACCTGCGTGTCCAGCCTTTCTCTTATTGTCTCTTTGTATTCTCTTCTCACCTAATTCCCCTCAATGTAAATGAGGTTTCTCTTATTGTATTATGTAATTGGGTAAGAGTAGAATAGTGCTAGCGGGGAGAGGAAAGGGAAGTGATTTGTTCTAGGAACAAGTTGTTGTTCATATCCATCCGTATATCGCTATTACTTTACTTTACGCGCTTTATGATGTTTTAGAAGCATGCTTAAGGGTGAATGATGATGTGAGACCTAACAAAGATAAATTAATTGGTTGCCAATTACGCGAAAAATCCCTCAAACAATATTAAGCGATTTTCCTTCCGTTGAATTATTCTTTCTCAAGATCCGAAATTGGCATTGGTTTGTTGGCCAAAGTCAAGACCTTTGTCAATTGAGGATGTGTTTGAATCATGAGAGTTTTGTTCCACATCGGTGTCCTGTCCAAGTTGTGATTTGTTGGCCAAAGTCAAGATCACTTCTTGTCCATCGACATTGATTACGAAACTTTCCTCGTCAATGGGTCCCGCTTAACTGGAATCATTAGGTTTGTTGTGCCAAAGCCAAGGCTTAGTTGATTCAGAGGAAATGGTTAGGAAAATGTATTGGATGCATTAACATATATATATGTTTCGGACTTAGATGTCAACCTACAGGATCTAGGAATTGGATGGGATCCAATTGATCTTCGAGATCTACCTAGTTAAATATCATACAATTTGTTGGCCAAAGTCAAGGTTGTGTGTTATTTAACGGGATCCTAGCCCACTAGGAAATTGGATTTCCCGAGTACTCAACAGAGGGTTAGAGACTTGCAGAAAATAGTGGGAGGCTAGTATTGAATTTGCAATTATCGTTCAGATACTTAGCTTTACGCGCTTACACAACTTATTTCGTCAATATTTACATATTAGTTGGACTAATACAATGCTATTTTTTATGTAACAGTTGACTGTACCCACATATCGTTAACTAGATAATTAGATTATCGTAGTTAAGATGGCAAACAAGGGAAATGTCCGTGACATAATCATGGGTGATAATGTGTTCAAGGGCACCAACTTCGCCGACTGGGAAATGAACCTAAGGATAGTCCTTGGGGCGGAGAGGATACTGTATACGATACAAAAACCTCTCGGGCCTAAGCCCACTGAGCCACTTGAGCTGGAGTTATGGAAAACTCACAGTGATGATTGTGACACGGCTCAGTCGATCATGCTTGCTTTAATGACTCAACACTTTCGCCGCCAGAATAGGGACTTGGATCCTTATGATATGATGGCAAGATTGCAAGATCTTCACCGCACTAATAAGCGGATGGCGAGGTACGAGTTAGTGAAGAAAATCTTTCGCTCCCGTATGACTGATGGTAGTTCTGTTGAGGTCCATGGGACTCAAATGATAGCCGATATTGAAGAATTGGCTAATATGGGTATAGTCTTGGAGGCTGAGCTGTCTATAGATGTACTCTACAGTCACTACCCGATACTTGGAAACAGATTGTCATCAACTACAAATTGATGAATTCGGATGATACTCTTGGAGAGTTATTATCGATTCTCAAGGAGTCAGAGAAAGAGCTTCTGAAAGGCAACAAGCGCGAGGCGCACTTTGCATCAACATCTCAAACGCCGAAAGCTGGGCTCAAGGCAACTGGGGGTGTTAAGAAGAAAAAGCATAGAAACAAAGGCAAGGCCAAGTCAACAAAGGCTTCTGGGAAGCCAAGGGACAAGTCTCAAGATGTTTGCCTGAAATGCGGCAAGAAAGGTCACTGGAAGCGTGACTGCCGCATGAACAAGGGACACAATGAGGACATACAGGCGGGCAAGGCACCGGCCTCAGGTATGTTTGTTATTGAGATAAATATGACTACTTCTAGTCTTAATAAAAATTGGATTTTTGATTCTGGCTGTGGTTCTCAAATTTGTACTGATGTGCAGGATCTGCATGATAGCAGGAGACTGGCTTCGGGGGAGGTAGATCTACGAGTTGGAAATGGAACTTCTGTTGCTGTTTTGGCCGTAGGCACTTTTGTTTTGGAACTGCCCTCGGGGCATGTACTTAAACTAAATGACTGTTATTTTGTTCCTAGTTTAACTAGGAATATTATTTCCGATCTTTGTTAACCCAGTATGGGTACACTTTTGTATTTAAAAACACCAGGTGTTATTTATATAAAGATGATGCAAAATTTGCACTGCCGATGCAAATAATGGTCTTTATATTTTGAATATAAATAAATCTCCAAAACGTAAAATAACAAACAAAAGGCTCAAATGAGTAATCCAAAGGAAGAAACTTATTTGTGGCATTGTCGTCTGGGACACATCAACAAGACTCGCATATCCACACTTTCGAAGAGTGGGTACATGGACGGATATGATCCAAATTCATATGACGTCTGCGAATCTTGTTTATTAGGCAAAATGCCTAAATCACCTTTTAGTGGTAAAGGTGAACGCGCCACTGAACTGTTAGCCCTCGTTCATAGTGACGTTTGTGGGCCCATGTCTAGCCAGGCTAGAGGTGGATATCGATACTTCGTAACCTTTACGGATGATGCATCGCGTTATGGTTATGTGTATCTAATGATGCACAAGTCGGAAACTTTTGAGAAATTCAAAGAGTTTCGACACGAAGTTGAAAAACAAACAGGCAAGAGAGTATTAAGACATTACGGTCGGACCGTGGTGGCGAATACTTAAGTAATGAGTTTCAAGATTACTTGAAAGAATATGGTATTCTTTCACAATGGACTCCTCCTGGAACACCACAATTAAATGGTGTGTCTGAACGGAGAAACCGTACCTTGCTTGACATGGTAAGGTCGATGATGAGTCGCACTGAGCTACCTATATCCTTCTGGGGACATGCATTAGAAAGTGAAATTCTTATTTTGAATAGGGTTCCGTCAAAGTCTGTTGAACAGACTCCGTATGAGATATGGACAGGAAAGAAACCAGGTTTCTCATTCCTGAAGATTTGGGGTTGCTGGGCATACGTCAAACGTTTGGAAGGTACCAAACTTGAACCCAAATCAGATAAATGCCTATTTGTTGGATATCCTAGGGAAACCAAAGATATTACTTCTATTACCCACAAGAGAACAAAGTATTTGTTGCTCTACATGCGGTTTTCCTTGAGAAGGAATTCCTAAATGCAGTGTTTAGTGGGAGGAAAGTAGAACTCGATGAAAGTCGTAGTGATACTGTTCCTGGCAATGAATCGAGAACGGAACATGAACAGTCCATCCAGGATGAGACTGAACCACAATCTTCAATTACACAAGGACTACGTAGGTCGGAGAGAGTCAGGGTAATACCTGAGAGGTATGGATTCCTCATCTCACCTCATGTAGATATTAATCTTATTGAGGATACTGAACCAGCTACGTATGAGGAAGCGATACAAGGTATCGAATCCACTTTATGGCAAGAGGCCATGAAGGCCGAAATGGATTCCATGTATACCAACCAAGTTTGGACACTAGTTGATGCACCAGAAGGCGTAAAGCCTATTGGATGCAAATGGGTCTTCAAGAAGAAGACTGACATGGATGGCAACGTACAAACGTACAAAGCTAGGCTCGTAGCGAAGGGGTATCGTCAACAACTTGGAGTTGATTATGACGAAACTTTCTCACCCGTTGCCATGATTAAATCCATTCGGATAATGCTTGCGATAGCTGCATATTACGATTACGAAATATGGCAGATTGACGTTAAAACCGCTTTCCTTAACGGAAACCTGTTGGAGGATGTTTATATGCAACAACCTGACGGTTTTATCGCACCAAGACTTGCAAACAAGGTTTGTAAGTTAAATCGGTCCATTTATGGACTGAAGCAAGCATCGAGGTCATGGAACCAACATTTTGATGAGGTCATAAAAGAATATAATTTCATTCAAAACGTAGATGATCCTTGTGTATATAAGAAGGTTAGTGGGAGTGCACTGACTTTTATTGTCCTTTATGTCGACGATGTATTGCTTATAGGCAATGACATTCCCATGTTAACGTCGGTGAAAGCTTGGCTTTCATTGAAATTCTCCATGAAAGATCTGGGAGAAGCAGCTTTTATTCTAGGAATAAAGATCTACAGGGATAGATCTAGAAGGCTACTTGGACTCTCCCAGAATACATATATTGATAAAGTGTTGAAGAGATTCAACATGGATCAGTCCAAGAGGGGACTGTTGCCAACATCACATGGCGTCTATCTATCTAGGGACATGTGTCCTAAAACACAAGATGAGAGAGACAACATGAGTCGGACTCCGTTCGCCTCGGCAGTTGGATCGATCATGTATGCCATGATGTACACGACCTGATGTGTCCTATGCTTTGAGCATGTGTAGTCGATATCAGGCCGATCCAGGAAAGGATCACTGGATGGCGGTTAAGAGTATCCTTAGGTATCTTAAGAGAACTAAGGATGTTTTCTTAATCTATGGAGATGAAGAACTTGAGGTATCTGGGTATACCGATGCAAATTTCCAAACCGACAGAGACGACTTCAAGTCGCAAACCGGGTACATATTTTGCTTGAATAACGGAGCAGTGAGCTGGAAATCTTCCAAGCAAGATACTGTTGCCGATTCAACAACTGAAGCAGAGTACATTGCAGCAGCTGAAGCAGCAAAGGAAGCGGTTTGGATCCGAAAATTCCTAGTTGGATTAGGAGTAGTTCCATTAGCAGCTGAGCCCATTTTATTGTATTGTGACAATAGCGGGGCCATAGCACAGGCTAAGGAACCAAGGTCTCATCAACGATCCAAACATGTTCTTCGACGATTCCATCTGATTCGAGAGATCATACATCGTGGCGATGTGAAGATCGAAAAGATCACATCAGAGGACAACATTGCAGATCCGCTGACGAAAACAATTCCTCGGGAAAAGTTTGAGCGACACACATAGTTCAGGTATTAGTGCTTGAGTGACTGGCTATAGGCCAAGTGGGAGATTGTTAGACAGTTATGACCCATAGCGTCACTATTTGGTAAATGATATTGTATTATTGTACAAAATTAACTATGTAGTAATGAAATTGCCTTTTACCGTTTTTAATTTATTTACATTTGATATAAATGGTAAGAGTCCCTATGATTAGTTCCGGATTGTGATGATATGAGACGGTATCAATCCATAAAGGTTTAATCATTAAATATCCCTAGTCGTAGTATTATCGAGATTGGACATCGATAATGCGGAATAGACTAGTACTGCACTTGTGCATGTTGTGAGGGCACAACGGCATAGTTCTCATATATTTAAGTATTGGATACTTATGCAAGTGCGGTAGGAGGTTGTGTTTTACCGATGGTACGGAAAACAGCTTCGCTCTGGATAGACCCCGCGGAATCCCATTGGTAGTATGTCTGCGTGTCTATGGGAGTCCGCTTCAGGGTAGGTGCATATGATCTTAACCTGAGACTTGCATCGTTAGTACTTACGACAATCGGTAAACTTTAGTTTTGGTGGTCCAGGGCTTAACGGGTTCTGTGTACACCTCTTCTGGGTTTATCGAGAATCGTAGTGTATTGGGTGTGATGTCAAGATGGAAGTATCACTTCAGACATATGGAGATGATGATCGCGAGGGATACAGAACTAGTACTCTATAATGGTTGCAACCATCGGGATAATATGACTAGGTCAGGATTATCCGATTCAAAGAGACTGGTTGCTTGATGTCCGATATATGTATCGTACGGGGCAGACACATCTCCAGCCCCATGCCTTACATGTGATCATCCGATACTGGTTCGATATACACTATACTACGGTATACTACGCCTGTTATAGATCTTATATTCCAATAAGAATATTTCTGGAAAATTGGGTAGGCATGGCGTTTTGCTAGAGGCTAACCTTGTCTTGTAAATCGGTAAAAACGTAGTACTTTGTACGTACGTGTTCGGATAATCTGACGGCCGTATTTACTGCCAACATATCCAGAGATCTCTTGGGTCGCTTCCCGAAGATTCACCAATGACGTATGATTCAAACTCGATTAATCTTGGATTAATTACGGAGAGACTTTATCTTGGATAAAGTACTATACAAAGAGAGAGAACGATTAATTGGAATTAATCGTAAAAATTATTATATTCGATATAATAATCGAAATTCGATTTCGAGATGAAATTAAAATTAGATTTTAATTCGGGCAAACGAGTTAATTTAGAATTAATTCGTTAGCGACGTAAATAATAATTTCGCTAGGCGCAATTATTTATTTAAATCGATTTAATTAACGTCGCGACGTAAGTTCGGTATTTCGGAATATCGAACCCGAACGCGTGAATGCACGTGGGCCCACTTTCATTTGGAAACGTGTGGGGCCCACATGACACATGTCATTTTATGCATTATTTAATTGTTAATACATTGCATGGTGATAGTGTACAATACACTCAATGGTTTTGCATGGAGTTTGAGTGTTTGACACTCTAAGCCATTGCATGATTTGTGTCATAAGTTTATTATTAATTTAATAAATATATGGCATAATATAAAAATTGATTTTTGTAACAAAATCATAACACTCATCTCTCTCAAATTGCCGAAAACTACATGCAGTTTTGGCTCTCCATTTCTTCAATTTGTGTGGCAAGATTTGAAGAAGTTGTGGACGCTGGATTTCGCCCGAGGTCCACAATCGAGAATTTGTAGTTGGGGGCGCTAGCGATCCTGCAAAACAAAGGTAGAGTGAGCGGGAGTAGACTACCCACCGGTGTGGTGGGTGCCGGGGGCACTCCGACGCTCAAGCCAGTGATGAAGACGAGCTGTAAATAATGGAAGAGCGAGGCTTGACGTACCTTGAATTCTGTTGACTACCGTGAGGGCAGTGGGTCGGAGGTTCTGAGAGCTCTGGAGAGAATATGACTAAGCTGAGAGTTGTTAGAAGTTGAATATGATCGAGCTATCGATTGTCCGGCTATGGATTGTCCAGCCTCCTTCTCGTAGACTTTCTTCTCTTATATACACACTCTCGGGAAACGTGTGTATTTATTATCTTTAATTACTCGTTCGTTGGATGTTGGAAACTGTCGAGTTATGTGAGATATTTATGAGTCTGGACGTTTCTTGATTTGGTATCTATTGCGTCCGTTGGCCCTCTTGATGACAATGAGCTTGGGCCCGTGAGGCTTCTTGGTCTGATATTGGTCGGTCTCGAGGTAAAATGTCGATTTTACCCTTGGGCCCAAATTTGGCCCGTACAGTTTGTCCCCTACTCTCTAAGTCAAGTAGTCCTTGACTTGGAGAGTACTTGACGCGTGTGTCGCTTGAGGCCATAGTATGTAGGTGTACTCGAGCGTTGATGCTGCCAAACGAATATCAAGTTATGAGCTTTACTCTTCAAGAGCCATTGGGGAAGTACCCAATCGATTGAACCAGATGAAGGTCAGGATATAAGTCGTACGACATGTGTATTCCATGTCTACAACTTGACTCGATATGAGTCCGTGGGGGATGCCCCGGTCGACTGAACCAGATGAGGGTTCATGAGTTATTTCATTCGATAAGTCTATGAACTGAATGAAGTCCATGTCTTCATTTGACTCGACAAGAGTCATATGGGAATGTCCCCGGTCTACTGAACCAGATGAGGTTCAGGATATAAGTCATACGACATGTGTATGTCTACAACTTGACTCTACATGAGTCCATGGGGGATGTCCCCGGTCGACTGAACCGGATGAGGTTCAGGGTGTAAGTCATACGACATGTGTATGTCTACAACTTGACTCTACATGAGTCCATGGGGGATGTCCCCGGTCGACTAAACCAGATGAAGGTTCATGAGTTATTTCATTCGATAAGTCTATGAACTGAAGGAAGTCCATGTCTTCATTTGACTCGACAAGAGTCATCTGGGAATGTCCCCGGTCTACTGAACCAGATGAGGTTCAGGATATAAGTCATACGACATGTGTATGTCTACAACTTGACTCTACATGAGTCCATGGGGGATGTCCCCGGTCGACTGAACCATATGAGGGTTCAGAAGTTTATTTGACTCGACACGAGTCCATGTGGGATGTCCCCGGTCGACTGAACCAGATGAGGTTCAGGGTGTAAGTCATACGACATGTGTATGTCTACAACTTGACTCTACATGAGTCCATGGGGGATGTCCCCGGTCGACTAAACCAGATGAGGTTCAGGATATAAGTCATACGACATGTGTATGTCTACAACTTGACTCTATATGAGTCCGTGGGGGATGTCCCCGGTCGACTGAACCATATGAGGGTTCAGAAGTTTATTTGACTTGACATGAGTCCGTGGGGGATGTCCCCGGTCGACTGAACCAGATGAAGGTTCATGAGTTATTTCATTCGATAAGTCTATGAACTGAAGGAAGTCCATGTCTTCATTTGACTCGACAAGAGTCATCTGGGAATGTCCCCGGTCTACTGAACCAGATGAGGTTCAGGATATAAGTCATACGACATGTGTATGTCTGCAACTTGACTCTACATGAGTCCATGGGGGATGTCCCCGGTCGACTGAACCATATGAGGGTTCAGAAGTTTATTTGACTCGACACGAGTCCATGTGGGATGTCCCCGGTCGACTGAACCAGATGAGGTTCAGGGTGTAAGTCATACGACATGTGTATATCTACAACTTGACTCTACATGAGTCCATGGGGGATGTCCCCGGTCGACTAAACCAGATGAGGTTCAGGATATAAGTCATACGACATGTGTATGTCTACAACTTGACTCTATATGAGTCCGTGGGGGATGTCCCCGGTCGACTGAACCATATGAGGGTTCAGGAGTTTATTTGACTTGACATGAGTCCGTGGGGGATGTCCCCGGTCGAGTGAACCATATGAGGGTTCAGGAGTTTATTTGACTCGACATGAGTCCGTGGGGGATGTCCCCGGTCGACTGAACCATATGAGGGTTCAGGAGTTTATTTGACTCGACATGAGTCCGTGGGGGATGTCCCAGGTCGACTGAACCAGATGAAGGTCAGGATAATCCCCATACTACGGGTCGAAGAACCATGAGAGTCTTCAATGTCTTTTGGACCAAATGAAGGTCTATGAAAGTCTTCACTCTACAGACCTGACGAAGGTCCAAGACTTTTTCCTTATCATACTACTAAACCTGATGAAGGTCATCACACATTCTATTGATGAGGGTCCATGTGACTACTGTCGTGTGGACCTGTCGAATGGACTTGATAAAAGTCCAAGAAAGTTATTATTTCTCACCCTACTAGACCTGAAGAAGGTCAATGAGGGTTCTCATTCCTCATTCTACAAGACCTGACAAAGGTCTATGAGGGTATAATTCCTCATACTACAGGACTTCTAGTCTGAGACCATGTCGTCTGAAGACCATGAGTCTACGGTCGAATGAACCTGATGAAGGTCCATGAGGGTTCTCATTCCTCATTCTACAGGACCTGACAAAGGTCTATGAGGGTATAATTCCTCATACTACAGGACTTGTAGTCTGAGCCCATGTCGTCTGAAGACCATGAGTCTACGGTCGAATGAACCTGATGAAGGTCCATGAGGGTTCTCATTCCTCAATCTACAGGACCTGACAAAGGTCTATGATGGTATAATTCCTCATACTACAGGACTTGTAGTCTGAGACCATGTCGTCTGAAGACCATGAGTCTACGGTCGAATGAACCTGATGAAGGTCCATGAGGGTTCTCATTCCTCATTCTACAGGACCTGACAAAGGTCTATGAGGGTATAATTCCTCATACTACAGGACTTGTAGTCTGAGACCATGTCGTCTGAAGACCATGAGACTGCGGTCGAATGAACCTGATGAAGGTCCATGAGGGTTCTCATTCCTCATTCTACAGGACCTGACAAAGGTTTATGAGGATATAATTCCTCATACTACAAGACTTGTAGTCTGAGACCATGTCGTCTGAAGACCATGAGACTACGGTCGAATGAACCTGATGAAGGTTCATGAGGGTTCTCATTCCTCATTCTACAAGACCTGACAAAGCCATTGGGGGTCTTCATTCCTCATTCTACAATCCTCATTCTACAAGACCTGATAAAGGTTAGTGAGGGTTTTCATTCCTCATTCTACAAGACCATATATGCAGTGTCGAATAAGATCTTTAACGAGTGCCAAGCTTCACATGGTAGTGTCGACTGAGATTCTTAACAAGTGCCAATCTTCACATGTGTAGTGTCGAATGAGATCCTTAACAAGTGCTAAGCTTCATACGTGTAGTGTCGAATGAGACATCTTCCTCATGCTGAGTCTCCATACATGTAGTGTCGAGTGGGATATCATTGCCAAGTCTGGTAATGTCGACTGGGATATTATCACCCCAATTCCTAATACATGTAGTGTCGAGTGGGATATCCTAATACCGATTCTCCATACATGTAGTGTCGAGTGGGATACTCAACAAGTGTCAAGTCACATATTATATTGTCGACTGAGACACCAATAACACATACCAAGCTATATGTTGTAATGTCGACTGGGACAGCCATAACAAGTCCCAAACTATAAATTGTAATGTCAACTATAAAAAGTGCAAGCCGTACCTGGTAATGTCGACTGGGATATTATCACCCCATACATGTAGTGTCGAGTGGGGTAGCATCCTCATGATGTGTATCCGTGTAATGTTGATTGGAACCTTAGGCAACTCAGCCTACTTATTTATCATGTCGTATGAAACTTCAGCCAAAACTGATCTTTCCTTCATGTCGTGTCGACTGGAACCTTAGTCCCTAACTAAGACATGTTCCTTGTCGTGTCGAGTGGTGTTTCAGCCCCTAGCTAGGAGTTCTTCATTGTCGTGTGGAGTGGAACTTCAGCTTCCAGCCAAGACTTCTTCCTTGTCGTGTCGAGTGGACTCTCTATCAGATATAAGCCTTCTTCCATCTGGTAATGTCGACTGGGATGTCCATGCCAAGTCTTCATTTGTGTATTGTCGTATGGGATATCATCACTCCAATTCCTAATACATGTAGTGTCGAGTGAGAGTTTTATGAAGGATAAATTTTTTTTAAAGTAACCAATGAATACTTATTTGGGTAGCTATGATGTCCCCAAGGCGACAATGGGTGGCCATCTAGCCCCATTTTTTATAGACTAATTACATCAAGTATCACTTTATTGAAGTACATTGCTAACACATCAGTTGTAGGGTCGCTTGGGCGGATTTGAGGTTCTCTCATTGTGATGGCTGGTGGAATTCTCTCTTTTCTTGTTTCTCTTATCCTCCTCCCATTTAATCTCAAATTGTGCCTGGGCCATGGCATGATCCATAGTGTAGCATCGAAATTTAGTGAGCTTTTTGTAGAGTCCAATTTCTGAAAGTAATCCATTTCTGAATGCTTCCACTGCAGTAGGCTGATAGAGATCTGGGATTGTTATCCTCTCTCTATTGAAGCGAGCCACGTAGCTTCGCAAGGACTCCCCTCTCTGTTGTTGGATTGCATTAAGGTCATTGGTGGTCTTTTCAAGCTTGCAAGAACTTGCAAAATGCTCCACAAATTTATTAGCTAGTTCCTGATATGACCCAATAGTCCTGAAAGGTAGATTGAGGAACCAATTGAGGGCTGGGCCTGCCAATGTTTCTCCGAATCCTCTACACATTCCAGCTTCCCATTGATGAGGAGCCAGATCAGTCGACATCATCTTGTATTTGTAATGGATCATATGATCATTCGGGTCTGTGGATCCGTCATACAGCTTCATATCTGGAGAACTGAACTTCCTTGGTAGTTCAGTGGAAGTGATGGTGTCCAAAAATGGGGTATCTGAGATCGTGCCGGTTCAGCTTCTTCTCACTGGTAGTCTGACACCAGGTAGGCTAGAGAGAATTGCATCTTTGAACTCCTGCATTTCCTTGCGCATAGTGGAGGTAACTTGCCGTGCTTGGTCGATTGAGGAGACATGTTGACTTTTTTCTTGATTTGGTGGATGGTTGTCTGATGGCGGATTGTCACTTGTCACATTGTTGAATGCCCCCAAGAGATTGGTGGGGATTGTGGAATTGCCGGGAAGGTCTGTAGTATCAGGTTGTCAGGAGGTTGAAGAGATTTGCTCCAGTTGCTTCTGGAGGGTTATATTGGAGATTCGCATGGCTGAATTTTCCTCCTCTAAGACTCGTAATCGTTCTTGTAGAGTGGCCAATTGAGAGGCCATAGGGTCAAATGTCTGATCGCTGCTAGAAGCCATGTATAGCTGTGTTGAAGAGATCATAGACTGAGAGATCTTCGTCTGCTATGGATCGCTAAGTTCCCACAGACGGCGCCAAACTGTGGACGCTGGATTTCGCCCGAGGTCCACAATCGAGAATTTGTAGTTGGGGGCGCTAGCGATCCTGCAAAACAAAGGTAGAGTGAGCGGGAGTAGACTACCCACCGGTGTGGTGGGTGCCGGGGGCACTCCGACGCTCAAGCCAGTGATGAAGACGAGCTGTAAATAATGGAAGAGCGAGGCTTGACGTACCTTGAATTCTGTTGACTACCGTGAGGGCAGTGGGTCGGAGGTTCTGAGAGCTCTGGAGAGAATATGACTAAGCTGAGAGTTGTTAGAAGTTGAATATGATCGAGCTATCGATTGTCCGGCTATGGATTGTCCAGCCTCCTTCTCGTAGACTTTCTTCTCTTATATACACACTCTCGGGAAACGTGTGTATTTATTACCTTTAATTACTCGTTCGTTGGATGTTGGAAACTGTCGAGTTATGTGAGATATTTATGAGTCTGGACGTTTCTTGATTTGGTATCTATTGCGTCCGTTGGCCCTCTTGATGACAATGAGCTTGGGCCCGTGAGGCTTCTTGGTCTGATATTGGTCGGTCTCGAGGTAAAATGTCGATTTTACCCTTGGGCCCAAATTTGGCCCGTACAGAAGTTGTGCATTCTAAATCACAACAAAGGCTAGCACCTTCAAGGGATCATACATAGGTGTTATGGGAAACTAATCCTTGAGCTTGGAAGGATCAAACTTGACTTGGAGTCTCTCTTTTCTTCTTGGCCGAGAGCATCACTGCACAAGGGAGGAATTTCGCATCATCTTAGCATCCATTTTCAAGTATTGTGAGTATGATTCCGCCATACTTCAATTAATTCATTCATGTATTTATATATTTTGCTTGTTCTTGTTGATCTTGGGGCTTGGTAATTATTTCCAACACCGAATGTGTGCTAACACTTGGTAATGTTTGCCACAAAAATCACCTTGCTTCTCCTCTTCATTCTCGGCAAAACCAGTGAAATGGAGGAAGAAAATCAGCCCCTTGGGCGTGAAGGAGAGAAGAGAGAATAGAGAAGAGAGAAATGTGTGCTGTTGGTTGTTGGAAAATTGTGTATCTAATACACTTAATGAATTTCAAAAATTCATTTACCATATATTTGCTTTCCAAAAGTCAAAGGCAATTAAAGCCAACCACCTCTATCAATCAATCAAATGACAAATTGTCACATCACTCAAAGTGACAAGTGATTTGACGCTTGATATGACTATTGATTTGACGCTTGATGTGACTTATGGGCCGTACTTAAATTCGCAATGCGAGTGCGCCCGTAAACACTCCCGGGCTCGGGTTCGCTAATTCCAAATTAATGAATTTTCCGTTGCGTCATATTTAAATAATTATGCCTAGCAAAATTACTATTCACGTCGCTAACGAATTAATTCCAAATTAACTCGTTCGCCCGAATTAAATTCTAAATTTAATTCCGCCTCGAAATCCAATTTCTTATAATATATCGAATATATTATTTTATCGATTAATTCCAAATTATTTGTTTTCTCTCTTTTATTAATATTTTATCCCAGATAAAATATCTCCGTAATTAATCCCAGATTAATTTTCTCTCTCATCTAATTAATCCAAGATTAATAAAGTGTGAGTCATACGTCATCGGTGAATCTTCGGGAAGCGACCCATGAGATCCCCGGATATATTGGCAGTAAATCCGGTCGTCGGACTATCCGAACACGTACGTACCTAGTACTACATTTGTACCGATTTACAAGACAAGGTTGGCTTCTAGCAAAGCGCCATGCCTACCAAATTCTCCAGAAATATCCTTACAAGAATATGTGATCTATATCAGGCGTAGTATACGTAGTATTGCGTATATCGATCCTGCATCGGATGTCACATGCTAGGCATGAGGCTGGAATTGTGTCTGCCCCGTACGAAGCACATATCGGATCTCTGGTAACTAGTCTCTATAATCGGATAAACATGACCTAGTCATAATATCCCGATAGCTGCAGCATATAAGAGAACCAATTCCATATCCTACGTGATCATCATCTCCACTATTACTGGAGTGATACTTCCATCTCGACATCACACCTAATACACTATGATTCTCAATATACCCAGAAGAGGCGTACACAGAACCTATTAAAGCCCTGGACTACCAAAACCAAAGTACATTGATTGTCGCAAGTATTAGCGGTGCAAGTCTCAGGTTAAGACCAAATACACCTACCCTGATTCGGACTTCCATAGACACATAGTAATATTACCAATGGAATTCCGAGGGGTCTATCCAGAGTGAAGCTGTTTTCCGTACCATTGGTAAAACACAACCTCATACTACACTTGCATGAGTATCCTATACCCAAATACATAAGAACTATACCGTTATGCCATCACAACTCGCACAAGTGTAATACTAGTCTATTCCGTATTATCGATGTCCAATCTCGATAATACTACGACTAGGGATATTTAATGTTTAAACCTTCGTGGATTGATATTGTCTCATATCATCTCAATCCAGAAACTAATAATATGGACCTTTCATCATTTATACATCTTGGTGATCTAATCACAAATGATAAAAGAGCAATTTCCTTTGTCACATGGTTAATTTGTACAACAACACCATGATCTGTACAAATAGTGACGCTATGGGTCATAACTGTCTAATAGTTGATGGCAATGCTGCGTGAAGCAGAAAAAGAGCTTTGAAAGGGCAAAAAAACACGTGGCGCACTTCGCTTCGACATCTCAGTCTACCAAGGCTTGGCCAAAGGCTACTGGAGGCGTGAAGAAAAAGAAGACGAGAAAGGGCAAAGCCAAATCATCAAAGTCTTCTGGGAAGGCAAATGACAAATCCCAAGATGTCTGCCTGCAGTGTGGCAAACGGGGTCACTAAAGCGTGACTGCCGTGAGTACAAGGCGCACATGAAGGAAGTGAAGGCGGGCAAGACTCCTACTTCAGGTATGTTTGTTATTGAAATAAACATGTCTACTTCTAGTTTAAAAAATTAGATTTTTGATTCTAGTTGTGGTACTCATATATGTACTGATGTGCATGATCTGCATATTAGCAGGAGACTGGCTTCAGGAGAGATTGACCTCCGAGTTGGAAATGGGACTAGAGTCGCCGTTTTGGCTGTTGGGACTTATATTTTGGAACTGCCCTCGGGGCATGTACTTAATTTATCAAACTGCTATTATGTACATAGTTTGACTAGGAATATTATTACTGTATCTTGTTTAGCCCAATGTGGGCATAATTTTCTATTCAGAAACACATGGTGTTTTGTTTACAAAAATGATATTGAGATATGTAGTGCTGATGTTAATAATGGTCTTTATATTTTGAATATAAATAAATCTCAAACATATAACGTAACAAACAAAAGGCTTAAATTAAGTAACAAAGATGAAACTTATATGTGGCATTGTCGTCTGGGACACATTAACAAGACTCGCATATGCACACTTTTGAAGAGTGGGTACTTGGACGGATTTGATCCAAATTCATATGACGTCTGCGAATCTTGTTTATTAGGCAAAATGCCTAAAACACCTTTTAGCGGTAAAGGTGCACGTGCCACCGAACTGTTAGCCCTCATTCATAGTGACGTATGCGGGCCCATATCTAGCAAGGCTAGAGGTGGATATGAATACTTCGTAACCTTTACGGATGATGCATCGCGTTATGGTTATGTGTATCTTATGAGACACAAGTCGGAAACTTTTGAGAAATTCAAAGAGTTTCGACACGAAATAGAAAAACAGACCGGTAAAAGTATTAAAACATTACGGTCAGACCGTGGTGGAGAATACTTAAGCAATGAGTTTCTCGATTACTTGAAAGAATATGGTATTCTTTTATAGTGGACTCCTCCCGGAACACCTCAATTAAACGGTGTGTCCGAATGGAGAAACCGAACTTTGTTGGACATGGTAAAGTCTATGATGAGTCGTATAGAGCTACCAATTTCCTTCTGGGGATATGCATTGAACAATGCAATACTTATTTTGAATAAGGTTTTGTCGAAGTCTGTTCAACAGACTCCATATGAAATATGGACAGGAAAGAAACCGGGTTTCTCATTCCTAAAGATTTGGGGTTGCTAGGCATACGTTAAACGTTTGGATGGTACCAAACTAGAATCCAAATCGGATAAGTGCCTATTTGTAGGTTATCCTAGGGAAACCAAAGGATATTAGTTCTATAACCCACAAGAGAACAAATTATTTGTTGCTCTACATGCGGTTTTCCTCGAAAAGGAATTCCTAAATACAGTGGTAAGTGGGAGGAAAGTAGAACTCGATGAAAATCAGAGTGATACTATTCCTGGCTCCGATTCCTTACCAGAACACGAACAGTTTATCAGGGATAAAACTGTACCACAATCTTCTAATACACAAGAACCGCGTAGGTTGGAGAGAGTCAGAAAACAACCTGAGAGGTATGGGTTTCTGATCTCACCTCACGTAGATATTAATCTTATTGAGGATAACGAGCCGACTACGTATGAGGAAGTGATACAAGATATCGACTCCACTTTATGGCAAGAAGCCATGAAGTCTGAAATGGATTCCATGTATACCAACCAAGTTTGGACACTGGTTGGTGCACTAGAAGGTGTAAAGCCTATTGGTTGCAAATGGATCTTCAAGAAGAAGACTGACATGGATGGCAACATACAAACGTACAAAGCTAGGCTTGTAGGGAAAGGGTATCGATTATGACGAAATTTTTTCACCAGTTGCCATGATTAAATCCATTCGGATAATGCTTGCTATTGCTGCATATTTCGATTATGAAATATGGCAGATGGACGTCAAAACCACTTTCCTTAACGGAAAACTTTTAGAGGATGTTTATATGCAACATCCTGATGGTTTTGTCATACCAAAACATACAAATAAAGTTTGCAAGTTAAATCGATCCATTTATGGATTGAAGCAAGCATCGCGTTCTTGGAACCAACGTTTTGATGAGATCATAAAAGAATATGATTTCGTTCAAAATGTGGATGATCCTTGTGTATATAAGAAGGTTAGTGGGAGCGCACTGACATTCATTGTCCTTTACGTAGATGATGTATTGCTTATTGGCAATGACATTCCCATGCTACAATCGGTGAAAGCTTGGCTTTCATTAAAATTCTCCATGAAAGATCTGTGAGAAACAACCTTTATTCTGGGAATAAAGATCTACTGGGATAGATCTAGAAAGCTGCTTGGACTCTCCCAGAGCACGTACATTGATAAAGTATTGAAGAGATTCTATATGGATCAGTCTAAGAGGGGACTGTTGCCAGTGTCACATGGCGTCACTATATCTAAGGACATGTGTCCTAAAACTCAAGATGGGAGAGACAATATGAGTCGGATCCCGTTCACTTCTGCAATCGGATCGATCATGTATGCCATGATATGTATGCGACCTGATGTCTCGTATGCTTTGACCATATGTAGTCGCTATCAGACCGATCCAGGTGATGGTCACTGGGTTGCAGTTAAGAACATCCTTAAGTATCTTAGATGAACTAAGGATGCATTCTTAATCTATGAAGATGGAGAACTTGAGGTAAGTGGGTTTACCGATGCAAGTTTCCAAACCGATAAAGACGACTGTAAGTTGCAATCTGGGAACATATTTTGTTTGAATAACGGAGCAGTGAGCTGGAAATCTTCCAAGCAAGAGACTGTTGCCGATTCAACAACAGAAGCGGAATATATTGCTGCAGCTAAAGCAGCAAAAGAGGTAGTTTGGATCCATAAATTCCTAATTGGATTATGAGTAGTTCTGTTAGTAGCTGAGCCCGTTCCTTTGTATTGTGACAACAACGGGGCTATAGCGCAGGCTAAGGAACCGCAGTCTCATCAACGATCCAAGCATATATTTCGATGTTACCATCTGATTCGTGAGATCATGCATCGTGGTGATATGAAGATCGAGATGGTCGCATCAGATGACAACATTGCAGATCCACTGACGAAGGCTATTCCTCAGTAAAAGTTTGAGCGACATGTACATAGTTCAGGTGTTAGATACTTGAGTGATTGGCTATAGGCCAAGTGGGAGATTGTTGGACAATTATGACCCATAGCATCACTATTTGTAA
The DNA here is from genome assembly GCA_019454045.1 of Zanthoxylum bungeanum. Lineage (NCBI taxonomy): Eukaryota > Viridiplantae > Streptophyta > Magnoliopsida > Sapindales > Rutaceae > Zanthoxylum > Zanthoxylum bungeanum. Next base: position 176,520 of record SKCR01043243.1, read on the forward strand.
AAGACATTGTGGTTTTTGTACAAATTAACTATGTGACAACATAAATTGCTATTTTATCTTTTTGTAATTAGATTACTTAAATATATAAATGATAAAAGTCCTTATGATTAGTTCCAGATTATAAGATATGAGACAGTATCAATCCATTAAAGGTTTAATCATTAAATATCCCTAGTCATAGTATTATCGAGACTGGACATCGATAATGCGGAATAGGCTAATATTACACTTGTGCGCATTATGGAAGTGTAACGACATAGTTCTCATATATTTGTGTATTGGATACTCATGCAAGTGTAATAGAAGGTTCTGTTTACCGATGGTACGGGAACAGCTTCGCTCTGGATAGACCCAACGGAATCCCATTGGTAGTATGACTATGTGTCTATGGGAATCTGAATCAGGGTAGGTGTGTTTGGTCTTAACCTGAGACTTGCATCGCTAATACTTGCGACAATCAGTACGCTTTGGTTTTGGTTATCCAGGGCTTTAACAGGTTCTGTGTACGCCTTTTCTGGGTTTATTGAGAATCGTAGTGTATTGGGTGTGATGTCAAGATAGAAGTATCACTTCAGTCATATGGAGATGATGATCACGCATGGATAAAGAACTGGTGCTCTACTATGTTGCAACTATTGGGTTAATATGACAAGGTCATGATTATCCGATTAAAGAGACTGGTTGCTTGTGATCTGATATATGCTTCGTACGAGGCAGACACAACTCCAGCCCCAGGCCTAACATGTGACATTTGATACTGGATCGTAATACGCAATACTTAGTATACTACGCCTGATATAGATTATATATTCCTTAAAAGAATATTTCTGGAGAATATGGTAGGCACGATGCTTTGCTAGAAGCCAACCATGTGTTGTAAATCGGTAAGAATGTGGTACGGGATACGGGCGTATTCGGATAGTCCGACGACCAGATTTACTGCCAACATATCCAGGGATCTCATGGGTCGCTTCTCGAAGATTCACCGATGACGTTTGACTCGAACATAATTAATATGGGATTAATTATAAGAGAGAGAAAATTAATCTGGGATTAATTACAACAAGAATTTATCTGGGATAATATTCGAATAGTAGAGAGAGAACGATTAATTTGGAATTAATCGATTAAATAATATATTCGATATATTAAATGAAATTAGATTTCATAGCGGAATTAAAATTGGATTTTAATTCGGACGAACGAATTAATTTAGAATTAATTCACGAGTGACTTTCGTTATAATTTTGCGAGGCATTATTATTTAATTAAATTTGATTTAATTAAGTCGCAACAGAAAATTTGTTAATTCAGAATTAATAAACCCGAGCCCGAAATGTGTTTAGCGGGCCCACTCGAATTTTGAATTTAAAGTGGGGTCCACCAAATCACATCACTAGTCAACTCTATTTACTTTTTGGTGATAGAAGTTGGTGTAGATTTGGTTGATTACTTGTCTTACATATTTTGTCATTTTGAATGACTTTTACCAACTTTGGATTTTTTGGTAATAGGTAATTGTTTTTGGAAAACAAATTACACAACACAAAAAACTCTCTCCCTCTCATTCTCTCAATTGCCGAATCCTCTCCCCCTCTTTTGCTCTCTATTGGCTGGAACCTAGGGTTCATGGTTCTTGATTTTTGCTTCAAAAATCTTGATTGCTAGCACAACAAATGAGTCTACAAAGGTGATATGGACACTTACCTAGAGTTTGGAATTCAAAGGAAGGCTTAGAGCACTTCTCAAAGGCAAATTTTTGAAATTCATACATCCACAAAACGATCAATGTAAGTGATTTTTCCGCAAACTTCGTTGAGTAATCCCATAATATCATGACTTATTAGATAATCGGCATGTTCTAAAAACCCAACAGTCGGTAGGTTTCAATCCAACCCATGATTAGATCATTGGGTAACGGTGAAACATATTCTCAAGTAACTTCAGAGAACGAGAAATTATATGCTTGTATATACAAGTCATGATATGATTCTGAGAGGATATATTGACTCTGATTTTCAAACGGATGTCGATTTTAGGAAATCAACATCAAGATCAGTGTTCACCTATGTGGTGGGGCTATAGTATGGAGGAACATTAAGCAATCTTACATTGCTGACTCCACCATAGAGGCTGAATATGTAGCAGCTTGTGAAGCAACTAAGGAAGCAGTCTGGCTCCATAAGTTCTTGGCAGATCTCGAAGTTGTTCTAGATATGGATAAACCACTCACACTTTATTGCGATAATAGTGGTGAAGTGGCGAACTCCAAAGAACCAAGAAGCCACAAAAGGGGTAAACATATTGAGAGGAAATATCACCTCATTAGGGAGATAGTGTAGAGAGGAGATGTCGCTATCACGTAGATTCTATCCGCAGATAACTTGGCCGATCCGTTTACAAAGACCTTACCGGTTAAAATGTTTGAAGGTCATATAAAGGGTTTAGGATTACATGACATATCCCATTTGCTCTAGTCCAAGTGGGAGATTTTTGGGATTGATGTCCTAAAGCTTCATGTATTGTAAAGCTTCATCCAAGTAATTATGTCTATTAGGTGGCATGGATATACTTAATATATTTTTCATTAGCTAATGCATTTTATGCTTTGGTATGGCCTCCACATTTATGTGTTTGCCATTGAAAGAAAGCATTAGATGTTTAATGACAAAGTCTTTATCTTTAACTTATCATTTCCTATGCTTTGGTATGGCATTCACATTTTTGTGTTGGCCATTGCAAGAAAGCATTAGATGCTTAATGACAAGGTTAGTTGGCTTGTGTAAGAGAATATAATCTCTACCATTTCTCTCACTTCCTAAGGTTAATGTTTTGCAAACATTCACACAATTGTTGTGAGAAAGATTTGAGAGAAAATAGAGAGAGTTCAAACATTCACAAGTGTTGTGAGAGTGTTTGAAATTCCTAAAGCCAAACACCAATTGTGACATCTTGATTCTCTAAATTGTTTAGAGTTTAATCTTTGTGAGTGAAACCCATACTTCAGTTTGTTGGTTTTGAGTCATAGTTCGGAAGATCGAGTGGTTGATCCAAGTGTTGGAAACTAAAAGATTGATCTTGGCTACTGCAACAAAATGAGAAGGCAAAGAAAATTTTAAAGATCCATACCGGACCCGGTGCCACCAAAAGCAACTTTCACCGCGCTAAGGAAAGTCGTTTCCTACAGTACCCACGATATTTACAGGTATTGTTGAAAAGTGAATAATATTTTTGTCCTAAGGTTATATCAGAATTCACACCTTTTGGCAATGACAATTTATTTAATAATACATCTTTTGCCCTTATAACGAGCTTTGGGCCAGTGACTCCCACACCAGTTGACTTTAGGGTATTAGGTGTTAGACACCCATACGGACTTAATTGCTCGGATCTCAGATGTAAAAAATAAGAAGTGTATGATTTCATTAAGCTTTCTCTTTAACCCATGTAACGAGTTTTGGGTCAGTGACTCCCAGACCAGTTGGCCTTAGAGCACTAAGTGTTAAAAAACCCATACGAACTTAATTGCTCTAGCTAGAGAGGCTACAAAATCAAACTTATTCACATTTTTTTTTATTTTACAAACTCAAGCTCTACCGTTTTACGTGAACAACCACTGCTTGATGAGGCAAGATGTCAGGTTACTAAGTAAAAACTTACTTATTATTATTATATTATTATTATTATTATTATTATCATCATTATCATTATTATCATTTTTTAACTAACTCGAACCCTACCATTTTACGCGAGCAATCACTATTTGTTGAGGCAAGATATCTGGTTACGAAATAAAAGCTTGGTTTTTTTTGAATTAAAGAATTTCACTGCCTTTAAGTGCTACATCCAACAAACTAGAGAACTGAATATTATAAAATTTTCACTTACAACCCACGATCATATGTTACCATGTATGTTTATAATACCTATCAAATGAACATATAGAAATCAAACTTAATTAGTATTATGGAGAATTCATAAATTTGAATGATTCAAAAAGAAAGAAACAAAAATAACTTGTTACAATATACATTGAGATCTCATTACATTGCCATCTTTGAATAACGATTCCACTTGATTATTCAAAAATTTATTGTTAGTTTGTGTGTAGTATTTTTTTTAAAAATTAAAAAAATCAACAAAAAATAATTTTTTTACACACAAAACAACAACAAAATAAAAACAACATAAAAATAATTTTTTTTTTATAAAATAATAACACAAAAATAAAAATATATTTTTTTTACAAAAAGGAAAACACAAAAATGAAAAAAAATCTAGTCAATTATCCCTTCCCCCAACCAATATTGAGATATTGTCCCCAATGTCTAAATAAGAATAAGTAAAGTTGAGAAGACATCACATGTTAGTGTGAAAAATGATAATTGAATCTACAACGCTGCAACTAAAAATAAAGGTTACATATTAAAACAATAAAAGGGAATCAAAACAGTAAATGATATGTACTGGTAGTTGTGATTGTGGCTCACACATTCCTCTGGTTTTACGTCCAGTAATTGTTGGGGCAGTTGTGGAACCCTTAGGGTCGGATCAATGCCCCACGCAGCGGAAGTGGTCTAACCCAAGGATATCAGGGATAGGTATATTTTAAAATATTTTAATGAAAACTACATTCCGATACAAGTCCGTAGGAAAAAATAAGGACCAAATCGGAGTCCGAAAACTCCGAAACAGAGAAAATGAAGTTTTAGTGTTCGTCAGGCTTGGGAGTTGCGACGCGCTGGATGGGAGTCGTGACGCTTCAATGTGCGAGAGCAACTCCGTGAGCAGAACGTCTCAACGTCGCAACGCGGAAGGATGGGAATCGTGATGCTCTTAGTGTTGGGTTGCTAGAACATGCCAATGATCTATTAAGCATAAAATTTGTGTGAATAAACAAAGTAAGTTTGCGGAAAATACTTACATTGAGCGGATAAGTGGATGTAGAGAATACAAAAATTTTACCTCCTTGATAAGTGCTCCAAGCCCTCCTTTGTATGAATGTTGAGCTCCGAGCTTTGATTTCTTAATTCAAAACTCAAGGGGATAGTTTCCCTATCACATTTGTTGACTCATTTGATGTGCTAGCAAGCAAGAGTTTTGAAGAAAAATCATCAACCAAGAGCTCAAAGCTCACGGCAATGGAGAACACGAGTGAGGGGATAGTTTCAGTCTTGGCAAGAATGAGAGGGAGAGACTGTTGTGTTTTTTGATTTCCAAAATTAAGTAACCTAATACCAAATTTCCAAAGTTAGTAAAGGCCTATCACACATCAATTAAAATAAGGTAATGTGTTTTACAAGCCAACACCAACTAACAACTTCCATCAACTAAAAGGTGATGAGATTGACTAGTGATGTGACTTGATGTGGGCCCCACTTAAAATTCAAAATTTGAGTGGGCCCGCTAAACACATTTCGGGCTCGGGTTCGTTAATTCCGAATTAACGAATTTTCCATTGCGACTTAATTAAATCAGATTTAATTAAATAATAATGCCTCGCAAAATTATTGCGAAAGTCGCTCGCGAATTAATTCTAAATTAGTTTGTTCGCTCGAATTAAAATTCAATTTTAATTCCGCTATGAAATCAAATTTCATTTAATATATCGAATATATTATTGTAGGCATTGCATTTTTGCATATCAGCCCGATGATGAGTCTCGTATGGAGACACTACCTCTTTAGTTGTGAAAGCCGCGGGAAACGGACGTTGGAAGGGTAAAGTTGGAAATTAGCATTTTGTCAGAGTTAACTCGCTTGTTTCGCTTCGGGTTCGCTTGTTGGACCTCTGTTTTAAAACACACCAAACTCATTAAAACACATCTCACAAATTAAATAATTAAAACATTTAAAACACATCTCATTAATTAAATTAAAACCAATTAAATTAAACTTATATTAAATTAAAATCACGTTCACAAATTAAATTAAACTTGAAATTAAATTAAATTAAATCTAATTAAATTAAATTCCTAATTTAAATAAAATACATTCCTAATTTAATTAAATCACCTACCAATTTAAATAAATCATATCCTTAACTAAAAAGAACAAATCAAATTAATTCCCCTAATTAAAGATTTTCCCTATCACATACTAAATTAAAAATATCTCCTAATTAATACACAAATTTGATTCCTTCTCCAACACGGTAAACCGCCTCCCTTGGCCTATAAAAAGAACCATTCACCCCAACTCAAACCCTGGCAGAGACTCACAAAAAATAAAACGGAAAGAGAACACCACTGCTCTCACGCACATAACAGCCTGCCTCCATTCACTACCCTCACCAGTTGCCTTCAAACAGCTCACGCCACCTACCCCTGAATCAAATGCAACTAACTGCCCCAAACCACGCCAAGCAAACCCTTCACGCCATTAGCCAAGCCTTGCCCACGAATCAGCCCCTCACAGCCGAACCTGGCACATTCACACAAAAACCACACGCCCCTTTGCATCTAGCTCATCGCCCATCACGCCCCACTACCTCACGCAATTGCCACTTAACCCCACGTCCACACCACAACAGCCACACAGTTGCATGCCTTAATTGAAGCCACATACTGCCCTTATCCTTCGATCCCACATCGCTCAAATAAAACCCCTGCCCATCACGCCTCACGCCAATCACAACTTTCAGCAGCCCTTGCCCTCATCACATCCACAGCCGTTCACAATCAACGCCTCTCATCTCACATTCGTCAGCCCAAAACCTCACAAGTGCCCAGCTCACAAGCCATCAACACACCTTCATCAGCCCAAAACGCAGCTGTGCCCCTTACCCACTCTTTGCTCTTTCACGCTGCCCTTCACATCAAGCCATCAGCCTTGCCCCACAGCCTCATCAAGCCCACGATCCCCACGCTCACACACCTCACCGCTTCAGCCTTCTCACGTTCAACATACTAACCAGCTAACCCTAAAGCCATTAAGCCCTTCAACAGCCACGTTAAAAAGAACCCAATCTCTCTCGGCAAACCGACGTACGACAACAATCAAATAAAACACTCACGGCTTTGCACACAGGCCATGTGAACACTTCCCACTCACACACACAAGACGCACACAAGCAGCACTCCAAACTCAACCCATTCAACAAACACACAGCCCTTTAACCAGACAAGCCTTCGCACATTAACCCTCACTGCCAGCCCAGTTCAGCCGCACATTAACCCCCAAACAGCCCTCAAACTGCACTAAAAACAGTCCCAAAAGCTTCCTCAAAACAGTCCACAAACCGCAGCCCAAACCAGTCCAAATAAACCACAAAACAGTCCCCTAATTAACCCAAAACAGTGACCAGAAAATACCCTTAAAACAGCAGCGAAATGGAGTGAAAACAGCAGTCCAGACAGCGAAACAGCAAGGAGAAACGTTGGATTAGTGAACCAGAAAAGTATCGGATCAGTCACCCTTCCAACGGACGTGTGACGCCCTTTCTTGGGACGACAAAAGAGGTTAGACCTGAGGGCACCCTTTTTACTTATCTTCATTATTTTTGTTTTATTTATTTTGATATATAATTGCATGAGAGTCGTTTGAGGCATGATGTGATTGTTGGATGAACGGGATATGTGTTCTCTTTTGTGGTATATTGGATGGAAACCCGAACGTAAATTCCGTAGCTGATTCCGAATGGACGGTAGTGCGGTCTGCACTCGGGATACAACGCCACGTACCACTTAAGATATACATAGCTCGTCTCATCCAAATTTGTATTTGAGCATGTTATAGTTCGTAGGTTATTTATTTATTGTTTTAAGCATGAGTTAATTTGGTCTTGTTATTTAATTTTCAAAGCATGATTGTGTTATTTAGGCATGTTGTTTATTCGTTCTTTATGCATGATGTTTCGTTTAGTTTATGTTTATGTTTAATTAGTTATTTGTTTACTTTGGTTTAATGGTTCAATATGCTCGTTGTGTTATATTGCGTGGAGTTATTTGGATGAAAGCATGTTAGATCTAAGTACCCTTGAGCATGAATGTCGAATAGATTCGGTTAGTTTATTGCACAAATCATATCATCACAAGTGACATAAGTAAGGGACCATTCCGAACCCAACGGTTTGAGGTCTTCCCTTGCGAGGGGTGAGTGCGGCCTTAAATATTTTTCCCGGTTCACACCGGGTGGCGACTCCATGTTATTTCGTACTCCCAACTAGGCCGCGAGCCTAGAACAGCGTCGTCAAGTTCTGTTGTCTACAATTATTTAATTGATTAATTCCAAATTAATCGTTCTTTCACTTCTAATCGAATTTTATCCTAGATAAATTCTTGCCGCAATTAATCCTAGATTAATTTTCTCTCTCTAATAATTAATTATAAATTAATTCTGTTCGAGTCAAACGTCATCGGTGAATCTTTGGGAAGCGACCCATGAGATCCCTGGATATGTTGGTAGTAAATCTGGTCATCGGACTATCCGAACACGTGCTTACCCCGTACCACATTCTTACCGATTTACAAGACATGGTTGGCTTCTAACAAAGCACCGTGCCTACCCAATTCTCCAGAAATATTCTTTTAAGGAATACGTAATCTATATCAAGCGTAGTATACCAAGTATTGCGTATTACGATCCAATATCAGATGTCACATGCTAGGCCTAGGGCTGGAGTTGTGTCTGCCCCGTACGAAGCATATATCGAATCACTAGCAACTAGTCTCTTTAATCGTATAATCATGACCTTGTCATATTATCCCGATAGTTGCAACATAATAGAGTACCGGTTATGTATCCTTGCATGATCATCATCTCCATATGAATGAAGTGATACTTCCATCTTGACATCACACCCAATACAGTATGATTCTCAATAAAACCAGAAGAGGCGTACACAGAACCTGTTAAAGCCCTGGATGGCCAAAACCAAAGCGTACTGATTGTCGCAATTATTAGCGATGCAAGTCTAAGGTTAAGACCAAATACACTTATCATTCAGATTCCCATAGACACATAGTCATACTACCAATAGGATTCTGAGGGGTCTATCCAGAGCGAAGCTGTTTTCGTAACATCGGTAAACAGAACCTCCAATTACACTTACATGAGTATCCAATACCCAAATATATGAGAACTATGCCGTTACGCTTCCATAACGCGTACAAGTGTAATACTAGCCTATTCCGTATTATCGATGTCCAGTCTCAATAATACTACGACTAGGGATATTTAATGATTAAACCTTTGGTAGATTGATATTGTCTCATATCTTATAATCCGGAACTAATCATAAGGACTTTTATCATTTATATATATTCAAGTAATCTAATTACAAAATGATAAAATGGTAATTTCCTTTGTCACATAGTTAATTTGTACAAAAACCACAATGTCTTTTACAAATAATGATGCTATGGGTCACAATTGTCCAACAATCTCCCACTTGGCCTATAGCCAATCACTCAAGTATCTAACACCTGAACTATGTACATGTCGCTCAAACTTTTGCTGAGGAATAACCTTCGTCAGCGGATCTGCTGTTGGACAATTATGACCCATAGCGTCACTATTTGTACAGATCATGGTGTTGTTGTACAAATTAACTATGTGACAAATGAGATTGCACTCTTATCATTTGTGATTAGATCACCTAGATGTATAAATGATGAGAGGTCCCTATGATTTGTTCCTGGATGGAGAATGATATGAGACAGTATCAGTCCATGAAGGATAAATCATTAAATATCCCTAGTCAGAGTATTATCGAGATTGGACATCGATAAGTACGTAAAAGACTAGTATTACACTTGTGCGCGTTGTGAGGACACAACGACATAGTTCTCATATATTTGGGTATAGGATACTCATGCAAGTGTAATAGGAGGTTGTGTTTTACCGATGGTATGGGAAACAGCTTCGCTCTGGATAGACCCCCTCAGAATTCCATTGGTAGTATGACTATGTGTATGGAAGTCTGAAATCAGGGTAGGTGTATTTTGTCTTAACCTGAGACTTGCACCGCTAATACTTGCGACAATTAATATTCTTTGGTTGCGGTCGTCCAGGGCTTTAACAGGTTATGTGTACGCCTATGCTGGGTATATTGAGAATCGTAGTGTGTTGGGTGTGATGTCAAGACGGAAGTGTCACTCCAGTCATATGGAGATGATGGTCACGTAGGATATGGTACTAGTACTCTTAAGTACTGCAGTCATCGGGATAAAGTGACAAGGTCATGTTTATCCGATTATAAAGACTAGTTACCAGACATCTGACATGTGCTTCGTACGGGGCAGACACAATTCCAGTCCCAGGCCTAGCACGTGATCATCTGATACTGGACACAGGCCTAGCACGTGATCATCTGATACTGGACAGAAATATGCAATACTACGTATACTGCGCCTGATATAGATCCTTTATTCCTGTAAGGATATTTCCAGAGAATTGGGTAGGCATGGCGCTTTGCTAGAGGCCAACCTTGTCTTGTAAATCAGTATAAACGTAGTACTTGGTACTTACGTGTTCGGATAGTCCGACGACCGAATTTACTGCCAATATATCCGGGGATCTCATGTGTTGCTTCCCGAAGATTCACCGATGATGTATGACTCGCACTCTAAATTAATATGGGATTAATTAGAAGAGAGAGAGAATTAATCTGGGATTAATTGCGGAGATATTTTATCTGGGATAAAATATCATTAAAGAGAGATAACGATTAATTTGGAATTAATCGATTAATTAATATATTTGTTATATTAAACGAAATTATATTTCGACGCGGAATTAAAATTAGATTTTAATTCGGGCGAACGAATTAATTGAGAACTAATTCGTTAGCGACGTGAATAGTAATTATGCTAGGCATGATTATTTAATTAAATTAGATTTAATTACGTCGCAACAGAAAATTCGTTAATTTAGAATTAGCGAACCCGAGCCCGAGATTATTTGCGAGCGCATTCACATTTCGAATTCGAGTGCGGCACGCAAGTCAAATCAATCGTCAAATCATTAGTCACATCAAGCGTCAAATCGCTAGTCACTTCAAGCGTCAAATCACTTGTCACTTTGAATGATGTGACTTGACAACTTGATTGACTTGATGTAAGTTGATGTTTGAGTGTGTTACACTCAAGTGTGATTGAATGAAATGACTTATACCATTTTATTTGATTTTTTGGTATATCATTCATTAACTTGTTTTTTGAAAACAATTACAACTCTCTCTTCCTCTCATCTCTCACTTCTTCACACGCCCATGGAGGGGCAAAAATACCTCACTGGTTCAGTTTTTCCGTGAGATATGGAAGCTTGAGTGGTGATTTTTGTGGCAAAAATCACAAGAGCTAGCACTCCGAGAGACATGCGAAGGTGATAGGGAAGTCCACCCATGAGCCGGGAATCGTTCGACGAAGCTTGGAGCTTGACCGAGCCAAACCAGTGAACTGTCACAGCTCACTTCTGAATGCAACCAGTGGACAGATTTTGAGTTTCGTTGCTTGTCGCGTTGCTCAACCGATTGATGTAAGTATTCTGCAACTTCGTTGATTTGTATTCGCACATATTTCATGCTTGTTTATGATCTTGGGACCTTAGCTAAAACCAACATCTGCAATGTTGTCAACTTATATGACCTTCTCGATCTTCACATCGCCACGATGTATGATCTCACGAATCAGATGGTAATATCGAAGTACATGCTTGGATCATTGATGAGATCGTGGTTCCTTAGCCTGCGCTATAGCCCCGTTATTGTCACAATACAAAGGAACGAGCTCAGCTGCTAACAGAACTACTCCTAATCCAATTAGGAATTTACGGATCCTAACTGCCTCTTTTGGTGCCTCAGTTGCAGCGATGTATTCCGCTTCTGTTGTTGAATCGGCAACAGTCTCCTGCTTGGAATATTTCCAGCTCACTGCTCCGTTGTTCAAATAAAATATGTACCCGGATTGCGACTTACAGTCGTCTTTATTGGTTTGGAAACTTGCATCGGTAAACCCAGTTACCTCAAGTTCTCCATCTCCATAGATTAATAAATCATCCTTAGTTCGTCCAAGATACTTAAGGATGTTCTTAACCGCAACCTAGTGACCATCATCTGGATCGGCCTGATAGCGACTATACAGGTCGCGTATATATCATGGCCTAGATGATCGATCCGACTGCAGAAGCGAACGTGATCCGACTCATGTTGTCTCTCTCATCTTGAGTTTTAGGACACATGTCCTTGGATAGAGTGACGCCATGTGACACTGGCAACAGTCTCATCTTAGACTGATCGATGTTGAATCTCTTCAACACTTTCTCAATGTACGTGCTCTGTGAGAGTCCAAGCAGCTTTCTAGATCTATCCTGGTAGATCTTTATCCCCAGAATAAAGACTGCTTCTCCCATATCTTTCATTGAGAATTTTAATGAAAGCCAAGCTTTCACCAATTGTAGCATGGGAATGCCATTGCCAATAAGCAATACATCATCATTGTAAAGGACAATGAATGTCAGTACGCTCCCACTAACCTTCTTATATACATAAGGACCATCCTCGTTTTGAACGAAATCATATTCTTTTATGATCTCATCAAAACATTGGTTCCAAAAACGCGATGTTTGCTTCAATCCATAAATGGACCGATTTAACTTGCAAACCTTGTTTGCATGTTTAGGTACGACAAAACCGTCAGGCTGTTGCATATAAACATCCTCCAAAAGGTTTCCGTTAAGGAAAGCGGTTTTGACGTCCATCTGCCATATTTCATAATCGAAATATGCAGCAATAGCAAGCATTATCTGAATGGATTTAATCATGGCAACATGTGAAAAGTTTCATCGTAATCAACACTATGTCATTGACGATACCCTTTCACTATAAGCCTAGCGTTGTACGTTTGTATGTTGTCATTCATGTCGGTCTTCTTCTTGAAGACCCATTTGCAACCAATAGGCTTTATGCATTTTGGTGCATCAACAAATGTCCAAACTTGGTTGGTGTACATGGAATCTATTTTGGATTTCATGGCATCTTGCCATAAACCGGAGTCGATACCTTGTATCGCTTCCTCATACGTAGCCGGTTCGTCTTCCTCAATAAGATTAATATCCACATAAGGTGAGACTAGAAACCAATACCACTCAGGTTGTTTTCTGAGTCTCTCCGACCTACGCGGTTATCGTGTATTAGAAGATTAAGGAACAGTCTCATCCCTGATGAACTATTCATGTTTCGTAAAGGAATCAGTGCCAGAAACATTATCACTCCGACTTTCATCGAGTTCTATTTTCCTCCCACTAACCACTGCATTTATGAATTCCTTTTCGAGGAAAACCGCATGCAGAGTAACAAATACTTTGTTCTCTTGTGGGTTGTAGAAGTAATATCCTTTGGTTTCCCTAAGACAACCTATAAATATGCACTTATCTGATTTGGGTTCTAGTTTGGTGCCATACAAACGTTTAACGTATGCCCAACAACCCCAAATCTTCAGGAATGAGAAACCCGGTTTCTTTCCTGTCCATATTTCATATGGAGTCTATTGAACAGACTTTGACGGAACCTTATTCAAAATAAGTATTGCATTGTTCAATGCATATCCCCAGAAGGAAATTGGTAGCTCAATTCGACTCATCATAGACCTTACCATGTCCAACAAAGTTCGGTTTCTCCGTTCGAACACACCGTTTAATTGAGGTGTTCCGAGAGGAGTCCACTGTGAAAGAATATCATACTCTTTCAAGTAATCGAGAAACTCGTTGCTTAAGTATTCTCCACCACGGTCCGACCGTAATGTTTTAATACTTTTGCCGGTCTGTTTTTCTACTTTGTGTCAAAACTCTTTGAATTTCTCAAAGGTTTCCGACTTGTGTCTCATAAGATACACATAACCATAATGCGATGCATCATCCGTAAAGGTTACGAAGTATTCATATCCACTCTAGCCTGGCTAGACATGGGCCCGCATATGTCATTATGAACGAGGGCTAACAGTTCGGTGGCACGTGCACCTTTACTGCTAAAAGGTGTTTTAGTTATTTTGCCTAATAAACAATATTCGCAGACGTCATATGAATTTGGATCAAATCCGTCCAAGTACCAACTCTTCGAAAGTGTGGATATGCGAGTCTTGTTAATGTGTCCCAGACGACAATGCCACATATAAGTTTCATTTTTGTTACTTAATTTAAGCCTTTTGTTTGTTACGTTATATGTTTGAGATTGATTTATATTCAAAATACACCTACCCTGATTCGGATTCCCATAGACACATAGTCATACTACCAATGTGATTCTGAGGGGTCTATCCAGAGCGAAACTGTTTCCGTACCATCGGTAAACATAACCTCTTATTACACTTGCATTAGTATCCAATACCCAAATATATGAGAACTATGCCGTTACGCTTTCATAACGCGCACAAGTGTAATACTAGCCTATTCCGCATTATCGATGTCCAGTCTCGATAATAATGCGACTAGAGATATTTAATGATTAAACCTTTGGTGGATTGATACTGTCTCATATCTTATAATCCGGAATTAATCATAAGGACTTTTATCATTTATATATATTCAAGTAATCTAATTACAAAATGATAAAATGGCAATTTCATTTGTCACATAGTTAATTTGTACAAAAACCACAATGTATTTTACAAATAGTGATGCTATGGGTCACAATTGTCCAACACTTAGGTCTGATGCTCAATGTCGCGACGTTAGAGGGTCAGAGTCGAGACACTCACATGGACAGTGAGCAATTTCAACATATAAATCAATTCTAAACACTTCTAATTTTCTCCTATCATTTCAATACACCTTAAAACCAATTTTAACATCAAAACCAACCACAACACATGTTATAACATACATGTATTCTAAATACTTATATGTATTTGGTTGAATATAAACATAAACCAATTTTAGAATCCCAATAAGAAATGTCTCATGAACAATTCTAGTTCACCCAGAGGTGGTCAAGTGATTCTAGAAATGTATCCAATGCTCTAAACTTTAATCTAGAGTTTCAAACTCTTATTAATTATTCAATGTCCAACATGGACATCTTTGACCTAATTAACAAGCATGTTGTATTTATACTTCTAAAGCATTCTAAAATAATTTATTAGCCTTATTTCAACATTAAGCTACGTAATCATGCATATAATACATAAAAAAACATAGCTTAAGAGACGTTCAAACTTACCTAGCAAGCTTGATGCATAGATCCAATCTCCTTCTCTTTGTTGAAATGGTTGGAGAACTTCCAAAGTGTTGCAAGCTTGACTTAAAGATCCAACCTTGATTCCAATGCTAGCAAGCTTAATTCCAAGATCCAATCTTGATTTCTCCTAGATGAAATGTTGTAGAGACCTCACAAGCTTCTCTAAACACTTCTCTAACTTAGGCTAATTTCTCCAAGAAATTACTAGCTTTCTCAAGCTTTAGCTTTTCTTAATTAAAACCTTCATAAAGCTTGCTATTTATAGCAAAACTTAGGTAATTTTTAATTAATAAAAGTTATAGTCAACTTTTATGTGGGATTAATCTAATTTGTCCAAATATGTATAATTAAGTGTGACTAATCTCCATTGTCTACCATTTTGATTTAATCCAATTAAATCAAGACAAAGATTAAGAAATGAATTAGTTCAATGTTTGCCACATTAATTTAATCCAATTAAATCAAGCGAAAACCACATATTATTACATACTTATAATTACCATAATATCCTCAAATAGTAGAGATAATTATGATTTTACAATTAAGCCATTGTGTAATTATTGAATTAATCCAATTAATCCAATTAGGTAAAAGTAAATAATCAATGTTATCCAATAACACTTGATTATCTTGGTTGATAACCATAATATCGAATATTATCTTTTATCAAAATTAATCGGTTACCCAAGTGCTCAACGAGTACACTTCATATTGGGACTCTATAAGTTCAGACACGTTTGTCATATAAGCCTAGCTAATATGTATGTAATTCGACCACCTCCGAATTCACGAAGAACACGAACGACCTTTCTGAACTATAAAAGTCGAGGTAATCACATATGTTTAACAATCCTTCTGTCATAGGCTATCCGAGTTGTGCTTAGGAAAAATAGAATACACCGTCAAATTTCCAAGACATGCCCATAATTCTTTACAACTGATGCGATCAACCCTAGGTGTTTGGCTTTGGCTAAAGTCTTAAGAATCGTGACTTACTCACATGGATACTTAAACCCCTAATGATACACATACGGGCTGATGGATCCTATCTTGACTCGCACTTGATTATTGAGTGCATCGGTCCTCACCCAACGAACATCTAGAGGCCAGACCATGAAAGGTTTCTGACATACATGACATCAAAGTGTGGAGGATCTCACACAAAATCAATGTTATCCTATAGTCAAAGGATTACATATGCGAATCGACTCGAGGAGATTCCTATTGACGATGGTGTGTACTTCCAACTATTAGGAATCACCTTTGAGTCATTCAGTATTCGGTCCAACCAATACCCATATGTCTATATGAGTTTCCAAAGCTCATGGTACATCGGGTTAAGCCGTTGGAACTCAAATTCCAATATACGACATATGATAGTCTTCTAGGTTATAGGAGTTCGACCGTATTCCAAAACCAATGACTAAGAATATTTACTTTAAGAATAATTTACAATAGTAATTTTTATCCCAATGTCGGACCACCTAGTGTCCAGTATTACTACAAGACTATTCTAAGGTCGATGTCATTCTTAGCATATCTATACATCAATCTAATACACATAATGATAATACCATTAATAAGGTATGAAATGAAAATATAGTTATTTTATTAATAAATAATAAAATATACAATTCGAATTGGCACTTTAAGCACCAACAAACTCCACTTGCTTAGTGCCAATCTGGATGGTACTGCAATCTTATCTCCTCCACATGTTTATCGAATAATTTCGTAGGTAAGGCATTTGTAAGCGGGTCTGTTATGTTGTCTAGTCCTTGAACCTTCAAGACCACTATGTCTTTTCTTTCATTTAACTCTCTAATTACACGACATTTCCTTTCCACGTGCTTAGACTTGGAATGCGCCCTCGGCTCCTTAGCCTGTGTAATGGCTCCGTTATTATCACATTACAATGGGATCGAATCCGCAATACTAGGCACAACGCCAAGTTATGTGCTAAAATTTCTAATCCAAAAAGCTTCTTTAGCAGCTTCTAAAGCCGCTATAAATTCCACCTCAGTGGTGGAATCAGATGTTGAGCCTTACTTTGAACATCACCAACTAACCACACCTCCGTTAATGGTAAATACGTAACCTGATATAGATTTTTTATCATCTGGATCTCACTGGAAGTCAAAGTTTGTATAACCATTAACTTGTAGCTCATTTTCTCCATATATCCAAAACTTATCCTTAGTACCCTTATGATATTTCAGGATATGTTTCACGGCTGTCCAATGATCATTACCTGGATCAGATTGATATCGGCTGGTCACACTGACGTTGAAACTGATGTTAGGTTTAGTACATAGCATAACATACATTATGCTTCCAATATAAGAAGCATATGACAAGTTAGAAATTCTCACTCTCTCTTCCTCAGTCTGAGGTGCCATTTTCTTTGAAAGATGTATAACATATCGGAAATGTACATTTGCTGCCTTAAAGTTGGTAAAACCGTACCTCTCTAACATCTTATCTATGTACGTCAATTGTGACAATCCTATAAGCTTCCTAACTCTATCCCGGTATAACCTTATACTTAGTATATATGAAGCTTCACCCATATTTTTTTATGGAGAAGTTCTTGCAAAGGTAGGATTTCACACTTTGCATCAATCCTATATCATTTCATATGATAAGGATGTCATCTACATAAAAGACTAGGAAAACTATCATGCTCCCACTCACTTTCTTATAGACACAAGGTTCTTCATCGTTCTTAATGAATCCAAATAATCTAATTATCTCATTAAAATGATGATTCCAGCTTCGAGATGCCTATTTAAGTCCATAAATAGACTGTTGGAGCTTACAAACCAAGTTTGAAGTCTCACTGGATACAAAACCCTCTGGTTGTTCCATATAGATATCCACCTCAAGGAATCCATTTAGGAAAGTGGTTTTTACATCCATATGTCATATCTCAAAGTCGTGATATACAACAATGGCTAAAAGAATCCCAATGGATTTTAACATGGCTACTGGTGAAAAAGTTTCCTCATAGTCAATCCCAGGACATTGAGTATAACCTTTTTGCTATCAGTCAGTCCATAAAGGTTTCCACCCTTCCATCGTGCCCTTGCTTCATTTTGTAAACCCATTTACATCCTATAGGTTTAACTCCTTCAGAAAGTTCAACTAAGTCCCAGACTTGATTGTCATGCATATAATCAATCTCAAATTTCGTGACTTCCTGCCATTTTCCCGAATCAATATTCAATATCATTTCTTTATACGTAGTCGGACATGTTTCCTCCAAGAGGAGAACATCAAGGCTCACAAAAATAATCTCTCATGAAGCTTTGATATTCTATTTGACTTACGTAGAACTTATATTATAGATCCTTCTCCTAATTGGATATCTGGTTTCATCTCAGGTTCCTCAATGTTGGGATCAAACTCATCAAGTTAAATCTCTCTACAATTCCCATATTCTCTCAAAAATTACTTTTCAAGAAAAGTGACAAAACGAACAACAAATACATTTCGTTGCTCGAAATCGTAGAATTGATATCTCATGGAATTATCAGGTTATCCAACGAACCTATATTTATACCCCCTAGGTGCTAGTTTATCCCGTTACGCAACTCTAATGTATGCAGGACAACCCCAAATATTTAAATGCCAAAGACTTGGATTTCTACTGAACCATATCTGATAGGGGGTCATAGAAACAGCTTTTGATGGAACCCTATTAAGTATGTAGGCAGTAGTAAGTAAAGCGTAACCTCAAAGGTAATAAAGAATATATGTATAGCTCATCATGGATCGCACCATATCCAATAAAGTATGATTTCTTCGCTCATACACACTATTTTGTTGAGGTGTTCCTGGTGGGCTATATTTGGTAATAATTCCATTCTCCCTTAAATAATTTCTGAATTCTTCACTCATGTATTCACTGTCTTGATCTGATTTAAGGCACTTGATGAATTTACTGGTTTGTTTTTCTACTTCGTTTCAGAATATTTTGAACTTTTCAAATGTTTCCGACTTATGTTTCATCAGATAAACATATCCATATATAGACTTATCATCTGTGAAAGTCACGAAGTATGTTGAACCATCATGAGCGGTATGATTTAATGGACCACACACATCGCTGTGTATTAGTTCCAATAAATCTATAGCACGATGTCCAACACCAAGAAATTGGGCCTTTGTCATATTTCCTTGGATACATGACTCACAAATCGAATAAGGATCTAAGGTAAGATTTTCAATCAATCCATCCTTTACCAATTTGGATAGACGTCTAACACCTATGTGGCCCAATCTCATATGTCATAATTTCATATTATTTAATTCAGATTTCCTTCTTGTATTTTCCTTTACATTAAAGACATCTCTATATATTTCCAAAACATAGTGACCGTTTGATAAAGAACATTCACATTTCAATAAATTATCTTTATCATATAAACATAAAGTTTCATCCTTAATGTTTATTTTATCTTTTTTTATCTAATATTGTAGTGATATTATTTGTCTGATAAATGAAGGTACATAATAACAGTCTTGTAAATTTAATTTACAACCATTGGGGAGATCTAAAACAAATGTTCATATGGCTTTAACATCCAATGTCTCGACATTGCCAACTCTAAGCTGGATCTCCCCTTTATTCAGCCTCTTTTTACCCTCATTATCTGCAGGGAGTTGCAAATATGAGTAGGACTGCTGGTGTCTAACACCCATCCACTCTTTGCATCTAAGGCTAATGAGATGTCAATAATTGGAAAAATACAAAGCGTACCTGAGAGTCCTGTTTTTCCTATCTGCTTTGGACAGTCTTTCTTCCAGTGTCCAGACTTCTTGTAATATAGACATTGATCACGAGTTATTTACAGTTTTGCGCCTTTGCACTTCTTGGAGTTCTTCTTTGCAATCTTCTTATTCCCCATCTTTATTTTCTTTGACTTCCCAGAAGTCTTTGAAGAGTCAGCTCCACCATGGAGGTACAATATAGGGTTGCCTTTCCTCAAATCATGCTCCGCCGTACGTAACATATTATGAAGTTCTTCATAGCTAGCTTGCATCAAGTGCATATGGAAGTTTAATAAAAAGCCAGCATAAGAACCAGACAAAGAAGACATAATCAAATTACGACCCAACCGTTCATCAATCACAATGTCCTATCATTCCAAGTATCGAATCTGGTCGATCATTTTCAAAACATGAATGCCGACAGCTCCTCCATCATTGAGTTCAGTACATAATAATTTTTTAGACCTTCGATAAAGTTTGATCTCTTGATTTTCCTCGAACAACTCTTTGAGTGTTCGAATGATGCTCCAAGCATTTGGTACTTCAATGTACTGTCTTAGAAAATCTAGAACCATCGATCCCAAAATGTAGGATTTCACCTTAGGGTTATCATCCTTCTATCTTTTAAAAGTTTCTCCCTCTTCTGGAGTGGAGTCAGGATCGATTTCAACTGGCAGTGGATTGACAGTGACATAAGTCAACTTTTCAAATTCCAAGACAAGGCGTATGTTCATATCCCATTCGAAATATTTCTCGGCTCCTTTTAGTTTATTGGTATCCAAAAGTTTCATCAATGGATTAGTGGCAAGACAACATTATAAATAATAACAGAACGATTTTTATTTCAACATAATAACACTAATTGATTATGGAATTTTAAATCTATTAGTTCCCTCCCACTACTTTACGTAATTCTGAAATCTCCCTTAACGAAAAAATAGAAATTCGACTATCAAAATTTCATAACGGGAAGTGGAGCCCATGACATTTACTCCAGCCTCACACTAATGACGATATTGGCCTTTATAAACTTATTAAGTAGACCTCCAAGGTCAATCACTTCATGTGACTCCTATTTTAGTCCCTGATCCGTTTTTTATCTTCATACTAATGACGATATTGGATTAAGAAATGTTCTAGGTATATACTTGTCAATGTGAACTAATGAGCTTCATATGCACACCCTCACACTAATGACGATATTGGGTGACTACGTTAACCCATCACGCTCCATCTAATGTTTTACCGGAGCGACCTAAGTTCCGAGCACTTATACCCTCACACTAATGACGATATTGGATGTAGGTAGTAAGAACACATTCATCTTCGTATTGACAAGACGGACCATCCAATAATACTCCAACTTTGCTAAAACTATTACTTAAAATAAAGTAATCACCTAATCATGGGACATTTATGACAATCAAGTCACTAATTTAATTAGGTCAAAATTTTAATTTAAAACATGTTTTACATATCCAATATGTATTATGCATATTTAAATTAAAATACAGAGGTATAGATTCAAATACATGTCTAACATGCAACATGTGTTGTGTGGTTAATCCCTGCTACTGGTACTATTCTGTTGGGCAGTTGTGGAACCCCTAGGGTCGGATCGGTACCCCGTGTAATGGAAGTAGTCTAACCAAATGATATCAAGGATAGGTATATTTTAAAATATTATAATGAAAACTACATTCTGATACAAGTCCGTAGGAAAAAACGGGGACCAAATTGGAGTTCGGAAACTTTAAAATGGAGAAAATGAAGTTTTAGTGTTCGTCAGGCTTGGGAGTCGCGACGCGCTGGATGGGAGTCGAGACGCTCCAAAGTGCGAGAGCAACTCCGAGAGCGGAACGTCTCAACGTCGCAACGCGAAAGGATGGTAATCATGATGCTCCTAGGTCTGATGCTCAGTGTTGCGACGTTGGAGGATCAGAGTCGAGACGCTCACATGGACATTAAGCAATTTCAACATTTAAATCAATCCTAAACACTTCCAATTTTCTCCTATCATTTCAATATACCTTAAAACCAATTTTAACACCAAAACCAACCACAACATGTTATACAACTAACATTGATTCCAATGCTAGCAAGCTTCATTCCAAGATCCAATCTTGATTTCTCATAGATGAAATATTGTAGAGACCTCACAAGCTTCTCTAAACACTTCTCTAACTTAGGCTAATTTCTCCAAGAATTTACTGGCTTTCTCAAGCTTTAGCTTTTATTAATTAAAACCTTCCTAAAGCTTGCTATTTATAGCAAAACTTAGGTAATTTTTAATTAATAAAAGTTGTAATCAACTTTTATGTGGGATAAATCTAATTTATCCAAATATGTATAATTAGGTGTGACTAATCTCCATTGTCTACCACTTTGATTTAATCCAATTAAATTAAGACCAGGATTAAGAAATATATTAGTTCAATATTTGCCACTTTGATTTAATCTAATTAAATCAAGCCAAAACCACCTATTATTACATACTTACAATTACCATAATATCCTCAAATGGTAGAGATAATTATGATTTTACAATTAAGCTCATGTGTAATTATTGAATTAATCCAACTAGGTCAAAGTAAATAATCAATGTTATCCAATAACACTTGATTATCTTGGTTGATAATCATAATATCGAATATTATCTTTTATCAAAATTAATCGGTTACCCAAGTTCTCAACAAGTACACTTCATATTGGGACTCTCTAAGTTCAGACACATTCGTCATATAAGCCTAGCTAATATGTACACAATTTGGCGACCTCCAAATTCCGAAGAACACGAACGACCTTTCTGAACTATATAAGTCAAGGTAATCACATATGTTTAACAATCCTTCTGTCGTAGGCTATCTGAGTTGTGCTTAGGAAACATAGAATACACCATCAAGTTTCCAAAGGCGCACATCTCATGTCGACATGTCCACGATTCTTTACAACTGATGTGATCCACCCTAGGTGATCGGATTTGGCCAAAGTCTTAAGAATTGTGACATACTCACATTGATACTTAAACCCCTTATGATACAAATATGGGCCGACGGATCCTATCTTGTCTCGCACTTGATTACTGAGTGCATCGGTCCACACCCAATGAACATCTAGAGGCCAGACCATGAAACTTTTCTGACATACATAGCATCAAAGTGTGGAGGATCTCACACAAAATCAATGTTATCATATAGTCAAAGGATTACATATGCTACTCGACTCGAGGAGATTCCTATTGACGGTGGTGTGTACTTGCAACTATTAGGAATCAACTGTGAGTCATTCAGTATTCGGTCCAACCAATACTCACATGTCTATATGAGTTTCCAATGCTCATGGTATATCGGGTTAAACCATTGGAACTCCAATTCCAATATACGATATATGCTAGTCTTCTAGGTTATAGGAATTCGATTGTATTCCAAAACCAACGACTATGAATATTTACTTTAAGAATAATTTACAATAGTAATATACTTATCTCAATATCGGACCACCTAGTGTCCAATATTACTATAAGACTATTTTAAGGTTGATGTCATTCTTAGCATATCTATACATCAATCTAATACGTATAATGATAATACCTTTAATAAGGTATGAAATGAAAATATAGTTATTTTATTAATAAATAATAATATGTATAATTCGGATTGGCACTCCAAGTACCAACTCCAACAGTAATGACTTGAATGCCCTCTATGGGTCGAGGATATGCTTCCCACCCAATTTTCTTATAAATTGGAAAACATGGTCTTTTAAAGTTAGATTCATGAGACTGTATTGTTGTCTTTCTTTTTGAAATTATGTATTTAAATTGTGAATCAATCTATCAAATCCACTAGGATTGCATCTCAAAAGTCAATGATATATTATCTAATGACTCATTACTCAAGTCATCTCTAATGGATTGATTTTTTCTTCGTGATTATTAGACATCATTCCTAAAGAACAACAACGAGTGTTGCACGTCCAACATGCATATTTATAACCAACACCTAATTCTTTAGCACTTCGTTTCTTAGCATAAGTGCTTTCTTCCAGACCAGATATGTAAGAGATGAATGAATCAAGAAATTTAAGGACTTATGTTTTAATCACTTCTTTCTTGTAAGGGTTTACCCTATTTTTGGGTGGTAGGCATGTCCTGACATTATCTTTTAAATGTATTCTACTTGTGAATTTTAAAGGATTAATGCCTTTTATATCTTTTAAAGTCTATCAAATTCTCTGTTTATGTTCTTTCAATATATAACAACTTACCTTCTTGATCGCTTGTGTGAGGGGAAGAAATTACCACAGGGTAAGTTTGTCATCTCCAATCTAACAAACTCTTTAATTCCAATTTGGGTGCTTCTTCACTTTTCTTTTCTTCAAGTGTTCCCAGTTCCTCAAAATTTTATTTCTCCCCATCTTCTTCTAGTACCTGTGTAGAATCAAGTAAAGAAAAATCATTAGAAAAATCTGAATCTAATTACGTACTTGATTCAAGAAAATTAGTTGTACAAAATTTCATAAGGTCTGATTCACTCCCTGAATATGTTCTTCCAAAATTATTTTGATTACTTCTATGTTCTCATTTTCACAATCCTCATCGTATGGTTGCTTAAACATGTTTAAAACATTAAGCTCCAACATCATATTGCCAAAAGACAAATTCATGATTCCATTTTTGCAATTAATTAAAGCATTAGCTGTTGCTAAAAATAGATGGCCAAAGTAACAAGAATTGGTTTGTAACTATTTGCTACAGATTGTGTTTCCAAGAATATAAAATCCACGGGATATATGAATTTATCGACTTATAATAACATATTTTTCACAATTCCTTTCAATACCTTGACTGATTTATCAGCAAGTAAATGAGTAATTGAAGTTGGTTTTAACTCGCCAATATGAAGTTGTTGGTAAACCAAAAATGGAAGTAAATTGACACTAGCTCCAAGATCAAGTAATGCATGTTCAATTTTATGATTTCCATTAATACATGAAATAGTTTGACAACCAGAGTCTTTGTATTTTAAAGCATTATTGGTTAAGAGAATGGAACTTACCTATTTAGATAGAAAATCTTTCTTTTTTACCTGATGTCTTCTTTTAATAGTGCACAAGTCTTTCAGAAATTTGGCTTAAGATGATATCTGTTTGATGGCATCTATTAAAAGTATATTGACCTTCACCTGATTGAATATTTCATATATTTCTGGGGAATGGTTCAATTTCTTTATTTTCAATGCTTGAGGAAATAGAGGTGCATGTGAAAAATCATTATCATCAACGATATGCAATAGTTCATCAACTTATTCCTTACCTAATGAAGCTGACTCATTTTCAACTTCACGAGGTTCAAGAATGAGTCTTTGGATGACCTTACCACTGAGAAGAGTAATAACAGATTTGACTTGGTCTATGTGTTAACTAAGAGACCTACCCTCGTGAGGGTTTTGATGACTCTTGGGGTTTGGTTGTGGTTATGCAAGAACTTTTCATTTCTCATGAATGGTCAATGCATATGTGATTTTGGCAAAAGTATCTTTCAGATAACTCAATGTTTGCACATTTTGGTTATTGATGGCTTCATGTTTCTCAATGAATGCATGCAAGGAATCCTCAAGGGTATTCCCAGACGGTGAGACGTATGGTGCATAATTATGAGAATTTCGAAAATTCTAGTGTACCTAAGGAGGTTGTTGCGATGGTTGTGCATGGTTATCATTCCTCTAAATGAAGTTTGGATGGTTTCTCTAACCAGAATTATGGGTTTGAGAGTATGGGTTTGGCTTTGGTCTCTTGAAGGTGTTTATGGAACTGACTTGGTCATGGAGACATTCTTGCAGGGCCGGTAAGGTTGGGCAAACTTGTGTGACATGTTCATTTGAATTACAGATATGACATGTGACTTATTGAATTGACTTGACATGATCACTCTTTCTCATTTCTAATGCCTCAATATTTTTAGCTAGAGATGCATATTTAGCAAAAAGATCATGGTCTTCCCTAAGGTTAAACATGCCTCTACCAGATGACTGTGATTTTACATATGACTCATAAAAGCCAACTGTGTCTCAGTGTTATGCATTCTCACACCCTGTGCGTCTTCCTCGGTAAACATTATCGGTACCGACCTAGTTTTCTAAATCCTCGAGGCCCTCTCTGTAGTCATTACCTCGGGGCTATTGACCCGACAATAATTCTTTCTTGCCCGATTAGAATCCCTGGCCAACATTCTTCATTCGGCTATAGTGAACATATACATATGCTCCCTTCGTTGTCTGACCTTTATGACTTTATGATCAATGCACTCCTTGAGGCAGCCATTCCTCACCAAGTCTTCAACTTAATCCTACATATCTCTGCAGCTCTCAGTGGAATGTCCCCTTATATTGTGATATGTACAATAGGCCATGTTATCCTTTCTATCCACTGGGAATCTTTTGGGGTTGGAATCTGTCAGTATGCCCTTATCTTGTATCTCCCGAGCTATCTACGCTAAAGTTCTATTGAGGACAGTGTACGTCGTGCCCCTAGTAACATGTGCGACCTTGATCGATGACCTCCTATAGGGTTTTGGGTTACCCTGAGTTATTGGCATGAACTTACGTTGCCTCAGGTCTGGTCTTCTCCATCCACTACCAGTATCTCGTAGATTTTCTTGTCTTGGTTCTTCTTAACCCGAGCAACTCCCCCTCGGGCTATCTTCTCATTTCCCTCCAACAACATAAACTTCCTCACCCGCTCCAGGACCGTGGCACAGTCTGGTATTTCCCGGATCCTTAGGTGGGACTACAACCTCCCAACCCTGAAGGCTCATTTAAAGCTCTCTAATGCCGATGATGACTCGTATGCCTCGACCTCCAATACCAAGTTGTGGTATTTGTCGATGAAATTATTCAGCGACTCGTCATCACCCTACTTCATTGTCCTCAGTGATTTGACTGTCTTCCTTGGTATGCATGCTCCTTTAAAATGGCGCACAAATGACTTCCTTAGCTGTGAAAAACTACTAATACTCCATGGAGTCAGGTTTCCGAACTATAAGCTGGCCGATTCCCCCAAGGTTAGTGGTAACACCTTACAGACTACCTCACCGACCATGCTATGGATCTCCATGAGCAAAAAAAAAAAATCTTTCAACATGGGATTTAGGGTTCGTGTTACCCTTGTAAATGTCCATCGTGGGCATAGAGAACTGTTGGGTTTTCTAGGTCAGACCAAGATCAATTAAGCAAATGAAATGTGCAAAAACGCAAAGTAAGGTAGCGGAAATACTCACTTTAATCGGCTTGGATGTTGGCGGAGAGTTCAAAACTTTGCCTCCATGGTTGTTGCTCCAAGCTTTCTTTGATGTAGGTTGAGCTTCCAAGCTTCCAATATTTGAATCTTGAATTCCAAACTCAATGGTCAGTGTCCCTAACACCTTTGTATAACTCCTTAGATGTGCTAGCACCTTTGATTTTGAAGCAAAATCAAGAAGCAAATGAGCCATAGGCTCACGACAATTTGAGAGAAAATCAAGGCCATTTTCGGCCAAGCCAAATGGGAGAGGAAGAAGATGAAGTTCACGACGAAGGCATGAATTGGGAGAGAGAGAATGATTTTGTGTATTGTATAATTGATTTCAAAAAAAAAATTATCATATACCAAAACCAAACTTTTGGTATTAGTCATTCCAAAATGACAAAGAGTGTTTTTCAAGTTACCATCAAATCCAACTACTTCCATCAACCAAAAGGTGATGAGATAGACTAGGTGATGTGACTTGTGCGGGCCCCACTTTAATTCAAAATCCGAGTAGGCCCGCAAACACTTTCCAGGCTCGGGTTCGTTAATTCTGAATTAACGAATTTTTTGGTTGCGACGTAATTAAATAAAATTTAATTAAATAATTATGCCCAGTAAAATTACTATTCATGTCGCTCGTGAATTAATTCTAAATTAATTCGTTCGCCCAAAATATTATTTTATGGAATATGTAATCTGTGTCAGGCGTAGTATATGTAGTATTGCGTATTACGATCCAGTATTAGATGTCACATGCAAGGCCTGGGGCTGGAATTGTGTCTGCCCCGTACGAAGAATATATCGGATCTCTGGTAACTAGTCTCTATAATCTGATAAACATGACCTAGTCATATTATCCCGATGACTGCAGTATTAAAGAGTACTAGTTCCGTATCCTGCGTGATCATCATCTCCATATGACTGGAGTGATACTTCCATCTTGACATCACACCCAATACACTACAATTCTCAATATACCAAGAAGAGGCGTACACAGAACCTGTTAAAGCCCTGGACGACCAAAACAAAAGTATATTGATTGTCACAAGTATTATGGATGCAAATCTCAGGTTAAGACCAAATACACCTACCCTGATTCGGACTTCTATAGACACATAGTCATACTACCAATGGAATTCCGAGGGGTCTATCCAGAGTGAAGCTGTTTCGGTACCATCGGTAAACACAACCTCCTATCACACTTGCATAAGTATCCAATACCTAAATACATGAGAACTATGTCGTTATGCTCCCACAGCGCGCACAAGTGCAATACTAGTCTATTCCGCATTATCGATGTCCAGTCTCGATAATACTACGACTATGGATATTTAATGATTAAACCTTAGTGGATTAATATTGTCTCATGTCTTATTAATCCGGAACTAATCATATAGACTTTTATCATTTATATATCTTGGTAATCCGATTACAAATGATAAAAGAGCAACTTCCTTTGTCACATAGTTAATTTGTACAACAACACCATGTTCTGTACAAATAGTGATGCTATGGGTCATAATTGTCCAACAATCTCCCACTTGGCCTATAGCCAATCACTCAAGTGTCCTACACCTGAACTATGTACTGGTCGCTCAAACTTCTGCTGAGAAACAACTTTCGTCAGCGGATTTGCATTGTTATCATCTTATGCAATTTATTCGATCATCACATCGCCACGATGTATGATCTGACGAATCGGATGAAATAGTCGAATTACATACTTGGATCAATGATGAGACCATTAATTCTTTAGCCTGTGTTGTAGCCTAGCTCAGCTGCTAACAGAACTACTCCTAATCTAATTAGGAATTTTACAGATCCAAAATTACTTCTTTTGCTGCCTCAACTGCAGCAATATTCCGCTTTTGTTGTTTATTCGGCAACAGTATCCTACTTGGAAGATTTCCAGCACACTGTTCCGTTATTCAAACTATATAGTACCCTTATTACGACTTATAGTCATTTTTGTCGGTTTGGAAACTTACACCGGTGAACCCAGTCACTTCAAGTTCTCATTCTCCATATTTTAAGAAAGCATCCTTAGATTGTCTAAGATACTTAAGGATGTTTTTAACATCAATCCAGTGACTATCACTTGGATTGGCCTGATTGTGACTCCATATGCTTAAAGCATATGAGACACCAGGTTGCGTACATATATTTCAATGTACGAGTTCTCGAAGAGTGCCAAAAAATTTTAGATCTATCCCAGTAGATCCTTATTCCTAGAATAAAGGTTGTCTCTCCCAAGTATTATATGGAGAATTTTAATGAAAGCCAAGTTTTCACCGATTGTATTATGGGAATATCATTTCCAAGAAATGATACATCATTATTATTTGGGACAATCACTGTCAGTGCGCTCCCACTAACCTCTTTATATACACAAGAATCATTTTCGTTTTGATTTAAATCATATACCATTATGATTACATCAAAACGTTGGTTCCAAGAACGCAATGCTTGCTTCAATCCATTCATGGATTGAATTAACTTGCAAACCTTGTTTGTTTATTTTGGTGCGACAAAACCGTCAGGACGTTGTAAACATCCTCCAAAAGGTTTTCGTTTGTAAAGCGATTTTGACGTTCAGCTGCCATATTTCATAAATGAAACATACAGCATTAGCAAACATTATCCAAATGGATTTAATCATGGCAACGGATAAAATGTTTCGTCGTAATCGACACAATGTTGATAATGATACATTTTTTCTACAAGCCTACCTTTGTACGTTTGTATGTTGCCATCCATGTATGTCTTCCTTGAAGACTTATATTGTACCAATAGGCATAATGCCTTCCGGTACAACAACCAGTGTCCAAACCTGGTTGGTATACATGGAATCCATTTCAAACTACATGGCAATTTGCCATAATATGGAGTCGATACCTTGTATCACTGCCTCATACGTAGCCAGTTCGTGTTCTTCAATAAGATTGACATCTTTACGAGGTGAGATCAGAAACTCATACCTCCCAGGTTATTTTCTGACTCTCTCCAACTTGCGCGGTTCTTGTGTATTTGAAGATTATGGTACAGTTTCATCCCTGATGAACTGTTTGTGTTCCATGAGGAATCGGTGCCTTGAACAATATTACTCCGATTTTCATCGAGGTTTACTTTCCTCCCACTTACCACTGCATATAGGAATTCTTCTTAGGAAAACCGCATGGAGAGCAACAATTACATTGTTCTCTTGTGAGTTGTATAAGTACTATACTTTGGTTTCCCTACGATAACCCATAAATTAGGCACTTATCCGATTTGGGTTCTAGTTTGGTATCATCCAAACATATGCCTAGCATTCCCAAATCTTCAGGAATGAGAAACCCGGTTTCTTTCCGGTTCATATCTAATATGAAATCTGTCTAACAGATTTTTATGGAACCTTATTCAAAATAAGTATTGCATTGTTTAATGCGTATCCCTAAAAGGAAAATGGTAGCTCAGAGCGACTCATAATTAACCTTACTATATCCAACGAAGTTTGGTTTCTCTGTTCGGACACATCGTCAAATTGAGATGTTCCGAGAGGAGTCCACTGTGAAAGAATACTATACTCTTTCAAATAGTCGAGAAACTTATTGCTCAAGTATTTTCCACCACGGTCTAACCGTGACGGTTTAATACTTCAGCCGGTCTGGCTGTCTACTTCGTGTCGAAACTCTAAAAGTTTATGACTTGTGTTTCATTAAGATACACATAACCATAACACGATGCCACATCCGTAAAGGTTATAATGTATTCATATCCACCTCTAGCCTAGCTAGATATGGGCCCACTTACGTCACCATGAACGAGGGCTAACAGATCGATGGCACTTGCACTTTTACCAAGTAAAAGGTGTTTTAGGCACTTTTCCTAATTAACTAGATTCATAAACATCATTTGATTAGAATCAAATTCTTCATAGTACCCACTCTTCGAAAGTGTGGATATACGAGTTTTGTTAATGTGTCCCAGACAACAATTCCACTAATAAGTCTCAATTGATTTAAATCAGTTTGAGCTATTTGTTTGTCATGTTATACGTTTGAGATTCATTTATATTCAAAATATAAATACTGTTATTCACATCTAAGTGCTTACCTCAATATCATCTTTATAAAATAAAACACTTAATGTTCTAGAATATAAAGGTATACCCGCAACGTGTTATACTAGATATAGAGATAATGTTTCTAGTCAAACTAGGTACATTATAACAGTTTCCTAATTTAAGTACATACCCAAATGGTAGTTCCTAAACTTAGGTTTCTACGGTTAAAACAGCGACTTTCGTCCCATTTCCGACTCCCAGGTCGATCTCAACTGAAGTCAGTCTCTTGCTAATCAGTAGATTCCGCACATCAATACATATATTTATGTACCACATCTAGTATCAAAAATCCAATTTTGAAACTAGTAGTGAACATGTTTATGACAAACATATTTGAAGCCGGAGCCTTGCCCCGCTTTCACTTACTTCATGTCTGCCTTGTCCATACGACAGTCACGCTTCTAGTGACCCCGTTTTCCACAGTTTAGACGGATATTTTGGGATATGTCCTTTGTCTTCCTAGAAGACTGTGATGATTTTGCCTTTGCCCCTTTTAGAAGCTCTGGTTTTGCCTCCTTGAGCATAGCCATCAACTCTCCAAGAGTTTACTCTTGGTTCATAATGAACCTGCCCTAGCTTTTGGGTAGAGACTATAAGATCAAATCTTTGGTAGTCTCGGCCACGTCGGTAATGCCCAACTAACCTAGCTTATTGATGTCTGCAATCATCTGAGACACATAGTGCTCGACTGATGTACCTTCTGACATACGCGAGCGAAATGGCTTCTTTTGCAATTTATACTTCTAAGATCTAAGAATAGATCTATGAAGATCCTTTAATTTCAATATCATGGTATAAGGATCTAATCCTTAGTTTTGACGAAAAAATTAAAGTGTCATTGCATCAAGAATAACGAATTGAGCACTAAAGTTATCATCACCATGAGTCTTCCAAAACTCATGCTCTACTATTTGCTCAACTCCGGGCTTAGGCATGAGATGTCACTCTATCAAATAGAATAACTTCTCAGTTCCCAGGACTATCCTGAGGTTCTATTCCCAATTTGAAAATTAAAGCCGCTTAAAGACATTTTCTCCCAGGATTATATTCTAAACGCTAATCTTTCAGTTATCTTGATTCCAATAGTCTAACTATCCAATCAACGATTTCAGGTACATTTGAATATAATGATTACCATAGTCTAACTATATAATCAACTATAATTTGATTGATTAAATTCAAATATATTGATTACTATAATCCAATTATATAATCAACTATTAATGAAGTAGTTTGAATACAGTCCAACTGCTTAATTTAAAACAACAATTAAATATTAGTCCAACTAATATATATTTAAATAATGACGAAAAATGAAATGAGCGCGTATTGGCAAGTATCTAAACGAAATTGCAAATTTAATACTTGCCTTCCACTATTTTTCGGCGAGCCTCTAACTCTCTGTTGAGTACTCGGGAAACCTAGTTTCCTAGTGGGCTAGGATCCTGTTAAATAACACACAACCTTGACTTTGGCCAACAAGTTGTATGATATTTAACTAGGTAGATCTCTAAGATCAATTGGATCTCATCCAATTCCTAGATCCAGTAGGTGGACATCCAAGTCTGAAACATATATCTAATATATGCCAATATATCCGATATATTCCCTAACCTTTTTCCTCTGAATCAACTAAGCCTTGGCTTTGGAACAACAAGCTTAATGATTCCAGTTAAGCGGGACCCATTGACTTTGGAAAGCTTCATAATCGATGTCGATGGACAAGAAATTATCTTGACTTTGGCCAAAAAATCACAACTTGGACAAGACATGCGATATGGAACAAAGCCTTCATGATTAAAACACCTCCGCGATGGACAAAGGTCTTGACTTTGGCCAACAAACCAGTGCCAATCATGGATCTTGAGAGAGAATCACTCAATGGAAGGAAAACGCTTAATATTTGTTGAGGGTTTTTTCACGTAATTGGCAACCAATTAATTATCTTTGATTAGGTCTCATCATACACCCTTAAGCATGCATTCTAAAAGCATAATAATGCGCGGTAAATAAATTAATAATGGTATGCGGATGGATATTTAAAATATTTCGTTCCTAGAATAAATCTCTCCCTTTCCTCTCTCCCGCTAGCACAAATCTTACTTCTACCCAATTACATAACACTTCTAAAGAAACCTCATTTACATTGAGGGGAATAGGTGAGAAGAGAAATACAAAGAATCAAGAGGTAATAGGCTGGACATGCAGGTCCAATTTAATAAATTCTAAATTTATTACAATAATTTCCAAAATTACCCTCACCCATCTAATATCCATCCGATATACATTATTCATACATCACATCCATATATTCACAAAAAACATGTTATCAATCAATCTAATCCAATTAATTAATCTTTGATTAATGACCATCCAATGTTCAAACAACGATTTGATTTGCGCGAGTCCAACTTGTTTAAGAATAAGTACTCAAAGTACGTATTCTTGAATTATATCAAACTACAATATTAAATCCAATTTAATTTGTATTCAATATTAATTCTTTATTTAATTCCAAATTAAATAATTACACTTTATCAATGAGTCTTTGCGACTTAAATTCTAAATCTAATCTTAACGGGTCTCAAAGCCCAATTAACATCCAATGTCAATTTAATTAAAGTCCAATGGGCTTTCAATTAATTTATAAGTCATGGACTTTGGCAACCAAAGCCCAATAAGGAATCACCCTTTGCCAAAAAATTAATTTTGGCCCATTAGGCCCAATTAAATTATAAAGACCCAATTATCATATTTGAACTTTATGGAAATGGTTTTAGGCCCAATTGGATCCAACCAATTATCCTAAACCAAACTTGGCCCAACCAAGCCCATTAAGCCCAAATACAACATTTTTAGCCCAATTCCAAATTAAGCCCAATTAATTAAATTCTAATTTTTCAAATTTCACAATTTAATTAATTAAAGTGTAATAGCCATAATTAATTAGTTAAATTAATATTTCCAAAACACCAATTACACTAATTAATCATGCTTTAAATAATCAACTTATGTCCAACACAAATTGAAGCAAAATCAATTCTAACATGCTTCCTATAGCTCACGGCAATTAGGGACTTTTTATATCAATTTTGATTTCAATCCAATTAAATCATAAACTAATATATCCCATGCATTTTAAACACATCCAATGGTTTAAAATACAAAATCACCAAGAGCTATCCTAGGGCATCACATTCGACAAGGCATACAAATTGGGGAAAATTAATCCTATCAATTTTTCACAATTCCAACAATGTACAAATCTAATTTAACATCATCCAACCTCAACCAAATCATCAATTGAAGAAATCAAGCTCAAATCACAAAATCCCAAATTAAAGTTTAAGAACCCTAAATTCAATTTCATGCTCAATTATGGCTCTGATACCATTGTTGGGTTTTCTAGGTCAAACCAAGATCAATTAAGAATATGAAATGTGCGAATAAGCAAAGTAAAGTAGCGAAAATACTCACTTTGATCGGCTTGGATGTTGGCGGAGAGTTCAAAACTTTGCCTCCATGGTTGTTGCTCCAAGCTTTCTTTGATGTAGGTTGAGCTTCCAAGCTTCCAATCTTTGAATCTTGAATTCCAAACTCAAGGGTTAGTGTCCCTAACACCTTTGTATAACTCCTTGGATATGCTAGCACCTTTGATTTTAAAGCAAAATCAAGAAGCAAATGAGCCCTAGGCTCACGGTAATTTGAGAGAAAATCAAGGCCATTTTCGGCCAAGTCAAATGGGAGAGGAAGAAGATGAAGTTCATGCCCAAGGCATGAATTGGGAGAGAGAGAATGATTTTGTGTGTTGTATAATTGATTTCAAAAAACAATTATCATATACCAAAACCAAACTTTTGGTATTAGTCATTCCAAAATGACAAAGAGTGTTTTTCAAGTTACCATCAAATCCAACTACTTCCATCAACCAAAAGGTGATGAGATAGACTATTTGATGTGACTTGTGCGGGCCCCACTTTAATTCAAAATCCGAGTGGGCCCGCAAACACTTTCAGGGCTCGGGTTCGTTAATTCCGAATTAATGAATTTTTCGTTGCGACATATTTAAATCAAATTTAATTAAATGATTATGCCTAGCAAAATTACTATTCACTTCGCTCGCGAATTAATTCTAAATTAATTCGTTCGCCCGAATTAAAATCTAATTTTAATTCCGTGTCGAAATCTAATTTCGTTTAATATATCGAATATATTATTTTATCGATTAATTCCAAATTAATCGTTCTCTCTCTTCAAATAGTATTTTAACCCAGATAAAATCTCTCCGTAATTAATCCTAGATTAATTTTTTCTCTCTTCTAATTAATCCCAGATTAATTATGTTCGAGTCATACGTCATCGGTGAATCTTCGAGAAGCGACCCATGAGATTCCTGGATATGCTGGCAGTAAATCTGGTCATCGGAATATCCGAATATGTGCATACCTGGTACCACGTTCTTACCAATTTACAAGACATGGTTGGCTTCTAGCAAAGCACCGTGCCTACCCAATTCTCCAGAAATATTCTTTTAAGGAATATGTAATTTGTGTCAGGCGTAGAATACGTAGTATTGCGTATTACGATCCAATATCGGATGTCACATGCAAGGCCTGGGGCTGGAATTGTGTCTGCCCCGTACGAAGCATATATCAGATCTCTAGTAACTAATCTCTATAATCGGATGAGCATGACCTAGTCCCGATGACTGCAATACTAAAGAGTACTAGTTTCGTATCCTGCGTGATCATCATCTCCATATGACTGGGGTGATACTTCCATCTTGACATAACACCCAATACACTACAATTCTCAATATACCCAGAAGAGGCGTACACAGAACCTGTTAAAGCCCTGGATGACCAAAACCAAAGTATATTGATTGTCGCAAGTATTAGCGATGCAAGTCTCAGGTTAAGACCAGATACACCTACCCTGATTCGGACTTCTATAGACACATAGTCATACTACCAATGGAATTCCGAGGGGTCTATCCAGAGCGAAGCTGTTTCCGTACCATCAGTAAACACAACCTCCTATCACACTTGCATAAGTATCCAATACTTAAATATATGAGAACTATGACGTTATGCTCCCACAACGCGCACAAGTGCAATACTAGTCTATTCCGCATTATCGATGTCCAGTCTCGATAATACTACGACTAGGGATATTTAATGATTAAACCTTAGTGGATTAATACTGTCCCATGTCTTATTAATCCGGAACTAATCATATGGACTTTTATCATTTATATATATTGGTAATCCGATTACAAATGATAAAAGAGCAATTTCCTTTGTCACATAGTTAATTTGTACAACAACACCATGTTCTGTACAAATAGTGATGTTATGGGTCATAATTGTCCAACAAGAACATCATTGGGAACTCTACACCCAGCACCTCCTTAGTGAAAGGGAACGTTGTCTCCATATCTTGGTTACCTCGAGTACTTCATCGCATGCTCTCCTTCCATTTCTTCACCTCCTTTCAAAACTAGTCCCTGTTAGTGTCCTACACATGCCACAAGATCACTAAGATGTTTTGTGTGTGAATAAATCAAAGACAAGTTACCGAAATTACTTACTTTGATCGGTTGAGATTTCAAAAATTTCAAGAGATGTAGATGAAGCTCCAAGCTTTCTATGTTGTTTCCAACTCAAGGGTGAGTTTCCCTATCACCTTAATCAACTCCTTATGTGCTGGCAAGCTTGAATTTTTGCAACAAAACTTCAATGGGGAAAGGAGAGGTTCACGGAAAAAGGAGAGAAAAGAGAAGATGAAATGTTGTGAATAGTAAAAAATGTGTAACTTCCAAAGTTGAATTTCTTTTTAAATATCAAGGTTGTGTGTTATATTTGGTTTGAGTGTATTATAAGCAATCTAAGCTTTACTCAACCAATAACAACTTCCATCAAATGTCAAACATGTTGATGTAAGTCAAGTGGGTACCACCACTTTTAAATTCCAAATTTAAGTCGAATAACTCAACACGAAACTTCGCTCGGGCCCGGATTCGTTTAATGCGATTAAACGAATTTTCCATCGCTACGTAATTAAATCCAATTTAATTAAATAATAATGCCTAGCAAAATTATTACGAAAGTCGCTTACGAATTAATTCCAAATTAATTCGTTCGCTTGAATTAAAATCCAATTTTGATTCCGTATTGAAATCCAATTTCAATTAATATATCCGATATATTATTTTAGCCCAATTAAATAAATTAAATAGTAAAATTTAATTTCACTATTAAATTACTTTGCCGATTAATTCCAAATTAATCGTGTTCTCTCTTCTAGTCGAATTAATCTCAGATTAATTCTCTCTCTTATAATTAATCCCAGATTAATTCTTACCGTAATTAATCCCAGATTAATTTTTACCGTGATTAATCCCAGATTAATTTTCTCTCTCATAATTAATCCCAGATTAATTCTGTTCGAGTCAAATGTCATCGGTGAATCTTTGGGAAGCGACCCAAGAAATCCCTGGATTTGTTGGCAGTAAATGTGGTTATCGGACTATCCGAACACGTGCGTACTCGGTACCACGTTCTTACCGATTTACAACACATGATTGGCTTCTAGCAAAGCACCGTGCCTACCCAATTCTCCATAAATATATTCAACATGGAATATATATAATCTATATCAAGCGTAGTATACAATGTATTGCTTATTGCGATCCAGTATCGGATGTCACATGCTAGGCCTGGGGCTGAAATTGTGTCTGCCCCGTACGAAGCATATATCAGATCACTAGCAACTAGTCTCTTTAATCGGATAATCATGACCTAGTCATACTATCCCGATAGCTGCAGCATTTGAGAGTACTAGTTCTGTATCCCTGCGTGATCATCATCTCTATATGACTGAAGTGATACTTCCATCTTGACATCACACCCAATACACTACGATTCTCAGTAAACCCAGAAGAGGCGTACACATAACCTGTTAAAGCTCCAGATGACCAAAACCAAAGCGTACTGATTGTCGCAAGTATTAGCGATGCAAGTCTTAGGTTAAGATCAAATACACCTACCATGATTCAGATTCCCAAAGACACATAGTCACAATGAGATTCCAAGGGGTCTATCAAGAGCGAAGCTGTTCCCGATCCAACGGCCAATAGAACCTCCTATCACACTTG
This sequence comes from Zanthoxylum bungeanum, assembly GCA_019454045.1. Lineage (NCBI taxonomy): Eukaryota > Viridiplantae > Streptophyta > Magnoliopsida > Sapindales > Rutaceae > Zanthoxylum > Zanthoxylum bungeanum. The sequence goes on from SKCR01043243.1 coordinate 215,009, forward strand.
CATAAGTATCATATAATTAAATATATGAGAACTATGCCGTTAAGCTTCCATAACGCGCATAAGTGCAATACTAGCCTATTCCATATTATCGATGTCCAGTCTCGATAATATTACGACTATGGATATTTAATGATTAAACCTTTCGTGGATTAATATTGTCTAATATCTTATTAATCCGGTATTAATCATATGGACTTTTATCATTTATATATCTAAGTAATCCAATTACAAATGATAAAAGAGCAATTTCCTTTGTCACATAGTTAATTTGTACAAAGAGCACCATGTCTTTTACAAATAGATGATATGGGTCATAATTGTCCAAAAGTCCCTCATTTGGCTCTCGGTGTTCTCCTACCCTCGACCGAGTGCTTCCTCATACTCGCTTCTCCGAGCATGGTATCTCTGTTAGACAATTATGACCCATAGCGTCACTATTTGTAAAAGACATTATGGTTTTTGTACAAATTAATTATGTAGCAATGAAATTGCATTTTATCATTTTGTAATTTGATTACTTAATATAAATAAATGATAAAAGTCCCTATGATTAGTTCCAGACTATAAGATATGAGACAGTATCAATTCATAAAGGTTTAATCATTAAATATCCCTAGTCGTAGTATTATCGAGACTGGACATCGATAATGTGGAATAGACTAGTATTGCACTTGTGCGTGTTATGGAAGCGTAACGGCATAGTTCTCATATATTTAAGTATTGGATACTTATGCAAGTGTGATAAGAGGTTGTGTTTACCGATGGTACAGAAACAACTTCGCTCTGGATAGACCCCGCGGAATCCCATTGGTAATATGACTATGTGTCTATGGGAATCCGCATCAGGGTAGGTGTATTTGGTCTTAACCTGAGACTTACATCGCTAGTACTTGCGACAATCAATACGCTTTGGTTTTGGTCGTCCAGGACTTTAAAAAATTTTATGTACGCCTCTTCTGGGTTTATTGAGAATCGTAGTGTATTGGGTGTGATGTGAAGACGAAAGTATCACTTCAGTCATATTGAGATGATGATCACGCAGGGATACATAACTGGTTCTCTATTAAAGAGACTAGTTGTTTGTAATCCGATATATGCTTCGTACGGGGCAGACACTACTCCAGCCCCAGGCCTTGCATGTGACATCAGATACTGGATCGCTATACACAATACTACGTTTACTACGCCTGACAAAGATCGTATATGCCATTAAGAAAATTTCTGGAGAATTGGGTAGGCATGGCGCTTTGCTAGAAGCTAACCATGTCTCGTAAATCGGTAAGAACGTAGTACGAGGTACGTACGTATTCGGATAGTCCGACGATCGGATTTACTGCCAACATATCCAGGGATCTCTTGGGTCGCTTCCCGAAGATTCACCGATGACGTATGATTCGAACTTAATTAATCTTGGATTAATATCGGAGATATTTTATCTGGGATAAAATACTATTTAGAGAGAGAGAAACGATTAATTTGGAATTAATCGATAAAATAATATATTCGATATATTAAACGAAATTAGATTTCGACGCGGAATTGGAATTGGATTTTAATTCGGGCAAACGATTTGATTTAGAATTAATTCACGAGCGATATGAATAGTAAATTGGATTAAATTACGTCGCAACGGAAAATTCGTTAATTCGGAATTAACGAACCCGAGCCCGGGATGTGTTTGCGAGGCCACTTCGATTTCGAATCAAGTACGGCCACAAGTCACATCGCTCGTCACATCGCACGTCATTCAAGTGATAGATGTCAACTCACTTTTTGGTGATTGACATTCATTCACTATTCATGAAAGAAGTGGTTGTAAGGCTTTAATGCAAATTTTGGCTCCAAATTTTTGGTTTGACTTTTTGAAAGATATACCAAAATTTGGTAAAGGATTTTCATTATTGTTTTTAGAAAACAAATACACAAAAATTGAAATCTCTCACTCTCTCCCATTTTGCTCAAGCCGTGAGCTTCTCCAACAAGAAAGAAAAATTGTTTTTTTTTTCTTTCAATCTTGCTAGCACTTGAAGAATCTATACAAGGTGAAAGGGAAACCAACCTTGGAGCTTGGAATCAAAATATAAAGCTTGGAGCTTGGATTTTCACCTTGGCCGAATTCAACAAAGAGATCTTGGAGTTCATTTTCTTCTCAACACATCTCAAATCCTTTCAATGTAAGTGTGTTTCCGCCTCATTTCCTTGAGTATTCATTCATTTTTAATGCTTAAATATGATATTGGGACTATAGTAGAAACCAACAATCTCCTACTACTGGGAGCTCTACGCTCCCACTCTAAATACTGCCATAATTTTCTTTTCCTCCACAAGCGCGGCACTAGCCACAACCACTGACCTCTCTTTATGAGCATTTCTTCTCTCAGATTCTCGATCCTCTTATACACCGATTATCCTCTTCCCGTTGGAAATTTCTTCTTTCTTTCTATTGGGGCCCGCTTGTGTCTGTTCTCCTATTTTCTTCTCCAACTTCTCAATCTTCTCCATTATGGTTTTCATGAAGGTTTGGTTTGCCTCCATTTTTCTTTGCGCATTCTCTCATTCCAATCGCAGGTTTTCTTCTATATTTTCTATCAACTTCGTCGTTGAAGGCTCCAAAGCTATATGGTTTTTGTCTCCTGCCATTATCTCAGTGTGTTTCCTGTTTTTCGTACTACTCCCTATATACAGCGCCAACTGTTGACGATTGTTTTTTGTTCCAAGGATAATACGAAAAATTGACCCCTCGAACAAGCCTCCATCAAGCAGTGAATTTATTTGGTTAGTAGGGAACCAAAAAAACTTAGTAGACAGACAGAAAAATCACAGAGATAAGGATTTACGTGGTTCGATGGAGAACATCTCCAACCTATATCCACGTGAGTAAAATAAATGGCTTTTTATTACCTGCTCGGGGTTGAGACAAAACTCGAGCTACAAGTGAGAAATAAACATAAGATAAAAAATTGAACACCTCGGGTCTTATGACAAGCCCGGTATAAATCTCTCAAGTATTTGGGAACCGACCAGTTTTCTCTCTCTATCACTAGTTTATAAGCTCTTAACGCTTTTACACACTGTGAGATGCGAAAATTGCAAACCCTTGAATCTGAATCTTCATCCCCTTTATATAAGATCCCAAATATACTATTTCACCAACCCATTACTTCAGCCGTCATCATCAGACCATCCTTGCCCTATGCTTATTTTCCCCAACCACTCAACAAATAGTCGTATTGACACATGACTCAACTACCCCCTGTCAGCAGAAACCCATCACTTCAACCTTTTAGCCACTTCTGCACACCTTGTTGATGTGATAACATGCGGTTCAACTACTTCGGTATTGTTCTTTCTGGCAGGGTCTCTTGCCAATGAGTGCTATTGACCAACTCCCGTCACACCAGTCTTCTAGAATCCCAAACTTTCAAGTATGGCATACGTCATATGGCTTCAGTACCGGTCAGCCTGCGATCCCATCTTCGTTCCTCGGTTCGGTATACTGAGGCGAATGATACATGGTCAAATTTCCTATAACTTTCTCCACCAGATCGGGTCGGTAGCATAGACCACATCGGGTTGGCTTCTATAAATATTCAAATGCAACCAAATTCGGCACTTCCTCTTTAGGTTAGGTTTTTATCCCAAATTGCTTCATCATCAACAGGTTTTGCCCTCGGGAGAACTCCTCCGTACAATATGGCTGAGCCCCTTCTGTATAAAATCAACCTCTCTTGGCTAAGTACAAACCTCATTCTTACCCTCATCGATATTTAAACCTCATTGGGATGGAAAACCATCATCAACAAATATCACCATCACAAAGCCAATCCTATTTTCTCACTCATTAATGTCTCGGTTTTATTTTTTATTATGTTTAAAATCCCAATAAAAAAAAAATAAAAATAATAATAATAATAATAATAATAATAATAATAATAATAATAAATTAAAATACAAAAATACAATTGAAATTTACAATTATAAGCAACTTCATTTATCAAATATAAAAAATAACCAACAATCAAATTCAGCATAAACTACAAATTTCACCCTTTAATCTAAATATCTCATATTTTTATCTCTGTCATTTTCACCCTCTCAAACCCTAATCCCCCAAACTCTCAAATATTCTGACAAGAATCGAATATTTCGGTGACGTAGGAGGACTCCAACGACGGTAGGGACGACTACATGAAGGTGTCTTGTGCGAATTTGGTAATTTTTTTGCAAAACGTTTCTACTTTTATTTTTTGGATAAGGTAAGTATGTATTAACAAAAGAAACAAAAGCACATGGGCAAACCCCAGACAGCTAGGGAGGACAAACCCTCATAGCAACAAACCTAAGAGCTAAAAAGGGGGAACCACAGATAACTAGAGAGGACAAACCCTCTAAGAAAAACCCGAAAAGCTACAAAAAAACAACATCATAAGAAAATATCATCAGGCATGCGCCAAGAAAGGTGAAACTATTTATTATCATAAGATGTTTTCACCCTACGCAGTAAACTGGCACGAGTCTGGACAGAAAATACAATATCATAAAGAAGAGCACTAACAGGGCGAGGGGTCAAATCATGAATGCATGCATTCCTCTCCCTCCAGAGGTAGTAAACTGAAGCAGCAAACGAAAGCCGAACAAGAAGATGACAAAACGAGGCATCAGTGAACTGATACATCCACTCAATAGTCTGCAGCCAAACACAAGAACTCCAATCTACCCCACACATAGCCAGCACAATAGTCCAAACCCGAGAAGAGAAAGAGCATTGGAAGAAAAGGTGATCAATATCCTCACCTGAACAACCATAAAGGACGCATCACGAGCAAATGGAGATACCAAAACTCATTAGACAATCCTGGGTACAAAGTCCACCCTGAATAGTCATCTAGAGGAGAAAAGAATGGCCTGGAATAGCTTTACTGAACATAACAACTCGGTACCAGCGTATCAAAATGTTCCTCATCCTCATTGCATTCCAAGCGCTAGACATAGAAAACCTTCCTATATTGTCGTCCTCCCAAACCAACTCATCCTCCCTCAAACAAGAATGATCCGAAAGAAGGGATCCAGCCAGCTCAACAAGGGTTGCTGACCTAGTGGGGGGCCAGCGCCAAGAAGAGTCCGAGATAATAGTAGCAACTGTAGCCATCCTGTCCAAGCTAGAGTCATAAATAACTCTCTCATCTAATTTATCCAAATCAGACCCAACAGATGCCAGTTATCAAACCACAACAACGTCTTCTCACCATTCCCAATCCTAAACCTCATTCTCCTACGAGCCCAAGAACGAAGCTCCAGAATCTTCTGCCAACTCCAAGTGCAATCTCCAGGACACGACACCTCCCAAAAGCTCCGTCCCCAAAGCAAGTAAGACTGAACCCAAATCGACCAGGAGGAGATCTGACCAGAGCAAAGAAACCATAAATGCTTAACAATAGCCGCTCAATTCCAAGTTGCCAATCCCTTAATCCTCAAACCCCCATCTTTCAAAGGTAAATAAATAGTACTCCAAGCCACTCTCGCCCCTGATAAAGTAAGCTCACTACCCTTCCAAAGAAAAGATCTGAGAGTCGTCTCTACCTTCCTAATAATAGACATAAGAAGAATGAATAAAGAAGACTAATAAACTTGAATAGAGAACAAACCGACTTAATGAGCTGAAGCCGCCCTACAAATAAAAGAAACCTGCTACTCCAACTCTTGGCACGCCTGACGATACGCTCAACAAGAGAAATACACTCTGAAGCCCGTAGCTTAGTAGAAATCAAAGGAACTCCCAAATAGAAAACTGGGAGAAAACCCTCTTGGAAATCCAACAAAAGAAGCAGTCGATCCTTTAAAGAATGAGAGATACCGGAGGAGAAAATATGACTCTTAGCTAGATTCGGGACCAATCCAGATAAACCCATAAAATGCCCAAGGCAATACTTGATAAAAAAAACTGATGGAGCATCCTCATTATAAAAAATCATAAGGTCATCTGCAAAACAAAGATGAGTGAGTCTGTCTTTAGAACACTGCCAATGAAACTTAAAACCCCGATCATGAGTCATATTCTGAAGTAAACCCATGAGAACTTCCATAGCCAAAATAAAAAGATAAGGAGACATAGGATCCCCTTGTCGCAAACCACGGTCCCCGGAGAAAAAACCATTAAACTCTCCATTAATAGACACAGAAAACACAGTAGAGGTCATACACTCCCGAAATCCAGCCCACCATTCTCTTAGGAAAACCAAAAGTCTGCAAAACCTCTACCATAAAATCCCAACGGACAGTATCATAAGCTTTCATCAAATCAATCTTAAGAGCACATCTAGCGGTTCCACCACTCTGATGGTAATTTCTCACCAGTTCCTGGCACAATAAAATGTTATCGCAAATACGCCACCCCGTAACAAAAGCATATTGATTAGAGCTGACCACTGAAGGAAGGAAAATCTTAATCTGATTCACGATAAGCTTGGAAATACACTTATAAATAGTGTTACAGGAGGAAATAGGTCGAACGTCCTTAACCTGGGAAGGGTTGGGGATTTTCAGAATCAAAGCAATAGATGTGGAATTAATCTACTTCAAGAGACGCCATGAATAGAAGAAAGTATGAATAACACAAAGAACATCATCCCCCACAATACTCCAAGTCTTCTTAAAGAAACCCGAATTAAACCTGTCTGGTCCAGGAGCCTTATTGTCTTTCAGAGAAAACAAGACAGACTTAATCTCCTCATAAGAAACCTCCCCGGCAAGTGTCTCCCTCTACTCAATAGATACATGCTTAGAAATAGCAGAATGGAGAACATCTCTATCAATATCCTGCTGACAAGACTGGGGCCCCAAAATATTCTTATAAAAAGATACAATCTTCTCCCTAACCAAAACATCATCCTCCACAAGAGTCTCATACTCATTGGTAACATAAGTTATCTTACTACGACAATGAAGACTCTTCGTAGCAGTAAAGAAGAATTTCGATTTTTGATCCCCAAGGTTGAGCCATTGAACATGAGATTTATGTCTATTGAAGCCCTCCTTAGCCCGACTCAAATCACCATACCATAAAGAAAGTCTTTCTTCTTCTGCTAACAAAGCAGAGTCACTAGGGCTATCCTGTAAAGCACACTGCACCCTATCCAACTCCCTCCTAATCTCCAGACCCTTCCCGTAAGATTAGAGAAGTTCTCAACATTAAAATTCTTCAAAGCCACCTTAACACTCTTTAACTTACTACACAAACGAAACATCGGAGTACCACGAACATCAATATCCCAAGCCTTAGCCACACCAGAGAGGAAATCGGGATGATCAGCCCAAAAATCAAAGAATTTAACAGGAATTTTCCTCTTCGGGAGCTCAGTAAGCTTAACAACCATAGAAGAGTGATACAAAATCCGAGGGGGAATAAACCAGACAACTGAACCCGGGAAGAGACACTCTAATAGGAGTTAGCGATAACACGATCAAGCTTATGCCAAATAGGAGAGTGAACCTGCTTATTAAACCATGTAAAACAACAGCCAGAAAATTGAAGATCATCCAAACCAGTTTGACCGAAGCAGCAACCCAAATCATTTTTCCAAGATGGCCACGACAAAGAACCACCACTATGCTCAACTGATGTACGGATGGCATTGAAATCCCCCATAATTAACCACGGAGAATCATCAAAGTCACTACCACAAGTAATTAGGTCGGCCCATAGCTCCCGACGCTTCTCATAGTCACACTCACCATAAACCACAGAAACCACACAGCTCCAAAACCCAGAAAAATGAGACACACGATAATGTATCGCTTGAGATGAAGAATGAATAATGCTCACATCAATGTCACTAGGATTTCAACAAACCCAAATACGACCAAACATAAGAACATTTGAATGAAATTTGAATATTTTGTGGCATATTTTCTACTTTTAACTTGGTGAGTGATGAGCGGAAAATATATCAATATTTACCGCCCCTTTTACTTAATATTTTGTTTAGTTTCTCGGGTTTGATGAATGTTTTGATGTGTTTTAGTTTATTTTACAGATAAAATAATATTGGGACCCAATGAAAACATGAAGGACGAAATGTGGGTCAAATAAGGGCAAAAATTGGACTTGACATATTAATTTTGGAGATTGGAAACTTGAAAGGGCGTTTCAACGAAGTGCAGTTTTGGAAACTCTAATTTTGCGCACCTGTCGTATGTTGGTCATAACGTTTTACTCTGATATCGGATTGAGCTGATTAAAGTTCCAGATTAAAGAAGACTCAAAGCCCTACAACTTTGAAAGATAAAATAATTTCGAATTCTGAATATTTCATGCCCGAAATTGATGAACCATTCAGAAGTGTGTTGTGTGTAATTATTAAAGTCATTTTCAAAGCAAAAAATAAATAAATTAATAAAAAAATAATAAAAATTATCAAATCACTACCAAACATGATAAACAATTAGTGGAGCAATTAATAATGGATTTGGTGGAGCAATTAATAATGGATTTAATGGAGCAATTAGTGGAGCAATTAAAAATGGATTTGGTGGATGATTTGATGGAGGCAAAATTTTGCCTATAAATACCAAGCCATTTAATTTGTAAATTCATACTTTCTTCTAAGGAATTCCTTAAGAATACTAAGAAGATTGTATCTTGTTTGTTTATTTACAGCTTTCAGTAATTAATTTCCGCTTTCGCACTTTCTTTTCTTTACTTTTCAGTTTTTACTTTCCGCAATATACTTTTACTCACAATACTTTTCTTTCTTTAATTTTGAGTTTTTACTTTTCAGTAATGAGGAGGTAACTCCCATTTGCTGGGGTAAAAGGTAAAACTTTTATTACTAATATTTAGATTAATCTCCTTTAATTATAATAAATAAACTAGTTAAAACCTGACTTAACGAGGATACCGCCATATTGGTCGGTTGGTAATTATTTAAATTGGTTTTAACCTGACTAAACTGGATACCGCCTGATTGGTCGGTTGGTAATTAATTATTAATTTGACTTAATCTGGATACCTCCTATATGGCAGGTTGGTAATTATCATGCAAAGTTAATATATTATATTAAGGGAGATATCTAAAATAGAAGTAATAAAAGTGGATCCTTTTACCTCAGCATTTTCTTTTATTGTACTTTTACTTTATTTACTTTCAGCAATTTACTTTTCAGCATTTATTTTTCAGCAATTTACTTTTCAGCAATTTACTTTTCAGCATTTACTTTTCAGCAATTTACTTTTCAGCATTTACTTTTCAGTAATTTACTTTCAGTATTTACTTTCAGCATTTAATTTTCAGTATTTAATTTTAGCATTTACTTTCCGTCATTTATTTTTCAGCAATTTACTTTTCAACATTTTACTTTATGTCTTTTATTTTATTTAAGTTTTTACTAGCCCTAGTTATGTGTCGTAACTAAGTTAGTTATCTGGGGTTGTGATGAATTCTAATATCACCGGTTTATAAGGTTTACTTATTAAGTCTTAAGCTTAATGCTTCTTGTTGTCTGATCACCAATAAGATTGATGTGGTAAATCTAAAGTAAACTTGACAAAGAATTTTAGGTTTCAGCCTTAGACTTAATAGCCCACGATCTTCATTGAGGATAGATAACCCTTTAATATATTTCCTTACAGGATAGACATATACCTGTCGGGCGGGGGTAGCCATAATTGAAACTTAAACTTAATCAATCCAGGTAATTTGGTTGACATAGACATATGGTTCAATTGGGTTATACTGGGTATTTGCGTCTGACCATCGACAGAGGCTTTCGCATAATTTAGTGTTCCAGGTTAGTAAACAGATTTATTATACAAATATAAAATAACCACTTCATCTTTTAAAAGATATTAGAAAGATTCACAACCCTAGATAGTTTTTAATATTGAATTTTCTTAAACCTATTTTTGTGCAATTTTATTTACTTGTTTTTAAATTTAGAATCATCACCATTTCAAATCAATCAATCAACCTGTTAGATACTAGTAATCATTTGACCTCATAAAATTAATAGATTAGGTATTAAGTCCTCGTGGGATCGATACTTTTTATACTACTTGAATGATACGTACGCTTGCGTTAAACGTTGTGATTACGCACCGGTCAAGTTTTTGGCGCCGTTGCCGGGGACTTATTTATCTTTCACTATTAGTTTTGGGGTTAGATACGTTACTTGTATCTAATTTCTTTTTACATATTGTTTTTATTTTCTTGTGTTTCAGGTTCTTAGAAACTACATAAGACGAACCAGAAGCTTTGAACTCCGACCGATTGACACAGAAATTGAAAGAACCATCAGACAGTTGAGAAGGGAAAGGCGAGAAGGCCAAGAAGCTTTAGTCAACATGGAACCTGAACCTTTGGAAGTTGCACCACCGATACCCATTAGAGACAGAACCATTCCGGTGGTCGATGACTTCATTTCCTTAATTGTACTTCCTCTTTTACCAGCAAATGCGTGTGACATCAAAACATGCATCCATATGATTCAGCAGTCAGTACAGTTTGGGGGAAATGCAACTGAAGATCCTAATGCCCACATCAGCAACTTCCTGGAAGTTTGCGGTACTTTCAATTACAATCGAGTAGCTGAAGAAGCAATGAGACTGCGAGTTTTTCCATATTCCCTGAAAGACATAGCTAAAGCTTGGCTACATTCGTTACCAGCAGGTTCCGTCACAACTTGGAACACTCTAGCCATCAAATTCCTTGCAAAGTACTTTCCACCAGCCAGAACTGCAAAGTTGAGGAATGACATCACATCCTTCGTGCAACAAGAATCAGAATCCATTTGCGAAGCTTGGGAAAGATTCAAAGATTTACTCCGGAAATGTCCTCATCATGAGATCGCAAAGTGGCTACAAGTCCAAACCTTCTACAATGGACTTTCTGGAATAATGAAAACCACAATTGATGCTGCTGCTGGAGGAGCTTTGATGGCAAAAGGAGAAGATCAGGCCTGAGACTTAATTGAAGAAATGGCCAACAACAATTCTTTATGGCCAACAGAAAGGAGCATGATCCAAATAATTACAGGAATTTATGAAGTTGGAGCTAACACAACACTGAATTCCAAGCTGGATCAGATTTACAAAAATCTGGAAACTCTTAACATGAAGGTTAATGGTGGATCCACAAGTTCACCATTTGGAGGAGCACCTGAGTCAAAATCTTTCAACCAACATAAAGAAATGGTGAATTATGTCAATAATTTCAACAGAAAGGGGAACAATCCATATTCGAACACCTACAACCCAGGGTGGAGGAATCATCCAAATTTCGCATGGAGCAACAATTCAGGGCAAATGAACAACCCACCACCCGAATTCCAACAACAGAACAAAGGCTTGGAGCAGGCAAATGAATCAGAAATAACAGAAGTGTTGACCCACTTGAAAAAGATAGAAGAAAAACACAACTCTCAAGCAGAATGATATGATGCTATGTTTCAATCCCAAGCATCATTAATTCAAAGTCAATCAGCTTCTATTAAAGCACTGGAGAATCAAATTGGACAACTGGCCAATGCTCAGAGTTACAGACCGTCAGGTAACCTTCCTAGCAACACTGAACCAAATCCGAGGAATATGGGAAAGGAACAATGTCATGACATCATGTTAAAAAGCGGTACTGAAATCAACAAAGATATTGGAATCAAGGCAATAATTGAAGATATTCCAAAAGAAACAAAGCAACAGATGGAGGAAAAAGAAGCAAAGAAAAAAGAAAAAATCATTTTACCTCCACCTTTTCCACAGCGTCTCCATAAAAACAAACTGGACAAGCAGTTTGCTCGTTTCCTGGAGGTTTTCAAAAAGCTGCACATCAACATTCCATTTGCAGAAGCCTTGAAACAAATGCCCAGCTATGTAAAATTCATGAAAGACATTCTTTCAAGAAAACAGAGATATGGAGATTATGAGACAGTAGCATTGACAGAAGAATGCAACGCCATCATTCAGAGGAAGCTTCCCCCAAAGTTGAAAGATCCTGTCAGTTTCACCATTCCTTGCATCATAGGAGAACATAACTTTGGTAAGGCTTTATGTGATTTAGGTGCAAGTGTTAACTTGATGCCTTTTTCTATTTTCAGGAAACTGCAGATTGGAGAAACAATGCCAACTTCAGTCTCTCTACAACTTGCTGATAGAACGCTCGTATTTTCAAGAGGCGTAGTTGAAGATGTGCTGGTCAAGGTTGAAAAATTCATTTTCCCAGCAGATTTTATTATCCTTGATATGGAGGAAGACGCAGACGTGCCAATCATCCTCGGGAGACCATTCTTGGCTACAAGTCGAACCATTATTGATGTACAAAAAGGAGAAGTAACCATGAGGGTACAGGACCAAGAGGTAACATTCAATGTTTTCAAGGCCATGAATTTCCCAGATGATGAAAAGAAGGAGGAATGTTTCAGACTTGATGTGATACACATTATAATTCAGAACTCCAATGCAATGCAAAGTTCTACTGACAAACTTAAAACATGTCAATTGCCTGTGGAGCCTGAAGATAAAGCGTCTTTTGCAATGAAAAAGCCAATTCCTGCACTACAAGCAACAGAAGAGAAAAAGTTCCACCAGCTCAACGAATTGGAGGAATTTCACAATCAGCCTTTTGAGGATGCCAAATTGTACAAAGAAAAGGCCAAGAAGAGACATGATGAGAAGTTAGTGCGCATACAACTGGAACCAGGGCAGAAGGTACTGTTAAACAAATCAAGGGTGAAATTCTTCCCATGGAAGCCAAAATCACGGTGGTCAAGTCCATTTGTGATCACCAAAGTTTTACCAGATAGAGCCGTTGAGATACATGATCCTGACACCAACGAAACATTCAAGGTTAACAGTCAGCGTGTCAAGCACTACTGGGGAGAATCGTTTGAGTGACAAAAAGAAAGTGTCACACTTTCAGATCCAACCTAACGATCGAGAAGTCACGTCTAGCTGACGACTTTAAACTTAGCGCTCGCAGGGAGGCAACCCATGCAATTTGTGTATATATTGTGATCTGGTGTGTTTTATTTTTGTGTGTTTAATTTTTACAGGTAAAGTCATTTCACGATGGAAGAAGTTCTCGCAAAACTTCACAAGCAATTTCCTTCTCTCCCTCAAAACTCTCTAATTAAAGTCTACAAAGCTCGCTTAGAACAGATGAGATTACTAACGATCCATGGTGTTCCTAAAGATATTCGTTGGGTAATTGAAGCACAGGTCCGATTGGCAGGTGAGTCTTCTGACTCTTTTATTTCACATCTGCCTGGTTTTGGAAGAAGAACCCATGCAAAGAAACGTAGAGCTAAGCAAATGGGTGTTTGTTACAAATGTGATCGTATATTTTGTGATACGCATTGTCGTTCTTTAGGAATGGTGCCTGATAACCACGAAGATAAGATTAATTTCATTAGGGATGACTTGATTAAGGAGTCTTTGTATGATATATCTAAAACTCTTGAGACGCATCCCAGTGGATATGTGTATCACGAAATTCGTATGTTATACGCACAATTCCAAAAAGAAATAAAACAGTTAAGTCTTAGGAATCTGACTCAAAAAGACCCTGTTTGGCAATTTATAAGAAAATTGGATAGGAAGCTTGTCCCTGAAGCATAGACGTCAATCAAGCCGCTATATTTCTTGTACATATTATATCTCTTTGTCTTTTCTTGATAATTGTGATTTGTTTTGTTGTTTTCTTTTATTTTCTGCGACAGGATCCAGACCTTTTTTTACTATCACGATTTATTTTACTGTTAACTATAATTGTCATTTGGCAGGTACTAGTGCTATTATTTTACTCACCCTTTTCAGGTGTTATAAATTCAACTCATCATTGCACTTTTGAAGACATCCAGAGTAAAACATGAAAGCCACTTCAAGAAGACGAGTTGAAAACATCTGTGTGTTTTGCGGTACTAGTGTTGGTGTTAAGCAATAATACGTAAAGGCAGCACAGGAATTGGGTCGAGTCTTAGCTGCAAGGAATATGCACTTAGTATATGGCGGAGGCAATCTTGGACTTATGGGGATCGTTTCAAAAGCTGTACAGGAGGGAGACAGTCACGTTTTGAGAATCATCCCAAAACCTTTGGCAGAGGTGAATCTTATTGGACCATCAAACGGAGAGGAACTTATTATGCCAGGTATGTCTGAACGACTGGTAGAAATGATTAATCGTGCTGATGCTTTTATTGCTTTGCCAGGTGGCTTAGGTACATTGAAGGAAATTTTTACAGTGTTATCTTGGGCGAACCTGAACATACACCAGAAACCGCTTGGACTGTACAACGTTGAAGGCTTTTATGATTTTCTTTGTGTGTTTCTTGATGATGCTCGGAGAAATGGGTTCGTGTCAAAACCTTTAAAAGAACTCCTCTTCACTGCCAGAACTGCTCCGGATCTAATTGACCAAATCTTAGCCTATGAACCACAAATTGACCCTATCCTTTTGGTCCGAGGACGATCGTGGTAAGAGGCGTCGGATTAATCTGGATCTTAACCTTTAACTTTTCGTGTAGAATTTCAGTTAACCAGGTATTATCTTCTAAACTCTTCTTCTACTATTTAAGACATTGAGGACAATGTCTCATTTAGGTTTGGGGGAGGAAATTAGTTGATTAGTATCTTGTTTTTAGTTGTGTGTTGTTTCTATCTTTAGTCCAAATTTTTTTCGAAAAATACAAAAAAATAAAATTGAAATTTTTTCAAAAATTACAAAAATATTTTGCGTTTTTGTGTTTTTATTTTGACTAAAAAGGTGAAATTGGTAAGAGATAGCTGAGTAAGGAGTTTCCACTCCTGAGACGTATTTCAAACCTATTTTCGAAACAAGTTAATTTTTGTTTATTTCCTTTTGAATTATTTAATTTGTGAATTCTCCATAAAATTGACTAAAACGGATCTTCATATGCCTAGTTAGCAGGTATTATCAACATGCATGGTAATATACGGACATGAGTTGTAATTGAAAAGTATGTAATATTTAGTGCACTAGTTTAATTGGAGAAAGCATCTCAAAAAGTGATGGAGTAAAAAAAAAACGTCTGAGGTTCGAGTTATTAAGTCTGTAAGGGTGTTTTAACACCTAGTGCCCTAAAGCTAACTGGTTTGGGAGTCACTGGCCCAAAGCTCGCTACATGGATCAAAGATGCTGCAAAAATATATATATCTGAAGTCTGAGTAATTAAATCCGTAGGGGTGTCTTGACACTTGGTGCCCTAAAGACAACTGGTTTGGGAGCCACCGACCCAACACTCGCTACATAGATTAAAGATATTGTATATAAATAAAAAAAATCAAAAATCAAAGAAAAAAATCAGAAAAATCAGAAAAATTATTCCATTGCTGCAAAAAGCTGTGAATTCTGATAAAACTTTAGGACAAAAATATTACTCTCTTATCAACTTCACTTGTGACTATTGTAGGCAAAAATGAGATGATTAATATTTTTTCGGCTGTGTATTTAGAGAATGGTAAATATAATCGGAGAATTTACTCATTCAGTAATTTAGAAAGAAAGAAAACAACTAGTAACTTGGAGTAGAAGTTTCACCTGATTAGTCACTAACTTCTTTATTCTCTTTTCTCTTGTCTTTTTGCTTTTGTGTGCATTAGTTTTATTATCTTTTTACTTTTGTAAAACGTTTGTGGGTATCGTTGCTGTAAGAGTATAAGTCCTCACGATTGTAACTCGTCCACTAGGGACACCTATGGGTTTAAAGGCTTGTTGCATCTGCTAAATGGAACCGTGATCCCTACGAAAGTGGCTTAGTTTAATTTTAATTGTTTCTTGTATTTTATTTTGTTTTTTTGCTCGAGGTCTAGTAAAATATTAGGTTTGGGGGTGTGATGAGCGGAAAATATATCAATATTTACCGCCCATTTTACTTAATATTTTATTTAGTTTCTCGGGTTTGATGGACGTTTTGATGTGTTTTAGTTTATTTTACAGATAAAATAATATTGGGACCCAATGAAATCATTAAGGACGAAATATGGGTCAAATAAGGGCAAAAATTGGACTTGACATATTAATTTTGGAGATTGGAAACTTGAAAGGGTGTTTCAACGAAGTGCAGTTTTGGAAATTCCAATTTTGCGCATATGTCGTATTTTGGGCATAACGTTTTACTCCGATATCGGATTGAGTTGATTCAAGTTCCAGATTAAAGAAGACTCAAAGCCCTACAACTTTGAAAGACAAAATAATTTCGAATGCTGAAGATGTCATGCCCGAAATTGATGAACCATCCAGAAGTGTGTTGTGTGTAATTATTAAAGTCAATTTCAATCATTTTCAAAGCATAAAAAATAAATTATTAAATAAATAATAAAAATTATCAAATCACCACCAAACATGATAAGCAATTAGTGGAGCAATTAATAATGGATTTGGTGGAGCAATTAGTGGAGCAATTAATAATGGATTTGGTGGATGATTTGATGGAGGCAAAATTTTCCTATAAATACCAAGCCATTTCATTTGTAAATTCATACTTTCTTCTAAGGAATTCCTTAAGAATACTAAGAAGATTGTATCTTGTTTGTTTATTTACAGCTTTCAGTAATTAATTTCCGCTTTCGCACTTTCTTTTCTTTACTTTTCAGTTTTTACTTTCCGCAATTTACTTTTACGCACAATACTTTTCTTTCTTTAATTTTAAGTTTTTACTTTTCAGTAATGAGGAGGTAACTCCCCTTTGCTGGGGTAAAAGGTAAAACTTTTATTACTAATATTTAAATTAATCTCCCTTAATTATAATATATAAACTAGTTAAAACCTGACTTAACGAGGATACCGCCATATTGGTCGGTTGGTAATTATTTTAATTGGTTTTAACCTGACTAAACTGGATACCGCCTGATTGGTCGGTTGGTAATTAATTATTAATTTGACTTAATCTGGATACCGCATATATGGCAGGTTGGTAATTATCATGTAAAGTTAATATATTATATTAAGGGAGATATCTAAAATAGAAGTAATAAAAGTGGATCATTTTACCTCAGTATTTTCTTTTATTGTACTTTTACTTTATTTACTTTTCAGCAATTTACTTTTCAGCAATTTACTTTTCAGCAATTTACTTTTCAGCAATTTACTTTCAGCATTTACTTTTCAGTAATTTACTTTTCAGTATTTACTTTCAGCATTTAATTTTCAGTATTTAATTTTAGCATTTACTTTCCGTCATTTATTTTTCAGCAATTTACTTTTCAACATTTTACTTTATGTCTTTTATTTTATTTAAGTTTTTACTAGCCCTAGTTATGTGTCGTAACTAAGTTAGTTATCTGGGGTTGTGATGAATTCTAATATCACCGGTTTATAAGGGGTTATTTTATAGTTTGGGTAATTTAAAGGTTTACTTATTAAGTCTTGAGCTTAATGCTTCTTGTTGTCTGATCACCAATAAGATAGATGTGGTAAATCTAAAGTATACTTGACAAAGGAATTTTAGGTTTCAGTCTTAGACTTAATAGCCCACGATCTTCCTTGAGGATAGATAACCCTTTAATAGATTTCCTTACATGATAGACATATACCTGTCGGGCGGGGGTAGCCATAATTGAAACTTAAACTTAATGAATCCAGGTAATTTGGCTGACATAGACATATGGTTCAATTGGGTTATACTGGGTATTTGCGTCTGACCATCGACAGAGGCTTTCGTATAATTTAGTGTTCTAGGTTAGTAAACCGATTTATTATACAAACATAAAATAACCACTTCATCTTTTAAAAGATATTATAAAGATTCACAACCCTAGATAGTTTTTAATATTGAATTTTCTTAAACCTATTTTTGTGCAATTTTATTTACTTGTTTTTAAATTTAGAATCATCACCATTTCAAATCAATCAATCAACCTGTTAGATACTAGTAATCATTTGACCTCATAAAATTAATAGATTAGGTATTAAGTCCTCGTGGGATCGATACTTCTTATACTACTTGAACGATACGTACGCTTGCGTTAAACGTTGTGATTACGCACCGGTCAAGTTTTTGGAGTAATATAATTTCTTTCATAAGGTTTTAAATTTCATATTTCTTACAAATGTGTGTTTATTGTGAGTACTTTTACTAAATTTGGCATGTAAATATAAAGATTTTGAGTTAATATGGTGTTGGTAATATTCGCACACCAAGTGTTTATAAAAATGCATGATAATAAAATTAAGTTAATATGGTGTAGGCGTCTGCGCGGACGCCCATTAACTTGTGCAAGCGTTACGCCCATCAACGTAAGTGGGCATCTGCGCTGGCACCCGTATGATGCATGGGGTGCCCGCACGAGATATAGGCTTTTAATGATTTAGATTAATGATTTATTTTTAATGTTACTTGTAGGTATCTAGAAAAATATTCCCAACCAATGGGATCTAAAAATACCAGAATATGATCGATTTCGAAGGTGTGCGACCAATGTTATGTTGGGGTTTTGGGCAAAGAGCGCGACAGAAGCGCTGTTTGGGAGAAATCGTAATTTTAAAATTTTTTAAATTACCGAATAAATTATTCAATATCCAATATGAATAATTTATTCATATTTCATCTAAACATATTTATTTGATATCAAATAACAATATAAATAGTTAAGAAACGTCGCAAACCTTTTACGAAAACATTTTTTTCCGTAAAATGGCATAAACCATATTTTTGGCCGAACCGATCACCCAATGCGCATGAGGGATACCCAGGTCAGCCCCAATAGTGTTAGGGCAGTTCATGGGCTACCCGAATAGTGACCAATTCACTGTTTGGACAGCCATCACCCGGTTGGCTCAAAAGTCACTCGGTAACATCGTTTTCACCATTTTCACTTATTTCAACTCTGAAACAATTTCCGGTAATTGTTTCAATACCCAAAATACATCCAAAACATTTAAATGACTTATTTTTAATCATAAAAGTTCCAGATTTTCAGGCCAAAATAGTGATCACAAAAACAGTCCATTTAACATGCTTTAAATCCAATTTTTAGCAAGATTAATCTAATTAATCTAACACCCATTCAAAGCCACCACACATGAAGAACTCTAGAAACTTCTAGGCATAATAAGAGTGGTTATCACACTCTATAATGGAAACAAGGTTTTCCAACAACAAATTGAACTCAAATTACTTTAATCTAGTTCAATATACATTTACACATGCTTCTACCTTCTCAAAACATCAACCAAATTAAAAAGCCCCAAATTTAGTGAAGAAGAATCTCTACAACAATTGAATAAAACACAAGAAAATAAAGAAACAATTTCTAGATTAAAGAGTATTAAGATTACCTTTTAATCTTCAAAATTTCTTCAAAATTTGTTCTTGCTTTGATTCTTCATTCACTCTCTCATTTTGGAAGACATTTTGAGAGGCTATATTCAACCATACTCACTACCAAAAGGAAAGGAAAAAACCTACCTTTTATTTTGCCAAAAAGTGGCGTGAAAAAGGGAGCAAAAATGGCCAAATATATGTATTTTTAATCATATTAAAAATACTTGGTGATAAAGCCAACCACTTGGCTTAATCAAAAACATATATAATATTTAACAACAAATAGGCTTGTTACACTTGTAAAGTAAAAAGTAAATTATCTAATTCATTAATTAGACCAATTATTTATTTACTTTTAAAGTGTCATGCCATCATTTATTAATAAATGTGTATCTAATCTAATTATGTATCAAATACAAATACACATTAGAACGACCAAAATTTTCCCGGCATGTGTAAATTCATTTACCGATTAAACGATTCAAATTAACTAATTTAATCCGATAAAATATTATGAATAATCAGTATTATTCATAATGTATTGCCCAAGTGCTCAACAAGTACACTTCATATTATGAGACTCTCTAAGTTTAGGTTTATTCGTCATGGAATCTAATTTCGTGTCCATAATTCACCTACTCGTAAATTATGACGACCACATATAATCTCGCTAAACTATATAAGTCGAGGTCATTGTATACATATAATCCTTCCGTCACAGGCTATCCATATTATACCTGGGATATAGATAAAAATGTCAAATCCTTACGGTATAATATAGTTGACTTTCAATTTACGATCTTTAAATAACACTCGGAACTGATTTCCGAAGTTATACCACGACCATGGATTTACTAGATCGCAAACACGTGTAGGATGCTAATGCCCTTTACACAGGACTGACAGATTCTATCTTGATACACGCAGGATATCATGAGCATCATTCCACACTCAACGAACAGGCGGAGGTCTAATTGTAGACACTTGCATTTTTTGCATGAAAGCCCAATGATGAGCCTCGTATGGAGGCACTACCCGATAAGTTGCGGAAGTCGCAGGAAACAGACGTCAGAAGGAAAAAATTTAAAAATAAATACATCAACAAATTTAACTCGCTAAATTGGCCTTAGGTTCGCTCGATTAATCTATGTTTTAAAAATATTAAGCCTCGGCCCAAAACCCTTGCACCCATCCAAAGCCCATTTCGCCCAAGCCCAATCCAAAAATAATTAAAACATTTAAAACACATGTCACAAATTAAATTAAATCCAATTAAATTAAATCAAATCCAATTAAAATCAAAACAAATCCCATTCCTAAATTAAATAAATCCCTTCATAATTTAAATAAATCACCTCTCAAATTAAAGAAATTCCCCCACCAAAAATATAAATATTCTTTCCTTAAATAATTAAATTAAATACACACACAATTACTTGATTTGCTCACTTTTTTAAACCATGCACAAACAAGGAAATCCTAAGATACACTATTATAAAAAGAGACCTATGCTAACCCTAATGGCTTCTCTCTTTTACTTGGACATTCACGGCTCTTCACAAAAAACAACAAAAAACAAACCCTAACCCTAGATTCGAACAGCCCTCTCTCTAAAAACACCATGATAATAAAGAAACCCTAATACAATCTTCAATCTCTCTTCACGCCATCTCTTCTCTCTCTCTCTTCCTCCCCCTTGGCTCTCTCTCTTTCA
Source organism: Zanthoxylum bungeanum (assembly GCA_019454045.1). Lineage (NCBI taxonomy): Eukaryota > Viridiplantae > Streptophyta > Magnoliopsida > Sapindales > Rutaceae > Zanthoxylum > Zanthoxylum bungeanum. The sequence goes on from SKCR01043243.1 coordinate 235,992, forward strand.
CTCAACACTCACCGACTAAACACATTCAACCCGCTAAGCTCTCGCCTCTCTTTAAGGAACACACAAACGACCTCACTGCCCACCAACGCACAACTCACACTTCGATGCAGTCCTCACAATCAACAAATCCTTCACGCGCAGACCTTAAACAAACCACTCAACCGAGACTACTCATTAAAGCCACCTCACGCCTCATCAAAAGCCCTAAAAATGCATAAACAACAGCTCCAAAGTAACTACCCCTCACACGTTAAAACCCCATGCAACCAGACACCACCCACGTGAAAGCCACAAAGAAGCCACAATAAGCCTTGACTAACCAGCCCTCAACCGACCAACAACACAAAACAATAAAACCCAACAAACCTTCAACACGGGCCCTAGACTCACATGCCACTCACTCAAACCATAGGCCACACAGATCAGCCACTAACAAGCAGCCTTCATGTTCTCACTCCTCTCTCTCGAATCTCAAAGCCAATAAACCCTACACGCCATTCAGAACATCACCAACCCCACTCACATAGCCACGTTAACTGCCTACTGACCATGCACCAAACCCTCACGTTAAAACACACCTCACACTCACAGCTTCACGACCCCACCTTCAACGCATAACAACAAAACCCAAACTGCCGAGAACAAACCCCAGGCAAGACGTGAAACTCAACCAAAAAATAGCCCCAAATCGGCACCAAAAATAGTCCAAAACCAGTCCAAAGATCAGCCCCCAAACCATCAAAAAACAGTCCAAAACAGTGAAGAAAACTGCAGTCCAAAACAGTGAGAAAATAGCAGAAAAACAGCAAAGAAAACAGCAAAAATGGCAGCCCTAAAATAGCGGCAAACCAGAAAAATAGTGAAGCGTTAACCCTTCCGGCGACGTCCCAACGCACTCCCGAGAAGCGACTTAAAAGGTAAGACCTGAGGGCACCCTTTGTTATATTTTTATTTTGTCGTCCTGGAAATGGCATGCTTGGTTGGACGTGGAATACGTCCAACCGGGTATGCGAAGTCCTATATTAAAAATGGACAAACTATTGGTCACATCTCTCTTTTATCATTCCGCATTTATTTTCCGCATTTATCTTCCTTTAATATTTCGCACTTAGCTTACTATTTATCGCTTCCATTATTTATTGTTATTTCATCACATGCATTATCATATTTCATCTCTGCATTGGGTTAATGATTGCATTATGTTAAATGGTCGGTGCTATCTCTCACGGTATATCGGATGGAAACCCAGACGTAAATTCCGTAGCCGAATCCGAATTGACGGTAGTGCGGTCTGTATTTAGGATACAACTCCACGTACCGCTTGAGAAACTTTCAAGCACGTGTTACATTTTGGTATTTAATCTTGTGTTTATCATTCCGCCATTTATTTTCTGTGTATTATTTCTTTGTCTATGCATTGTTAATCTTGATGCGCATGGGCTAATCATGTGGGGTAAAGGTCCTCTATTCGAGGAAAATGCCTAAAGGCTACCTTTACTACGATGTTTTGCCGCGCCGGACGAAGTACCTTTGATTGAACGTGAGATATGTTCAATCGGGCATACGAGGTCCCATATTATTTATTTGATTATTCATGCATTGTAATCTAGTGCACATGGGCTAATTACGTTGGTTTAAAGGTCCTCAATTTGAGGGAGAAAAATCCCAAAAGGCTACCTTTACCACAATATTTTGCCCCGCCTTTTTATTATTCCGTTATTTACTTTCCGCATGTTATTTATTTATACATTGTTAATCTAGTGCGCATGGGCTAATCATGATGGATTAAAGGTCCTCTATTCGAGGGAAATACCTAAAGGCTACCTTTACCACGATGTTTTGCCGCGCCGGACGAAGTACGTTTGGTTGAACATGAGATACGTTCAATCGGGCATACGAGGTCCCATATAGATGTCGGCCGCGGTCGCATCTCTTTTATCATTATGTTATTTACCTTTTAAATATTATTAGTTATTTACATCTCTTGCACTTCTTTATTTAATATGTCTATGGAATTACGCACTTGTCTTCTTTTGTATTTACTTATGTTTATGGGTGTGCAATCTTGTGTGTTGATTACATTATCTTATATGTATTGCATAAGACTTGGTTATACTATTGCATAAATCTTTTCATTACAATTGGCATAAGTAAGAGACCATTCCGAACCTAACAGTTTGAGGTCTTCCCTTGCGAGGGGTGAGTGCGGCCTTAAATCATTTCCCAGTTCACACTGGGTGGCGACTCCATTTTATTTCTCCGGTTTAGTCCCCCACGGGCTACTCCGTACTCCCGACCGGGCCGCGAGCCCGGACAACGTCGTCCACTTTTGTACCTTGCCTACAGTCTGGGACTCCATTGGGGATAGAGAATCGGCCCCGAAATAATGTCTTGTAATGTTTGTGATTTTTGCTTTAGGTAACCTTGTCTAAAGTTGATTTATTCGAAGGTACTATTAGAGTTAGATAATGATTTGGTGTCTTCCTTCACTCATTACCTTTTTATAGCCAAAAGGAAAAGCTGTGAAGACATCTAGATAATCATTTACTCGAAGCTTACCTTGGAGTATATTTAAATTGATGGACTAATTTGGATGATCTGTTGTTTATTCCTGTCACCAAGGCGATAAGAGCCTAAGAGGTAAGGGTATTTAAGAGAGTTCGCTCCACCCTCCCTCTGAGGAATTTTCAATAGAGGAATCCATTTGACAATTATTCATGTATCGTGAAGTCGTTTTTGCTCGAAGCGGCGGATCGTTATATGGTACCATCACTCGTTGGCACGTACCTTAAAGTATAAAAAAGGTGCGCTCACTTGGTCGCTCGAACCCTTGAGTGGGGAGACCTAGTTGTGGGCAATCCTTCACCGGCGGGAGCCTTTATCTATACTCAAATGCGCATGTGAACCATAGTTGTATGGCCTATAGAAGCCACCATTTGTGCTTGTGTTTGGGACCATCATCATTTGGATTCATTTGGACTCATTGTCATGAGATGTGAACTTTTTGGGCCATTTAAACTGGGATGAGTTTGTGTCTTATGACGATTGGGCCGAAAGTTTCTAAAATGTCGATGGACTGCTTTGTGTTTGGGCCCCCTATTATTTGATGTTGTTTAGCCACGTTATTGCAAAAGTGTAAACCTGTTGGGCCTTTTTTTCAACTAGGACGAGTTTACACCTCGCAATAATATGATTGAAAGCTTTGAAATGATAATGGGCCAACTTGTATGAAAACCTTGATGGGCGTAGAAAATCCAAACATGATCCAAGTATGCCAGAAGCATGAGTCCGATATCTGCACTGGCTTTCATCCAGAAAGGATACGCCTTGTTATAACATATTTGTATACTTTTGGATGCTTCCAAGTTTATCCCCATGACCGCGGTTACCGAGAGCCTAATTCATCATTTCTAGACAATGGCATGATCCCATAATAGGCTTAGTCCACGTTGTAAATGGGCGGTCTTTGTCTTTTATCGATGGAAATGGACTAAAGTGACCAAGGTTCACCCCGTAACATAAGAGAGAACGATTTTGTATACCCCACATTGGTGCATAAAATAAGCCATACAAAGGACATAAATGGACTTACCACGAGTGTGAGAGAAATAAGTTCGGAAGGATATTTGTTATTTTGATAACCACTTGCATCTCATGCATCGCACGCATACACGCATCATGTTAACCCCTGTGTCTTAAAAGCCATCATAGATATCCGTTGGGTTGGAGGAAAAACTTAGACTTGTCAAGAAGAGTTTAGCAAAAAGGGATATCCGGGAAAAGGAAGCCGAGAAACAAAAAACTTTATGGCAAGAATAGACCATTGAGGGGCCTTCAGTAAAAAAAAATGTGTCCAGAAAAAAAAAAAAAAAAAAGAAAAAAAAGGAAAAAAAAAGTTGTTTGTTTTTTAGTCCTTAATAGTTAGGCATAAGTCTGATGATGAAATTGTTTGCTTTAGGGTGAAAGCTTAGAAACAATAAGTGCAAGATGTGCTCTCATCCGATATTTTGAGTGGTTGATCTCGACTAGACTCGCGAGCACTTAATTATAGGATCTCAGCAGTGAAAGCCTGAGTAGTCGGTAAAGTGACTAGTTGAAGAGAGTTCGGGTCGATGAATGACCGTTCAATTAGATGTCCATCCTGACTTACTTGTGTTACGATATGTGGTATGGTTGGAAACCAAAGAAAAGTCTCTAAAGAATAAAATATAAACCACCTATAACCGATAAGCGTGAAGCTACCCATGGGCGAGTATTAGGACTGCCATGAGGAGAAATGCTACCTTAAAGGGTAGGTGTAAAAAAAAAGACGAAGAAGAGACGAAAGAAAAGGAAAAGAAAATCATATCACATTGAGTACGGAGAAGTACTTACAGAGCATGATCAAGACATCTAGGTTGGTTTGACCCATCGATCCCATTCTTTGAAATAAAATCATTGAGTTGGCTTACCCAAGGATCAAGCTGTAAAAGAACCTTAGCACACATAAACTTTGAGTCTGGTTCAGATCATTTTTTCAAACAGTCGGATTTGAGTTACATCGAGTACTTTGAAGGTTCTCCGGTTTCGACACTAGGCATCATTTGAGGGCAATAATATGTATAACTTTTGAGACTATTTCGTAAAAGGCAATATAGTATGATGATATGGAATGCCACATCATGTGGTCCACGTTGACCTAGTGCAAACAGTGGAGAGCAGAAAGCTAAATCAAGTCTGGGGGTGACCAGTCTACCACTTCGTGAATATGGGACATAACAGAATCTTGAGCCATGAAACAAAAGAGAATTGAACAATCACCAGAAAAGAATCGGCGGAAGGAAATTATGAGCAGACCTAGGGGGCAACCAGAGACATTTGTAGGAAAATGGCACCGAGGAACACAAGGAAGTCCTAACCCATCGGAACAGGAAATACATCCATGCATACAATTTTTGTCTTGTTTTTATTCGTAGGTTTTGAAGAAAAGGAAAACAAAATTGGCAAAGACAATCAACACAAGTTCGGGAATAAAGCCCACAATCAGCACAGTTGAGGAACAAAGCCCACTCTCAACATAGTACGGGAACAAAGCCCACATTCAGTACAGCTCGGGAATAAAGCCCACTCTCTACACAGTTCGGGAACAAAGCCCGCATTCAATACAGCTCGAGAATAAAGCCCACTATCTACACGGTTCGGGAATAAAGCCCAGGGAACAATGCCCATAAATCAAAAGCAGCTCACTCGGTGGTTTGGGAACAAGACCTAGGGGTCATAGTGCCTCGCCATCAATCTCAACTCAAGTAACGGTTCAACAATGAGCCATCTCTCATCAGTAATGGTTCAGGAATGAACCATCTTTCATCAAGTAACAGTTCGGGAATGAACCAGGGGTCAAGCACCATATCACCATCAACTCAGTTTAAAGCATCTCAGAACAACCGGTAAGTTCGACAACAGCTGGTGAGCCAGGTAAATAAAAAATGCATGCATGACTTTGATAGGATTATCACTGTCTCACACTGCACAAGTCCCATCAAAATGGGGGCGACTATAGACACTTGTATTTTTTGCATGAAAGCCCAATGATGAGCCTCGTATGGAGGCACTACCCGATAAGTTACGGAAGTCGCGGGAAACGGACGTCGGAAGGAAAAAGTTTAAAAATAAATACATCAACAAATTTAACTCGCTAAATTAGCCTCGGGTTCGCTCGATTAATCTCTATTTTAAAATTTTAAGCCTCGGCCCAAAACCCTCGCACCCATCCAAAGCCCATTTCGCCCAAGTCCAATCCAAAAATAATTAAAACATTTAAAACACATGTCACAAATTAAATTAAATCCAATTAAATTATATCAAATCCAATTAAAATCAAAATAAATCCCATTCCTAAATTAAATAAATCTCTTCCTAATTTAAATAAATCACCTCCCAAATTAAAGAAATTCCCTCACCAAAAATATAAATATTCTTTCCTTAAATAATTAAATTAAATACACTCAATTACTTGATTTGCTCCCTTTTTTTAAACATTGCACAAACAAGGAAACCCTAAGATACACTATTATAAAAAGAGACCTATGCTAACCCTAATGGCTTCTCTATTTTCCTTGGACATTCACGGCTCTTCACAAAAAACAACAAAAAACAAACCCTAACCCTAGATTCGAACAGCCCTCTCTCTAAAAACACCATCATAATAAAGAAACCCTAATACAATCTTCAATCTCTCTTCACGCCATCTCTTCTCTCTCTCTCTCTCTTCCTCCCCATTGGCTCTCTCTCTTTCACTCAACACTCACCGACTAAACACATTCAACCCAATAAGCTCTCGCCTCTCTCCAAGGAACACATAAACGACCTCACTGCCCACTAACGCACAACTCACACTTCGATGCAGCCCTCACAATCAACAAATCCTTCACGCTCAGACCTTAAACAAACCACTCAGCCGAGACTACTCATTAAAGCCACCTCACGCCTCATCAAAAGCCCTAAAAATGCATGAACAACAGCTCCAAAGTAACTCCCCCTCACACGTTAAAACCCAATGCAACTAGACACCACCCACGTGAAAGCCAGAAAGAAGCCACAATAAGCCTTGACTAACCAGCCCTCAACTGACCAAAAACACAAAACAATAAAACCCCACAAACCTTCAACACATGCCCTAGACTTACACGCCACTCACTCAAACCATAGGCCACACAGATCAGCCACTAACAAGTAGTCTTCATCTTCTCACTCCTCTCTCTCGACACTCAAAGCCAATAAACCCTACACGCCATTCAGAACGTCACCAACCCCACTCACACAGCCACGTTAACTGCCTACTGACCATGTAGCAAACCCTCACATTAAAACACACGTCACACTCACAGCTGTTGGTCTCTAAGATCATCCCAAGAAAATTTGATGCATGAAATAAAGTGAATACGTAAAAGAAGTATAGCGGAAATATACTCATTTTGATCGGTAAAGAAGATGTGTGTAGAACAAAACTTTTCTTTCCTTGAAAGTGTCCAAGCTTACTTTGATGAAGTTGAGCTCCAAGCTTTGAGTGATTTGAGATTCCAAGCTCAATGGGAGAGTTTCCCTAACACATTAGTATGATTCTTGATGTGTGCTAGCACTTTGAAAATTTGCAACAAATTTCCTTGTTCTTGTTAGTGTGTTTCGGTCAAGAGAGATAAAAGGGAGATGAGAGAGCTTTTGATATTTTTGTTTTGTTTTTCTAAAAAAACAATTACAAAAGTTTTTCTCAAATCTTTGGTATTTGTTTTTCTAAAAAGCTTAACCAAAATTTGGAGGGAAAATAGCATTTATTACTCCCAACTACTCCCATCACCTAAAGTGACTAGATGTTTATCACCAAAAAGTTGACATGACTTCCATCACCGAAGTGACAATTGATGTGACTTGATGTGGGCCCCACTTGATTCAAAATCGGAGTGGGCCCGCAAACACATCCCAGGCTCGGGTTCGTTAATTTTGAATTAACGAATTTTCCGTTTCGACTTAATTTAATCAATTTAATTAAATAATTATGCCTATCAAAATTACCATTAAAGTCACTCGAGAATTAATCCTAAATTAATTCGTTCGCCCGAATTAAAATCCAATTTTAATTTCGCGTCAAAATCTAATTTCATTTAATATATCGAATATATTATTTTAATCGATTAATTCCAAATTAATCGTTCTCTCTCTTCTAAATAGAATTTTATCCCAGTGTAGGACACAGAAATCGGCGACGCTGTCCCGGGCTCGCTGCCTGGTTGGGAGTACAGAGTAGCCCGCGATGGACTAAACCGGAGAAATAAAATGGAGTCGCCACCCGATGTGAACCGGGAAAATGATTTAAGGCCGCACTCACCCCTCGCAAGGGAAGACCTCAAACCGTTGGGTTCGGAATGGTCCCTTACTTATGCCACTTGTAATGAGATAATTTGTGCAAAAACTTAACCGAATCTACACAACATATATATTCAAAAATTGTTGGACAGTTATGACCCATAGCGTCACTATTTGTACAGATCATGGTGTTGTTGTACAAATTAACTATGTGACAAAGGAAATTGCTCTTTTATCATTTGTGATTAGATCACCAAGATGAATAAATGATAGAAGGTCCATATGATTAGTTCCTGGATTGAGATGCTATGAGACAATATCAATCCACGAAGGTTTAATCATTAAATATCCATAGTCAGAGTATTATCGAGATTGGACATCGATAATGCGAAAAAGACTAGTATTACACTTGTGCGCGTTGTGAGAGCATAACGACATAGTTCTCATATATTTCGGTATAGGATACTCATGCAAGTGTAGTAGGAGGTTGTGTTTTACCGATGGTACGGAAAACAGCTTCGCTCTGGATAGACCCCTCGGAATTCCATTGGTAGTATGACTATGTGTCTATGGAAGTCCGAATCAGGGTAGGTGTATTTGGTCTTAACCTGAGACTTGCACCGCTAATACTTGCGATAATCAATATACTTTGATTTTGGTCGTCCAGGGCTTTAACAGGTTTTGTGTACGCCTCTGTTGGGTATATTGAGAATTGTAGTGTGTTGGGTGTGATGTCAAGACGGAAGTATATGGAACTGGTTCTCTTAAGTACTGCAGTCATCGGGATAATATGACTAGGTCATGATTATCCGATTATAGAGACTAGTTACAAGAGATCCGATATGTGCTTCGTACGGGGCAGACACATTTCCAACCTCAGGCCTAGCACGTGACATCTGATACTAGATCGTAATACGCAATACTACGTATATTAAGCCTGATATAGATCACATATTCCTGTAAGGATATTTCTAGAGAATTGGGTAGGCATGGCGCTTTGCTAGAAGCCAACCTTGTCCTGTAAATCGGTAAAAACGTAGTACTAGGTACGTACGTGTTCGGATAGTCCGACGACCGAATTTACTGCCAGCATATCCAGGGATCTCATGGCTCGCTTCCCGAAGATTCACCGATGACGTATGACTCGCACTTTATTAATCTGGGATTAATTAGATGAGAGAGAAAATTAATCTGGGATTAATTACAGAGATATTTTATCTGGGATAAAATATCAATTAAAGAGAGAAAACGATTAATTTGGAATTAATCGATAAAATAATATATTCGATATATTATACGAAATTAGATTTCGACGCGGAATTGAAATTAGATTTTAATTCGGGCAAACGAGTTAATTTAGAATTAATTCGTTAGCGACGTGAATAGTGATTTTGCTAGGCATAATTATTTAATTACGTCGCATCGGAAAATTCGTTAATTTGGAATTAGCGAACCCGAGCCCGGGAGTGTTTGCGAGCGCCCTCGCATTGCGAACTTAAGTGCGGCCCATAAGTCACATCAAGCGTCAAATCACTAGTGAATCAATTGATGTGACAACTTGTCACTTTTGATGTGATTATTAGTAGTTGTTGGAAGAATTAAAAGCCATTTACCTTTATCCAATTTTTTGGTATTTGACTTTTTTAATTATTTTATTAGATACACAATTTTCCAACAACCAATAACACACATTTTTATCTCTTCTCTCTTCTCTCCTTCACGCCCAAGGGGCTGATTTTCTTCCTCCATTTCACTAGTTTTGCCGAGAATGAAGAGGAGAAGCAATGTGATTTTTGTGGCAAAAATTACCAAGTGCTAGCACACATTCGGGGTCTTGCGAAGGTGATAGGGAACTCCACTTGTGAGCTTGGAATCACAACACAAAAGCTTGGAGCTTGGAGGACCAAGATGGCCGAATTTTTAGAACTTCAAAACAGCCCACTGCCGAGCATCTTGCAAGGGAAAAAAGGTTTTTGCTGTTCGTCGCATCGCTCAACCGCTCAATGTAAGTATTCTGTAACTTCCTTGTAGTATTTAGATGTATGTTTCATTGCTTAAAACGATCCCGGTTAGACCGTAGAAACCTAACAATAGTATCAGAGCGAAGTTGAGCATGAAACTTGAACTTAGGGTTAAAATTGGGTAAATTGTATTTGAGCATGATTTGATAAAATTACTTGATTGAGTATGCTTAAATGATGGTTAATTGAAGTTTGATTGGATCAATTTCATGAAATTCGATTGGCTCAATTTTTTGCCCAAATCTTTGGCTTGGCCGAGACTTATAGAACCCTAAAGGTCATGGTGATTTTTGATTTTAATCATTGGATGAGTTGGAATCATGTTGGGAATGTTGATTTAGGATTTAATTGGATTGAATTCGGAATCAATTTGAAAAACCCTAAATTGCCGAGACTTTAAGCATGGGAAATGGGTTTGATTTTTGATTAAAATGTGTTGGACATGTTTTGATGTAAATGAGCATAATTAATTAAGCTAATTGATTTTTTGGAAATGTTAATTTGGGTAATTAATTATGGCAATAAATTAAGTTATAAAATTTGGAATTTGGTAATTTAATTAATTGGGCCTATTTTGGAAATTGGGCTTTAGATGTTGTAATTGGGTTTAAATGGGCTTGGTTGTACCAAGATGGGTTTAGGCTAAATTGGTTGGATCCAATTGGGCCCAAAACCATTTCCATAAAGTCCAATTATGACTAATGGACCTTAATATTTTAATTGGGCCTAATGGGCCTAAATTGGTTTCTAGGCATATAAGGGTGATTCCTTAAATGGGCTTTGGTAATTGGGTTTGACCCATGTTGACCAAAAGTCCATGCCTTAAGAAATTAATTAAAAGCCCATTGGACTTTAATTAAATTAACATTGGATGTTAATCGGGCTTTGAGACCCATAACGGTTAGATTTAGAATCTAAGTCGTAAAGGTTCGTTAATAAAGTGTAATATTTAATTTGGAATTAAATAAATGAATTAGTATTAAATACAAGTTAAATTGGATTTAATGTTGTAGTTTAATTTAATTCAAGAATTCATACTTTGAGTACTTATTCGCAAAACGAGTTGGACTCGCGCAAAATCAAATCGTTGTTTGAACATTGGATGGTCATTAATTATCAGATTAATTAATTGGATTAGATTGATTGATAACATGCTTGTGTGAATACATGGTTGCGATGCATGAATAATGTATATCAGATGGATATTAGATGGGTGGGGCAATTTTGGAAATTGTTGTAATAAATTTAGAATTTATTAATTGGACCTACGTGTCCAGCCTATTATCTCCTTACTCTTTGTATTTCTCTTCTCACCTATTCCCCTCAATGTAAATGAGGTTTCTTTAGAAGTGTTATGTAACGGGTAGAAGCAATACTTGTGCTAGCGGGAGAGAGGAAAATGAGAGATTTGTTCTAGGAACAATGTTTAAGTATCCATATGCATATCATTATTATTTATTTATATGTGCCTTATTATGTGTTTAGAATGCATGTTTAAGGGTGTATGATGATGAGACCTTAACAAAGATAATAAATTGGTTGACAATTTGCACGCGAAAAACCATCAACATCATATTAAGAGTTTTTCCTTCCATCGAGTGATTCTTACTCAAGATCCAAGACTGGCATTGGTTTGTTGGCCAAAGTCAAGACCTTTGTACGTCGAGGATGTGTTTGAATCATGAAGGCTTTGTTCCATATTGGTGTCTTGTCAAAGTTGTGATTTGTTGGCCAAAGTCAAGATCACTTCTTGTCCATCGACATTGATTACGAAGCTTTCCAAGGTCAATGGGTTCCGCTTAACTGGGATCACTAAGTTTGTTGTGCCAAAGCCAAGGCTTAGTTGATTCAGAGGAAAAAGGTTAGGCAATATATTGGATATATTGGCATATATAAGATATATATTTCGGACTTGGATGTCCACCTACTGGATCTAGGAATTGGATGGGATCCAATTGATCTTAGAGATCTACCTAGTTAAGTATAATACAATTTGTTGGCCAAAGTCAAGATTGTGTGTTATTTAATGGGATCCTAGCCCACTAGGAAACAAGGTTTCCCGAGTACTCCACAGAGGGTTATAGGCTCGCCGAAAAATAATGGGAGGCAATTATTAAATTTGCAATATTCGTTTAGTTACTTGCCATACGTGCTCATTTCAAATATTTCGTCAATAAAATTAATTATTAGTTGGACTAATATTTAATTGTTGTTTTAAAACAGTTGGACTGTATTCAAACTATTTCATTTATAATTGATTATATAATTGGATTATAGTAATCAATATATCTGAATTAATAAATTGAATTATAGTTGATTTTATAATTGGATTATAGTAATCAATATAATTGAAATTAAACATTAAATTATAGTTGATTAAATAGTTGGACTATAGTAATCATTATAATAAATAGTACCTGAAATTGTTGATTGGATAGTTAGACTATAGTAATCAAGATAAAATTGAAAGATTAGTGTTTAAAACATAATCCTGGGTGAAAAATGTTTTTAAACGACTTTAATTTTCAAATTGGGAATGATGTTTCATGATGGTCCTGGAAACTAATAAGTTACTTTATTTGATAAAATAACATATTAGGCCTAAGCCCGGAGTTAAGCAGATAAGTAGAACATGATATTTGGAATATTCATGTGATGATAACTTTAGTGCTTAATCCAATATGCTTGCCAAATAGACTCCTTAATTTCTTAATCAGAACTAAGGATTAGATCCTTAAAGTATGATAATGAAATTGAAGGATCTTCATAAATCTATTTTTAGATCTTTGAAGTACTAAATTGCAATAGTAAACTCTTGGAGAGTTAATGGCTATACTCAATGAGTCAAAGCCAAAGTTTGCAATTAGGCAAGAAGCGCAAGGCGCATCTTACTTTGACATTCCGGAAGGCCAAGGCTTGGCCAAAGGCTTCTGGAGTGTGGAAAAGGGCAAAGGCAAAATCATTAGAATCTTCTGGGAAGATAAAGGACATATCCCAAAATGTCTGCCTAAATTGTGGCAAACGGGGACACGGAAGTGTGACTGCTGTATGGACAAGGCAAACATGAAGGAATTGAAGAGGGGCAAGGCTCCGGCTTCAACCATGTTTGTCATAAACATGTTCGCAACTAGTATTAAAATTGGATTTTAGATACTGGATGTGGTACATAAATATGTACTGGTGTGCAGAATCTGCTATGAGCAGGATACTGACTTCAGTTGAGATTAATGTGCGAATTGAAAACGGGACGAAAGTCGCTGTTTTAACCATAGATACCTAAGTTTAGGAACTACCCTTCGGGTGTGTACTTAAATTAGGAAACTGTTAAAATGTAACTAGTTTGACTAGATACATTATCTCTATATTAGGGTTTAACCCGTTGCGGGTATACCTTTATATTCTAGAACACTAAAGTGTTTTATTTTATAAAGATGATATTGAGATAAACACATTAGATGTGAATAACAGAATTTATATTTTGAATATAAATAAATCTCAGACATATAAAATGACAAACAAATAGCTCAAACTGAATTAATCAGTTAAAACTTAAATGTGGCATTATTGTCTGGGACACAATTAAACAAGACTCGTATATCCACACTTTTGAAGAGTGGATACTAGGAAAAATTTGATTCCATTCAAATAATATCTACGAATCTAGTTTATTGGGCAAAGTGCCTAAAACACTATTTACTTGGTAAAAGTGTAAATGCCACCGATCTGTTAGCCTTAGTTCCTAGTGACGTAAGTGGGCCCATAGCTAGCTAGGCTAGATGTGGATATGAATATTTCTTGACCTTTACGGATGTGGCATCGCGTTATGGTTATGTGTTTCTTTTGAAACACAAATCGGAAACTTTTACAATTTTGACACGAAGTAGACAAACAGATCGGCTAAAGTGTAAAACCATCTCGGTTGGACCATGATGAAAATACTTAATCAATAAGTTTCTCAAATACTTGAAAGAGTATAGTATTCTTTCAATGAGGACTCTTCCCGGAACACGTCAATTTGACGGTGTGTCCAAACGGAGAAATCAAATTTTGTTGGACATGATAAGATTAATCATGAGTCGTTCTGAGCTACCATTTCCTTTAACGGATACGCATAAACAGTGCAGAACTTATTTAGAATAAGGTTCCATGAAAATCTGTTTGACAGACTACATATTAGATATGAACAGGAAAGAAACCGGGTTTCTCATTCATGAAGATTTGGGTATGCTGGGCATAAGTTTGGATGATACTAAACTAAAAACCATATTGGATAAGTGCCTAATTGTAGGTTATCATAGGGAAACCAAAAGTATAATACTTATACAACTCACAAGAGAACAATGAAATTGTTGCTCACCATGCGGTTTTCCTAAGAGGAATACCGATATGCAGTGGTAAGTGGGAGGAAAGTAAAACTCGATGAAAATCGGAGTAATACTGTTCCCGGTACTGAGTCCTAGGGGAACAAAAATAGTTCATCAGGGATGAAACTATACCAATATTCTTCGAATACACAAGAACCGCGTAATTCGGAGAGAGTCAGAAAACAACCTGAGGTATGGGTTTCTGATCTCACCTCATAAAGATGTCAATCTTATTGAGAAATACGAACTGACTACGTATAAGGAAGTGATACAAGGTATCGACTCCCTATTATGGCAAAGTGCTATAATATCCGAAATGGATTCCATATATACCAACAAAGTTTGGATACTAGTTGAAGTACCACAAGGCATTGTGCCTATTGGTACTATATAAGTCTTCAAGGAAGACATACATGGAAGGCAACATACCGACGTACTAAGCTAGGCTTGTAGCGAAAAGGTATCGTTATCAACATTGTGTCGATTACGATGAAAAATTTTACCTGTTGCCACTGTATATCCATTTGGATGATGCTTGCTAAAGCTGCATGTTTCATTTATGAAATATGACAGCTGAATGCCAAAACCGCTTTCCTTAACGGAAACCTTTTGGAGGATGTTTACAACATCCTGAAGGTTTTGTCGTACCAAAACTAGCAAACAAGGTTTGTAGGTTATTCGATCCATGGATGGATTGAAGCAAGCATAGGGTTCTTGGAACTATCGCTTTGATGTAATCATAATGGTGTATGATTTAATTCAAAACGAAAATGATTCTTGTGTATATAAGAAGGTTAGTGGGAGTGCACTAACAATGAATGTCCTAAGTAATGATGACATGTCATTTCTTAGAAATGATATTCCCATAAAACAATCGGTGAAAGCTTGGCTTTCATGAAAATTCTCCGTAGAATTCTTAGGAGAAACAACATTTATTCTAGGAATAAAGATCTAATGAGATAGATTTAAAGTTGTTAATACTCTCCGAGAAATCGTACATTGATAAATGTACGCGACCTAGTGTCTCATACGTTTTGAGCATATGGAGTCAAAATCGGGCCAATCCAAGTGATAGTCATTGGTTTGATGTTAAGAACATCCTTGAGTATCTTAGAGGAACTAATGATGCTTTCTTATACTATGGAGAAGGAGAAATTGAAGTGACTGGGTTCACCACTGTAAGTTTCCTAACTGATTAAACGACTACAAGTCGTAACAACGGTACTATAATGTTTGAATAACGGAACCGTGAGCTGGAAATCTTCCAAGCAAGATACTGTTACCGAATAAACAACAAAACCAGATTATTGCTGCAGCTGAGGCAGCAATAGAAGTCATTTGGGTCGATAATAAATCTAATTAGATTAGAGTAGTTCTCTTAGCAGCTGAGCTAGGCTACAGCGCAGGCTAAAGAATTAATGGTCTCATCAACGATCCAGATATATACTTTAAATATTCATCTGATACGTTCGGATCATACATCGTGGCGATGTGATGATCGAATAAATCACATCAGATAATAATCATGCAAATCCGCAGACGAAAGCATTTCTCAGCAGAAGTTTGAGCGAACCGTACATAGTTCGGGTGTAGGACACTTGAGTGACTGGCTATAGGCCAAGTGGGAGATTGTTGGACATTTATGACCCATAGCGTCACTATTTGTAAAGATCATGGTGTTGTTGTACAAATTAACTATTTGACAAAAGAAATTGCTCTTTTATCATTTGTGATTAGATCACCAAGATGTATAAATGATAGAAGGTCCATATGATTAGTTCCTGGATTGAGATGATATGAGACAATATCAATCCACGAAGGTTTAATCATTAAATATCCCTAGTCAGAGTATTATCGAGATTGGACATCGATAATACGAAAAAGTCTAGTATTACATTTGTGCGCGTTGTGAGAGCATAACAACATAGTTCTCATATATTTGGGTATAGAATACTCATGCAAGTGTAGTAGGAGGTTGTGTTTTACCGATGGTACGGAAAACAACTTCGTTCTGGATAGACCCCTCGAAATTCCATTGGTAGTATGACTATGTGTCTATGGAAGTCCGAATCAGGGTAGGTGTATTTGGTCGTAACCTGAGACTTGCACCGCTAATACTTGCAACAATCAATATACTTTGGTTTTGGTCATCCAAGGCTTTAACAGGTTCTGTGTACGCCTCTGCTGGGTATATTGAGAATCGTAGTGTGTTGGGTGTGATGTCAAGACGGAAGTATCACTCCAGTCATAGTGGAGATGATTGTCACGTAGGATACGGAACTGGTTCTCTTAAGTACTGTAATCATCGGGATAATATGACTAGGTCATGATTATCCGATTATAGAGACTAGTTACCAGAGATCCGATATGTGCTTCGTAAGGGGCCGACACATTTCCAGCCCCAGGCCTAGCACGTGACATCCGATACTGGATCGTAATACGCAATACTATGTATACTACGCCTAATATAGATCACATATTCCTGTAAGGATATTTCTGGAGAATTGGGTAGGCATGGCGCTTTGCTAGAAGCCAACCTTGTCTTGTAAATCGGTAAAAACGTAGTACTAGGTACGTACGTGTTCGGATAGTCCGACGACCGAATTTACTGCCAACATATCGGGGGATCTCATGGGTCGCTTCCCGAAGATTCACCGATGACGTATGACTCGCACTTTCTTAATCTGGGATTAATTAGATGAGAGATAAAATTAATATGGGATTAATTACTGAGATATTTTATCTGGGATAAAATATCAATTAAAGAGAGAAAATGATTAATTTGGAATTAATCGATAAAATAATATATTCGATATATTATACGAAATTAGATTTCGACGCGGAATTGAAATTAGATTTTAATTCGGGCAAACGAGTTAATTTAGAATTAATTCATTAGCGATGTGAATAGTGATTTTACTAGGCATAATTATTTAATTACGTCGCGTCGGAAAATTCGTTAATTTGGAATTAGCGAACCCGAGCCCGGGAGTGTTTGTGGGCGCACTCGCATTGCGAACTTAAGTGCGGCCCACAAGTCACATCAAGCATCAAATCACTAGTGAATCAATTGATGTGACAACTTGTAACTTTTGATGTGATTGATAGTAGTTGTTGGAAGAATTAAAAGCCATTTACCTTTATCCAATTTTTTGGTATTTGACTTTTTTAATTAGTGTATTAGATACACAATTTTCCAACAACCAACAACTCACATTTTTCTCTCTTCTCTCTTCTCTCCTTCACGCCCAAGGGGCTGATTTTCTTCCTCCATTTCACTGGTTTTGCCGAGAATGAAGATGAGAAGCAAGGTGATTTTTGTGGCAAAAATTACCAAGTGCTAGCACACATCGGGGCCTTGCGAAGGTGATAGGGAACCGCACTTGTGAGCTTGGAATCACAACACAAAAGCTTGGAGCTTGGAGGACCAAGATGGCCAAATTTTTGGAACTTCAAAACAGCCCACTGCCCAGCATCTTGCAAGGGGAAAAAGTTTTTTGTTGTTCGTCGCATCGCTCAACCGCTCAATGTAAGTATTCCACAACTTCCTTGTAGTATTCACATGTATGTTTCATTGCTTAAAATGATCCCGGTTAGACCGTAGAAACCCGACAAAAATAACCTGTATCTAATTCGCATTAATAAAAGTAACAATTTTATCTAAGTTTGCATGCTTTAAAAATAAGTTTTCATAACGGCAAGCACAAAATATTCTCATGAACATATTAAATCATCCAACACAAATATAAATAACAACCTAAACATGAACATAAATTAAATTCCTAATGCAAAAGAAATAACTAATCATGCTCGGGAATAACCAACTAAATCATACCTAAAAAATAAATAACATACTAAATGACTACATCATGCTTAGACATAAGATTGGATGAAACGAAATATGTGTGTCTCTCAAGGGTGCCCTCAGGTCTAACCTCTTAAGTCATCTTTTGGAAGTGTGTTACACGGTTGTCGGAAGGGTTGATGCTTCGCAACTTTTCCGATTTACTGGTTACTTGTTTTTCTTCGTTGCCTCACTGTTTTGGGCTGCTGTTGCTCACTATTTCTGCGGTATTTGCTGCTATTTTCGGGTCATTTTAAGGTGTGTTTAAGGACTGTTTCGGTGGTGTTTCAGGTAGTTTCTAGGTGCAGATTTGTGGTGATGCAAGGACTGTTTTCAGGATATTTTTACGGTGATGCTGGGACAGTTTCTGGGGTTTAATTCACGGTGATGCTGGGCAATTTCTGTTGTGTAATTTACGGTAGTTTAGGTGTAGGTTAGGGCTGGTGAAGTGCGTGAGTTAGAGGGGCTGATCTATGCATGCGTGAGTGAGCTGAGTTGAAGGTGTGTACGTGGGGCAGCTCGTGGCTTCTTGTCCATGTGTGTGTTGTCGCTAGGTGTGCGTGTGAGGATATTTATTGCGTGGCTCTTTGGGCTGTGAGTGAAGTGTCGTGGCGTGAAGGAGCTGTTTTTAGTGGAGGCTTGAGGGATGCGTGGGCTGTTGAAGAATTGGTGTGAGGTGTCAACATGAATGTGTGCGTGAGTTTTGTTTCTTTAGTCGATATGGGAGTAATGTGATTTGAGGATCTGGCTGTGCTGAGGGATGAGGACGTGGTGCCTGGGGTTCAGAGTCTGTGAGGGGTATTTGTTATTTGTGGGCAGTCGGTTAGGGTTATGCGAGAGGTGATGATCGGGGAATTAGCTATGGTTTGTTACTGCCGATAGAGAGAGAGAGAGATCCAGGAAGTGCTGCGTGAATGGAGATGGTGGCTTTGTTGTTGTACTCAGTTGATGGAGAGAATGAAATAGGATGGAGAATAAGCGTAGGCTACCGAGTGGTTAAGGAGGGGGATGAGGGCGTGCATGAGGTGAGTGGAAGAAAAGAGACCTGTTAGGGTTTGGTTTTGTTATTACCGTGTGGAGTAAAGGGGAGAGGACGATAGCTTAGGGTTTTTGTTTCTGGTTGTTGCTGCTATGTGGATAGTGTTGCTTCCTAAATGGGCGTGAGCTAGGCAGATGGCGATGAGGGTGTTGATGCTGAATGAAGGGCTGTTTTGAGTGGAGTATTTGCGTGAATGGGCTGGTCAGGGGGGAATTTGTTTGTGTGAAGTGGAGGCAGTGAAGGTGGAAGATGGGGCTGTGGTGTTTAAGTGTATGGTGTAGTACCGTGAAGGAGAAAGAGAGAAAGGTTGCTGCGTGAAGGTAGGAAGCTGGGGCTGCTGTGTTCGAGAGAAGAGAGACTGTGAGGATTCTAGGGTTTTGTTTTATGAGATTTTTTAGTGAGTTAAGATCAATCCCCCCTGCCCCTGCGTGAGTGTATTAGGGTTTATACTGCTTTTGTTTTGAAGTGAGAGAGAGATGGACGTATGGGTGGTTTATGGGTTATGATATGGGTTTGTATGGTAGTTTTCATTGCTAATGTTTGTGTTTGTTTGTGATTGGGTGAGAGGCGTGAGGTGCATGGGTTTATTTGATGTTTGTGCTTTGTTGTTTTGTTTTGTTGTTGACGTGGGGTGCATGGGCTTTGCTTGTTTTGTTGTTTTGTCTTGCATGGGTGAGGTGCATGAGGCGTGAAATGCATGGGTGAGATATGGGTTTTTTTTTGTTTGTTTGTTATTTGTTTGTGAAGAAGGGTTTATGTGCTTATTTTAGTGGGTTTGGTGTATGGTTTGGGCTTGGGCTTTGGCTTATTGGGCGTGGGCTTGGTCCATTTTGGTGGGCTTGGTGCGTGGTTTAGTGATATGTGGGTTTTGT
Organism: Zanthoxylum bungeanum; assembly: GCA_019454045.1. NCBI lineage: Eukaryota > Viridiplantae > Streptophyta > Magnoliopsida > Sapindales > Rutaceae > Zanthoxylum > Zanthoxylum bungeanum. Next base: position 255,971 of record SKCR01043243.1, read on the forward strand.
GTGTGACTTGCGGGGGTTTGAGCTAAGGATGTGTTTTAAAACAGAGGTCCAACAAGCGAACCCAAAGCTAAACAAGCGAATTAAATCCACTAAGGTGTCAATTTCTGACTCTTCCCTTCCGAAGTCTGTTTCCCGAGACTTCCATAACTTAAAAGGTAGTGCCTCCGTTCGAGGCTCATCATCGGGACTTATATGTAAAAATGCAGTGCCTACACTCAGATAAAATCTTTCCATAATTAATCCTAGATTAATTATGTTCGAGTCATACGTCATCGGTGAATCTTCGGGAAGCGACCCATTCGGATTCGGCTACGGAATTTATGTCTGAGTTTCCATCCGAAATGCCGCAAGAGAGAACACATATTCCATTCATCTGAAGGTGATATCATACACCAATCAACAATACTCATGCAAAGTAAAATAAGAAAATAAATAAAAATAAAGGAGAATGAATAAAAAGGGTGCCCTCAGGTCTAACCTCTTAAGTCGTCTCTTGGAAGTGCGTTACAAGGTTGTTGGAAGGGTTGATGCTCCGCAACTTTTTCGATTTACTGGTTCGTTGTTTTCCTTCATTACCTCGCTGTTTTGGGCTGCTATTGCTCACTATTTCTGCGGTATTTGCTGCTATTTTCGGGTCATTTTAAGGTGTGTTTAGGGACTGTTTTAGTGGTGTTTCAGGTAGTTTCTGGGTGCAGATTTATGGTGATGCATGGACTGTTTTCAAGGGAGTTTTGCGGTGATGCTGGGACAGTTTTTGGGGTGTAATTTGCGGTGATGCTTGGCAGTTTCTGGAGTGTAATTTGCGGTAGTTTAGGTACAAGTTAGGGCTGGTGAAGTGCGTGAGTTAAAGGGGCTGTCTGTGCATGTGTGAGTGGGCTGAGTTGAAGGTGTGTACGTGGGGCAGTTCGTGGCTTCTTGTCCCTGTGTGTATTGTCGCTAGGTGTGCGTGTGAGGATATTTGTTGCGTGGCTCTTTGGGCTGTGAGTGAAGTGTCGTGGCGTGAATGGGCTATTTTTGGTGGAGGCTTGAGGGGTGCGTGGGCTGTTGAAGAATTGGTGTGAGGTGTCAACGTGAATGTGTGCGTGAGTTTTGTTTCTTTAGTCGATGTGGGAGTAATGTGATTTGAGGATCTGGCTGTGTTGAGGGATGAGGACGTGGTGTCTGGGGTTCAGAGTCTGTGAGGGTTATTTGTTCTTTGTGTTCAGTCGGTTAGGGTTATCTGAGATGTGATGATCAGGGAATTAGCTATGGTTTGTTACTACCGAAAGGGAGAGAGAGATCCAGGAAGTGCTGCGTGAAGGGAGAGGGTTTTTTTGTTGTTGTACTCGGTTGATGGAGAGAATGAGAGAGGGTGGAGAAGAAGCGTAGGCTATCGAGTGGTTAAGGAGGGGGATGAGGGCGTGCGTGAGGTGAGTGGAAGAAAATAGACCTATTAGGGTTTTGTTTTGTTACTACCGTGTGGAGTAAAGGGGAGAGGACGATAGCTTAGGGTTTTTGTTTCTGGTTGTTGCTGCTGTGTGGAGAGTGTTGCTTCCTAAATGGGCGTGAGCTAGGTAGGTGGCGTTGATGGTGTTAATGCTAAATGAAGGGCTGTTTTGAGTGGTGTATTTGCGTGAAGGGGCTGGTCAGGGGGGAATTTGTTTGCGTGAAGTGGAGGCAGTGAAGGTGGAAGATGGGGTTATGGTGTTCGAGAGTATGGTGTAGTACCGTGAATGCGAAAGAGAGAAAGGTTGATGCGTGAAGGTGGGAAGCAGGGGCTGCTGTGTTCGAGAGAAGAGAGGCTGTGAGGATTCTAGGGTTTTGTTTTGTGAGACTTTTTTGTGAGTTAAGATCAATCCCCAATGCCCATGCGTGAGTGTTTTAAGGTTTATACTGCTTTTGTTTTAAAGTGAGAGGAGAGGGACGTATGAGTGGTTTATGGGTTATGGTATGGGTTTGCATGGGTAGTTTTCATTGCTAATGTTTGTGTTTGTTTGTGATTGGGTGATAGGCGTGAGGTGCATGGGTTTATTTGATGTTTGTCATTTGTTGTTTTGTTTTGTTGTTTACGTGGGGTGCATGGGCTTTGCTTGTTTTGTTGCTTTGTCTTGCATGGGTGAGGTGCATGGGTTTATTTGATGTTTGTGCTTTGTTGTTTACGTGGGGTGCATGGGCTTTGCTTGTTTTGTTGCTTTGTCTTGCATGGGTGAGGTGCAAGGGGCGTGAAGTGCATGGGTGAGATATGGGTTTTTTTTGTTTGTTTGTTATTTGTTTGTGAAGAAGGGTTTATGTGCTTATTTTAGTGGGTTTGGTGTATGGTTTGGGCGTGGGCTTTGGCTTATTGGGCGTGGGCTTGGTCCATTTTGGTGGGCTTGGTGTGTGGTTTGGTGATATGTGGGCTTGGTGTATGACTTGTACAACTGATGATGTATTGGGTCCTCGACCCTGGGACGCATCCCGGAACTACAACTGCTGATACAGTGGGTCCACGACCCTGGGACGCATCCCAATAACTGTAATGGACAACGGGGGCCTCGACTTTGGGATGCATCCCAATACCGCTGACAATGTGGGTCACGACCCTAGGACGCATCCCAAAACTGATGATGTAGTGGTCCTCGACCCTGGGACGCATCCCGGAACTACAACTGCTGATACAGTGGGCCCACGACCCTGGGACGCATCCCAATAACTGTAACGGACAATGGGGGCCTCGACCCTAGGACGTATCCCAATACCGCTGACAATGTGGGTCACGACCCTCGGACGCATCCCAAAACTGATGATATAGGGGGCCTCGACCCTGTGAGGCATCCCAGAACTACAACCGGCAACAGGGGCCTTGACCTTGGGACGCATCCCAATACCGCTGAAAATTTGGGTCACGACCCTGAGACGCATCCCAAAATTGGAACTGATGATGCAGGGGGCCATCGACCCTGGGACGCATCCCATTAACTGCTGATGATGTTGGTCACGACCCTGGGACTCATCCCCAAAACTAATGATGATGATGTGGGTCACGACCCTAGGACTCATCCCCAAAACTGCTGATGATGTGGGGCACGGCCCTGGGACTCATCCCCAAAACTGATGCTGATGTGGGCCTCGCCCCCGGGACTCATCCCCAAAACTGATGCTAATGATATAGGTCACGACCCTGGGACTCATCCCCAAAACTGCTGATGATGTGGGTCACGGCCTTGAGACTCATCCCCAAAACTGATGCTGATGATGCGATGGTTCATTCCAACATATTGTAATGCCTCTCACGAGATAATCCTGATAGCTAAACATATTTTCGTACTCAAAGAATGCTTCGTGTCGAAACCAGAGAACCTTCAAAGTGCGTAATACACTCAAATCCGATCGTCTGAATGAGTGATCTGATCTAGACTCTTAGTGTGTGTGTGGTCTAACCAACCGAGATGTCTTGACCATACTCTGTGATTACTTCCTCGTACTCAACATGATATGGTTTTCTTCTGTCTCTTTCTTTTCTTTCTTTTCATTTTGAACTTTTTTTCTTTTTTTCTTTTTTTTTTCTTTTTTTTTCTCGACACACATACCCTTTAAGGTAGCATTTCTCCTTATGGTGGTCCTAATACTCGCCCATGGATAGCTTCACGCTTATCGGTTATAGGTGATCTATTTTTTTTTCTTTTCAGAGACTTTTTCTTTATTTCCAACCATATCATATATCGTAACATAAGTAAACCAGGATGGACATCTAGGCCAACGGTCATTCACTGATCTGCCATCTCTTCAATTAGTCATCTCGCCGACCACTCAGGCTTCTACTGCTAAAATCCCGTAATCAAGTGCTCGTGAGTCTAGCTGAGATCAACCATTCAGAATACCGGACGAGAGCATATCTCACACTCATCGTTTCTAAGGTTTCACCTTACAGAAAACAATGTCATCACCGGACATATGTCTAACCATCAAGGACTTTTCTCTCTCATTTTTTTTCACTCACTCCATTGGAATTCTTCCTTTCAACTGCGAACTTCGCCCCCTAGGGTTCTATCCTGAAAATCGATACTGACGTGGGCCTCAACCTTGGGACTCATCCCCGAAACTAATACCAATGTGGGCCTCAACCCTGGGACTCATCCCCGAAACTGATACTGATGCGGGCCTCAACCCTGGGACTCATCCCCAAAACTAACACTGACTCATTTCTGAAACTGATGACATTGTTTTGTTTGCTCTCAACTTGCTTGTACTTCACCGCTTTCCTTTCTTTCTTTCGAGACCTGTGAACACAAATAAAATAGCAGAATAACAATGTGTGCATGTGTTGTGTACGTATGCATGTGCGGAGGTATTCCCTGTTCATGATGGGTTAGATCCTCATTGTGCTCCTTGGTTCCATGTGCCTACACATGTCTCCGATCGTCCCCTGGATCTGCTTTATAGATTCCTTATGGCGGTTCTCTTTTGGTGACTGTTCGGTTCTCTTTTGTCTGAAACCTGCAAACACAGAACAAACAAAACATGAAAAAGAATGCAAATATGTTACGTGTATGCATGCATACATGGATGAATTCCTTATCCCATTGGGTTAGGTCCTCTGCCAGGTCTTCTTTTTCTCAGGCAAAATATTACTTCAATTTGTCCACGTTGATCGGCTCAGTGAACTCATTCCCTTCCAAATCTGACAGTCTCACTGCCCTATTTCCCATTACTTTATGCACTATATAGGGTCCTTCCCAGTTGGGTCTGAACTTTCCTCTTGGGTCTGTCGTCGACGGCCTTGACTGCTTAAGTACCAAATCACCCGTTCTGATCTTAGTAGGACGCACCTTTTTGTTGAATGCTCGGGCTAGTCTCTTCTGATATATTTGCATGTGATATAAAGACTTCATTCTCTTCTCATCGAGCAATGCCAACTGTTCAAATCTCTGCGAGGCCCATCTTTGTTCAGGTAACTCTGTTTCTGCTAATTCCCTCATGGACTGTATCTCAACTTCCACGGGTAGTACCGCTTCCATTCCATATACCAAAGAGTAAGGCGTGGCTCTTGTTGAACTCACTGATGTTATGTACCCCCACAGGGCGTACGATAGTTTGTTAGCCCAATCTTTGCAGTTTTCTGTCATCTTGGCTAATATCTTCTTTACTGTCTTATTGGCTACCTCGACTGCCCCATTTACCTGCGGTCTGTAAGGTGACGACTTGTGATGTCCTATCCCATATCTCTGTAGCATTGCCTTCGTTTCCCCTTGAAACTGAACTCCGTTATCTGTCACTATATGATGCGGCATCCCATATCGATATATGATGTTCCGAGCTATGAACTTCGCCATCTGCTTTGCTGTGACGTTACGAAATGACTTGGCTTCCACCCATTTTGAGAAGTAGTCCACTGCCACCACTATGGAACGATGTCCATTCGACGCATTCGGTCGAATCTCTCCGATCATGTCAATTCCCCATGTTGAAAAAGGCCATGGCTCTGATAGTCTGTGTAACTCTGTGTGAGGCAGATGGTTCATATTACCATGTGCTTGATAATCGTGACAATGTTTTACCAGCTTTGTACAGTCTGTCTCCATGGTTAACCAGTAGAAACCTTATCTTACAATCTTGCGAGACAAATTCAACCCATTCATGTGCGGTCCACTTACCCCGGCATGTATTTCTTCCATTGCCTTCTGAGCTTCTTCTTTTCTTAAACACTTCAGCTGAATGCCATTTGCCTGCCTCTTGTATAGCTCTCCCTTCAAAATCACATACTGAGAAGCCAACTTCTGAATGGCTATTCTATCTTTTCTGCTTACTCCTTCTATGAGTTCTCTGTGTTCCAGGTATCGCTGAATATCATGGTACCAAGGTTTTCCGTCGTCGATCTCTACTTCCAAAACTCTTTCTATCTCATAAACGGGTCTGGTTGCTTTTGTCAGTACCAATGGTCTCATCACTAACTTCTCTAGATTTTCCCAAGTCGCTGCAAGTGTAGCTAATGCGTCTGCCATCTGATTCTCTTCTAGCGGCAAGTGCTGAAACTTACAATCGGGGATAGCCTATGCCAACTTTCTGAGGTGAAAAAGGTAAGGTTTCAACCGTTCTACCATTTGATTACTTTGGAAGTGAGGTACTCAATGTCAAACTCTGACACCAACACTAACCATCTGCCCAACTTCCCCACTAGCGAAGGTACTGAATGTAGATACTTAAAGGGATTCTCCTTTGCTACCACCTGGATCTTGTAAGATTGGAAGTAATGACGCAATTTTCTGGACGCCCATACCACTGCCAAACAGATCTTCTGTACTTCTTGATAGCGGGCTTCGTACGGAAGCATCTTCTTACTGAGATAGTAGACCGCATGCTCTACTCTCGTCTTATCTACCTGTACCATCATTGCCCCCAGTGCTTCTGATTCTATGGCCAAATACAGTACTAAGGGTTTGCCCGGTCTTGGAGGTTTCAATACATGAGGCTTTACCAAGTATTCTCTGATCTTATTGAAGGCTGCTTGACATTGCTCATTCCATTTCACTGGTTGGTCTTTTCTCAGTAGTTTGAAGATAGGCACACATACTGACGTCAACTTGGCGATGAACCGACTGATATACTGAATTTTCCCGAGGAATGCTCTAACTTCTTTCTCAGTCTTCGGTGCGGGCATTTCAGTGATTGCTCTGATTTTCTCAGAGTCTACTTCTATCCCTCTCATTCCTACTGTATGTCCCAGTAATTTTCCTGATGTTACCCCAAACACACATTTCTTGGGATTAAGCCGCAAGTTGTATTTGTCAACTCTCTGAAGGAACTTCTCCAGCGCTTCTATATGCCCAATTCGTGTCTCTAATTTCACCATCATGTCATCCACATATACTTCAATCTCTTTATGCATCAAATCATGGAATAATAAAGTGGCCATCCACTGATAAGTAGCTCCTGCATTCTTGAGCCCAAACGGCATTACCTTGTAACAATATGTGCCCATTCGGTGACAAAGGCAGTCGTGTGCTTGTCTTCTTCAGCCATGAGAACCTGATTGTATCCTGAAAACCCGTTTGCAAATGAATATATGGCAGATAAAGCCGCACTATCAACTAGTACGTCTATATGAGGTAGAGGAAAATCATCTTTCGGGCAAGCCTTGTTAAGATCTCTGTAATCCACACATATTCTGACATTCCCGTCTTTCTTCGGCACTGGCACAATATTTTCCAACCACTCATGATACTTCACTACTTCCAGGAACCCCACATCTATATGTTTCTTGACTTCCTCTTTGACCTTCTCGGCCCACTCAGGTCTCATCCATCGAAGTTTCTGTTTCATTGGCTTCATATTTGGATAAGTTGGTATTGTATGCTGGGCGATGCTTCTGTCTACTCCCGGCATGTCCTCATAGGACTAAGAAAATACTTTGGCATATTTGACTAATATTCCTTATAATTTCTCCCGCTCCTCAGAGGTAACCTCACTTGCAATTAGAATTTCCTTGGGGCTCTCAGGTGTACAAAGGTTAAATGCATTTGATTTGGTGGAGCTGATATCAAATATACTCAAGTCGTGCAAATTGAAAGGAAGAGACTCAGGCAAGTAAGCGAAATGATTGCCTTTATTACTAGCAAATGCGGGAGTACACTCAAATAAATCAGGAAGATAAATATCCTCGTCATCTACGGACACCTCATCCTCCGCAATTGGGTTTTTCTCAGCCTCATTATTCTCCTCGAGGGTTAGGCTTTCCAGCTTCATCAGCTCTTCTTCCCACTTATCTTCTTCCTTCGCAACTTCTTCCGTCGGCGGTTTCTCACCCAGCACATCTTGAAAGATCTCAAACCCCGGTATCATGACCCCATTAACTTATACTGGTTCGGGCTCTCCTTGATACCCCGTAGCTTTCACAAAGCATTCCATCAGTTTCAACCCTTTCTTCTTGGCCTTCGGCTTATCCTCATCAGACTTGTACCCCAGTCCTCTCCGAGTGGTCTGCCCTTTAAAGTTTGGTAGGGTTCATTTTCTCCATGATCCTAACCACCTTAGGATCCACCCATTCTTCAAAGGTTGCTGACATCTGGAACCTCGTGAAAGGTTGTATCTCTAAAGCAGCCACAACATTATCTATTTCAGCTTTAATGGTGATGATCTCTCCTCCGTATGGAAACTTGATGGCCTGATGCAGAGTGGAAGGCACTCCCCCAAGCTTGTGAAACCATGGCCTCCCCCACAATAAAGCAAAAGTAGCTGGGATGTCAAGCACAGTGAATTCAACATCACCCTCGATCGGTCCCACCTTAACTATTGCGGCGAAAGTGCCCTCAACTCCTCGCTTACTGTCATCATATGCCTTGATAGTCATATTGGAGGGATCCAGATCCGTTGCCTTCATTGCCAATCTCGATAGGATCTTCAAAGGGCACACATTGATGGATGAGCCATCATCCACCATTACACAGGATGTCTTCCTTCCTCTCACTTCAGCTCTGATGAATAGTGGCTTGTTGTGATTTCTTCCTTCTGTCGGGAGTTCTTCCTCAGAAAAAGTTATTTCCTGCAAAGTTTCTTTCTGTACTGATCCTACAAACATTGCAGGATTAGCATCCTATGGTACTATTATTTTGCTCAAGGCTTCAACCATAGCACGTCTGTGCTCCTGTGACGAACACAACAATTCCCAGATGCTGACATGTGCCTGTGTTTTCTTTAGCTGGCGCAGCACTGCATCCCCTTCAGTATTATCCACATTTTCTATCACTTCCCTCCTTTCTGTCAACACTTCTTTACCCTTCTCAGTCGTATCACTGTAGAAACGCCCGTTGCGTGTCATTCCTCTCACCTCCTCTTCATCACTACTGGATAAGTCTTCCCATAAATTCTTCCCCTATTCTGTTTCATCTTCGCTGTTGCTATCCCAAATCCCCAGGCAAAAGGTTTGGTAGTCAAAAGATTTGAGGACAAGGCTTTCGGGTAGGCCAGAGCTTATCATATAAGTAGGTGGTGTGACAGAGTGATAATTTGGCAGGGGGTTTCGATGTGTGTTGGGCTGTTCTTTTTCGGGGTCGGGTATTTTTTGGGAGTCTATGAGGTCCTGGATTTCATGGTCGAGGTGGGCGTAACTGTCAGTGTCATGGCCTTTCTGTTGGTGGAAATGACAATAGTGGTTTAGGTTGAGATGTGGTGGTGGAGGGTGTGGAAGTGGTTTGGTCTCTAAGGGTTTCAGAAGTCCCTGTCTCTTTAATTTCTCTAGCACCTTAGACAAGGGTCTACCCAGGTTGGAGAATCGCCGGTTCCGGATGGCAGCAATTTCAGCAGAAACAGGCTTGGTACCTGATGTTCCCCCAATGGGCTTCATGTTCAGGCTATATAACTATCTATTCTCAACCTTTTCTTCCTCAATATCCATGACAATTTCCCTCAACTGTCGAAAATCAGTAATCATGGAGGTCATTCTCCTCAGCTTGCCATAAATGGAGGGCTTGGTGCCCTTGTTCATCATCTTGATTTGGTCATTCTCTGAGGGCCGAGTCTGCATCTTTAGAAGCTGGCTCCTCTAGCGGTCTACATACTATTTGAAGCTCTCTTTTAGCTTCTGCTTGGTATTCTCCATGTCGCGGAGCGACAAGTCGATCTCCAAATCTGTAATATATTGACTCAGAAAAGCCTCTGCCAATGCTCTCCAATCATCTTTGACTTTCCTCTAAAGGCCATGATACCATACCACGGGTGCCCCCTCGAGCTACATCCCGAACATTTTCTGAACTTGATGCTTTGATAGACCTACTGAACTCATAACTGAAATATATTGTCCGAGATGGACCCTCGGATCCCCATTCCTGTTGAACTTGACCATATCAGGCATCTTGAACTGAGCCGGCAGCTATTCTTCAAAAATCATTGCCTCATAATCTAGCAAGTCTTCATGTTTACCCCTCATTTTACGGGTAACCGATTCTACCTGATCCCGGAGCTTCTGCAATTCTGCCCGAGACCAAGTCATTCTTCATGCCACATATTCAGCCATGCCATCATCAAAAGCGGGGATGTCATCCCCCAACCTGTTCGTAGGCTCCTCACGCCTCATATTCTCAGAGTTTTGATGAGTGGTAAATCTATCACTATTTCCCACTCATTTAACCTAATATTTTGTATAGTTTCTTGAGTTTTGTGAATATTTTGATGTGTTTTGTGTTATTTTGTAGATAAATAAAGTTTCAGGACATTCTGGAGGTGATTTGGGCCAAAACAGTGAAAATTAGACGAAAATGGCATTTTGGTAAATTCCCGCGTCGCGACGCCTAACGTGCGCCTGGTCCACGTGTCAGAATCTGAGAAAAGTTTGACTTTGCTAACATGCGTCGTGCCACGTGTCACCATTACAGCCGATCTGCTAACATGCACCGTGCCATGTGTCAGCATCCTACGGTACCGACAATCGCCATCGCCACGTGTGCAACGTGTCACTCCACGTCATTGCCACATCATCAGCCACATCACCAGGTTGACCAAGTCCAACTGCCACCTCACCGCCATGTCATCATCAGCCAATCAGGAAGTGCCACGTGTCGTAATCCTACGGTGCCGACAGTCTCTTTCCCACGTGTCGCCACGTCACCGCCACGTCAACATCAATCATTGTGTATCTAATCCTTATTTGACACATTGCGGATAAGAATCTCATCGACCAGTCAGAAGCCGCCACGTGTCACAATAATTGAAGCCAACCACCTCGCCATGTGTCACCTTATCAGCTTATCCAGAATCTGCAAACCGACGAACCAGAGCGTGCCACATCGATAGAAGCTGGCGTAGCGACGCCAAAGGCTTTGGCGTCGCGACGCTGGAAGCCTACCAGGGCCTATAAATAAAGCTTCAAATTTCAGTTTTAGTGGCACCACTCTCTCTCATCTCTTTGATGTAAAGAGAGAGTTTCTCTCTCTAGTTTCATTTAGTTTTTAGTTTTGTAAATAATTTTAATTACGTTTTGTTAATATAGAAATTTACTTTTTTTTACTTTTTTCAGTTTTTACTATTCACCATGAGGAGGTAACTTCCCCAGCTAGGGTGAAAGGTAATTCTTTTACTATTACTATTTAGATTAATCTCCATTAAAAATAATATATTCACTATTTAAAATATTGACTTAAAAAGGATACCGCCAGATTGGTCGGTTGGTAATTCATTTTAATCTGGTTTAAACCTGACTAATAAAGGATACCGCCAGATTGGTCGGTTGGTAATATTATCACAAGTTTATATATTATTTTATGGGAGATATCTAAAATAGTAAATAGTAAAAGTAATTCCTTTTATCTTACCATTTTATTTTATTTTATTTTACTTTTCAGCTTTTACTTTATGTCTTTTACTTTTCAGTATTTTTACTTTATGTCTTTTACTTTTAAGTTTTTACTAGCCCTAGTTATGTGTTAGTTATCTGGGGTTGTGATGAATTCTAATATCACCGGTTTATAAGGGGTTATTTTTATAGTTTGGGTAATTTAAAGGTTTACTTATTAAGTCTTAAGCTTAATGCTTCTTGTTTTCTGATCACCAATAAGATTGATGTGGTAAATCTAAAATGAACTATACATAGAGATTTTAGGTTTCAGCCTTAGACTTAATAGCCCACGATCTTCCTTGAGGATAGATAACCCTTTAATAGATTTCCTTACAGGATAGACATATACCTGTCGGGCGGGGGTAGCTATAATTGGAACTTAAACTTAATGAATCCAGATAATTTGGTTGACATAGACATATGGTTCAATTGGGTTAAACTGGGTATTTGTGTTTGACCATCGACAGAGGCTTTTGCATAATTTAGTGTTCCAGGTTAGTAAACTGATTTATTACACAAACATAAAATAATCACTTCATCTTTTAAAAGATATTAGAAGGATTCACAACCCTAGATCTTTGTGTCTTTTGTTATTTTCTTTAGTATTTTCTTTTGTCATTTTATTTATTTTTTTATTTAGCAAATCTACAATCAACCAAATCAATCAAGCAATCATTCTCTTCTCCCTTAATTAGATATTTGTAAATAAATAGTATCAATAATTAATAACAACAGTAGAAATTAAGTCCTCGTGGGATCGATATTTTTATACTACTTGAACGATACATGAGCTTGCGTTATACGCGTGTGTTTACGCCGGTCAAGTTTCCCCTAGCACGGGGCACAACCATATTAGCCATAGCAGTAGTCAAGGCTTGCAACTGTTCATTAACCTTGGTGAGATTGGTCTCCAACTGATCCATACGAGATACCTCGTTCTTTGATTTGCTCATGTTTGCTATCGGCCTTTTGATGAGTCTTCCCTCTTCCCTAACCCAACGGGTATCTATGGTGTCTTTTCAAACTGCATGTTAGCATGTATGCGTGTAATGCATGAAATATACAAACCCATTAAGATGTTTATACAAGTTGGCCCATTATCATTTTAAAGCATTCAATCATACTATCGCGCGGTGCAAACTTGTTCCAATTGAAAAGGCCCAACAAATTTACATTTTTGCGATAACATGGCTAAAAAACTTCAAATGATAAAAGGCCCAAACACAAAATGGCCCATCGATATTTTAGAAGCTTTTGGCCCAATTGTCAAAGGACAGGAACTCGTCCCAGTTTAAATGGCCCAACAAGTTCATATCTCTGGATAAAAAGTCCAACTGAATCCGAATGATGATGGACCCAAACACAAGCATAAAGAAATAATTTCTATGAGTCATACAACTATGGTTCATGTGTGGGTTTACGGGAGTGTAGACAAAGGTTCTCATTGACGAAGGATTGCCAACAACTAGGACTCCCCACTCAAAGGTTCAAGCGACCAAGTGAGCGCACCTTTTTTATACCTTAAGGTACGTGCCAACGAGTTATGGTGTGTGACTAACTGTCAAATGGATTTCTTATGGTAGATTCCCCAGAGGGATGGTGGAGCGAACTCTTTTAAATACCCAAGCCTCTTAGGCTCTTATCGCCTTGGTGACAGGAATAAACAACAAGTCTTCCAAATTAGTCTGTCACAGTGAACTACGGGTACTGATTATCTAAGTGCCTTCACAACTTTTCCTTATAGAAAGGCAGTGAATGAAGGAAGACACCAAATCATCACCTAGCCTTAATAATGCCTTTGATTAAACACCCTCAACCCACTGTAGACATGGTTAATTAAAGCACAAATCATAAACATTATAAGATATTATTTCGGGGCCGATTCTCTAATCCCTAGTGGAGTCACCAGACTGTAGGACATAGAAATCGGTGACGCTGTCCCTGGCTCGCGGCCTGGTTGGGAGTACGGAGTAGCCCGCGGGGACTAAATCAGAGAAATAAAATGGAGTCACCCCTCGCAAGGGAAGACCTCAAACTGTTGGGTTCGGAATGGTCCCTTACTTATGCCACTTGTAATGAAATAATTTGTGCAATAACTTAACCGAATCTACGCAACATATATATTCAAAAATAACCTATATCTAATTAGCATTCATAAAAGTAACTCTTATATCTAAGTTTGCATGCTTTAAAAATAAGTTTTCATAACGGCAAGCACACAATATTCTCATGAACATATTAAATCATCCAACACAAAAATAAATAACAACCTAAACATGAACATAAATTAAATTCCTAATGCCAAAGAAATAACTAATCATGCTCGGGAATAACCAACTAAATCATACCTAAAAAATAAATAACATACTAAACGACTACATCATGCTTAGACATAAGATTGGATGAAACGAAATATGTGTGTCTCTCAAGTGGTACGTGGAGTTGTTTCCCAAGTACAAACCGCACTACCATCCATTCGGATTCGGCTACGGAATTTACGTCTGAGTTTCCATCCGATATGCCGCAAGAGAGAACACATATTCCATTCATCTGAAGGTCATATCATACACCAATCAACAATACTCATGCAAAGTAAAATAAGAAAATAAATAAAAATAAAGGAGAATGATTAAAAAAGGTGCCCTCAGGTCTAACCTCTTAAGTCATCTTTTGGAAGTGTGTTACACGGTTGTCGGAAGGGTTGATGCTTCGCAACTTTTCCGATTTACTGGTTCGTTGTTTTTCTTCGTTGCCTCACTATTTTGGGCTGCTGTTGCTCACTATTTCTGCGGTATTTGCTGCTATTTTCGGGTCATTTTAAGGTGTGTTTAAGGACTGTTTCGGTGGTGTTTCAGGTAGTTTCTAGGTGCAGATTTGTGGTGATGCAAGGACTGTTTTCAGGAGATTTTTACGGTGATGCTGGGACAGTTTCTGGGGTGTAATTTACGGTGATGCTGAGCAATTTCTGTTGTGTAATTTACGGTAGTTTAGGTGTAGGTTAGGGCTGGTGAAGTGCGTGAGTTAGAGGGGTTGATCTGTGCATGCGTGAGTGAGCTGAGTTGAAGGTGTGTACGTGGGGCAGCTCGTGGCTTCTTGTCCCTGTGTGTGTTGTCGCTAGGTGTGCGTGTGAGGATATTTATTGTGTGGCTCTTTGGGCTGTGAGTGAAGTGTCGTGGCGTGAAGGGGCTGTTTTTGGTGGAGGCTTGAGGGGTGCGTGGGCTGTTGAAGAATTGGTGTGAGGTGTCAACATTATGTGTGCGTGAGTTTTGTTTCTTTAGTCGATATGGGAGTAATGTGATTTGAGGATCTGGCTGTGCTGAGGGATGAGGACGTGGTGCCTGGGGTTCAGAGTCTGTGAGGGGTATTTGTTCTTTGTGGGCAGTCGGTTAGGGTTATGCGAGAGGTGATGATCAGGGAATTAGCTATGGTTTGTTACTGCCGAGAGAGAGAGAGAGATCCAGGAAGTGCTGCATGAAAGGAGATGGTGGCTTTGTTGTTGTACTCAGTTGATGGAGAGAATGAAATAGGATGGAGAAGAAGCGTAGGCTACCGAGTGGTTAAGGAGGGGGATGAGGGCGTGCATGAGGTGAGTGGAAGAAAAGAGACCTGTTAGGGTTTGGTTTTGTTATTACCGTGTGGAGTAAAGGGGGGAGGATGATAGCTTAGGGTTTTTGTTTCTGGTTGTTGCTGCTATGTGGAGAGTGTTGCTTCCTAAATGGGCGTGAGCTAGGCAGGTGGCGATGAGGGTGTTGATGCTGAATGAAGGGCTGTTTTGAATGGAGTATTTGTGTGAAGGGTCAGGGGGGAATTTGTTTGTGTGAAGTGGAGGCAGTGAAGGTGGAAGATGAGGCTGTGGTGTTTAAGTGTATGGTGTAGTACCGTGAAGGCGGAAGAGAGAAAGGTTGCTGCGTGAAGGTGGGAAGCTGGGGCTGCTGTGTTCGAGAGAAGAGAGACTATGAGGATTCTAGGGTTTTGTTTTATGAGATTTTTTAGTGAGTTAAGATCAATCCCCCCTGCCCCTGCGTGAGTGTATTAGGGTTTATACTGCTTTTGTTTTGAAGTGAGAGAGAGATGGACGTATGGGTGGTTTATGGGTTATGATATGGTTTTGTATGGTAGTTTTCATTGCTAATGTTTTTGTTTGTTTGTGATTGGGTGAGAGGCGTGAGGTGCATAGTTTTATTTGATGTTTGTGCTTTGTTGTTTTGTTTTGTTGTTTACGTGGGGTGCATGGGCTTTGCTTGTTTTGTTGTTTTGTCTTGTATGGGTGAGGTGCATGAGGCGTGAAGTGCATGGGTGAGATATGGGTTTTTTTTATTTGTTTGTTATTTGTTTGTGAAGAAGGGTTTATGTGCTTATTTTAGTGGGTTTGGTGTATGGTTTGGGCTTGGGCTTTAGCTTATTGGGCGTGGGCTTGGTCCATTTTGGTGGGCTTGGTGCGTGGTTTAGTGATATGTGGGTTTGGTGTGTGACTTGCGGGGGTTTGAGCTAAGGATGTGTTTTAAAACAGAGGTCCAACAAGCGAACCCAAAACTAAACAAGCGAATTAAATCCACTAAGGTGTCAATTTCTGACTCTTCCCTTCCGAAGTCTGTTTCCCGAGACTTCCATAACTTAAAAGGTAGTGCCTCCGTTCGAGGCTCATCATCGGGACTTATATGTAAAAATACAGTGCCTACACCCAGATAAAATCTTTCCATAATTAATCCTAGATTAATTATGTTCGAGTCATACGTCATCGGTGAATCTTCGGGAAGCGACCCATGAGATCCCTGGATATGTTGGCAGTAAATCCGGTCGTCGGATTATCCGAACACGTGTGTACCCGGTACCACGTTCCTACCAATTTACGAGACATGGTTGGCTTCTAGAAAAGCACCGTGCCTACCAAATTCTCCAGATATATTCTTAAAGGAATATATAATCTATAACAGACGTAGTATACGTAGTATTGCGTATTGCGATCCAGTATCAGATGTCACATGCAAGGCCTGGGGCTGGAATAGTGTCTGCCCCGTATGAAACATATATCGGATCACAAGCAACTAGTCTCTATAATCGGATAATCATGACCTTTTCATATTATCCCGATAGTTTCAACATAATAGAGAACCAGTTCTGTATCCCTGCGTGATCATCATCTCCATATGACTGAAGTGATACTTCCGTCTTGACATCACACCCAATACACTATGATTCTCAGTAAACCTAGAAGAGGCATACACATAAATTGTTAAAGTCCCGGACGACCAAAATCAAGGCGTATTGATTGTCGTAAGTACTAGCGATGCAAGTCTCAGCTTAAGACCAAATACACATACCCTGAAGTGGATTCCCATAGACACATAGTCATACTACCAATGGGATTTCGCGGGGTCTATCCAGAGCGAAGCGATTTCCGTACCATCGGTAAACACAACCTCCTATCACACTTTCATAAGTATACAATACTTAAATATATGAGAACTATACTGTTACGCTTCCATAACACGCACAAGTGCAATACTAGTCTACTCCGTATTATCGATGTCCAGTCTCGATAATACTACAACTAGGGATATTTAATGATTAAACCGTTGTGGATTGATATTATCTCATATCTTATAATCCGGAACTAATCATAAGGACTTTTATCATTCATTCATTAAAGTAATCTAATTACAAAATGATAAAATGCAATTTCCATTGTCACATAGTTAATTTGTACAAAAACCAAAATGTCTTTTACAAATAGTAACGCTAAGGGTCATAATTGTCCAACAATCTCCCACTTGGCCTATATCCAGTCACGCAAGCATCTAACACCTGAACTATGTACATGTCGCTCAAACTTTTGCTGAGGAATAACTTTCGTCAACGGATCTGCAATGTTGTCCTCTGATGCGACCTTCTCCATCTTCACGATGTATGATCTCACGAATCAGATGGAAACATCGAAGAACATGCTTGGATCGTTGATGAGACCGCGGTTTCTTAGCCTGCGATATAGCCTCGTTATTGTCACAATACAATGGAACATGCTCAGCTGCTAACGAAAACTACTACTAATCCAATTAGGAATTTACGGATCCAAACTGCCTCTTTTGCTGCTTCAGCTGCAGCAATATACTTCGCTTCTGTTGTTGAATTGGCAACAGTCTCTTGTTTGGAAGATTTCCAGCTTACTGCTCCGTTGTCAAACAAAATATGTACCCGGATTGCGACTTACAGTCGTCTTTATCGGTTTGGAAACTTGCATCGGTATACCTAGTTACCTCAAGTTCTCCATCTCCATAGATTAAGAAAGCATCCTTAGTTCGTCTAAGATACTTAAGGATGTTCTTAACCGCCATCCAGTGACCATCACCTGGATCGGCCTGATAGCGACTACACATGCTCAAAGCATAGGAGACATCAGGTCGCATACGTATCATGGCATACATGATCGATCCGACTGCCGAGGCGAACGGGATCTGACTCATGTTATCTCTCTCATCTTGAGTTTTAGGACACATGTCCTTAGATAGAGTGACGTCATGTGACACTGGCAACAGTCCCCTCTTAGACTGTTCCATGTTGAATCTCTTCAACACTTTGTCAATGTACATGCTCTGGGAGAGTCCAAGCAGCTTTCTAGATCTATCCCGGTAGATCTTTATTCCCAGAATAAAGGCTGCTTCTCCCAGATCCTTCATGAAGAATTTTAATGAAAGCCAAGCTTTCACCGATTGTAGCATGGGAATGTTATTGCCAATAAGCAATACATCATCGACATAAAGGACAATGAATGTCAGTACGCTCCCACTAACCTTCTTATATACACAAGGATCATCCTCGTTTTGAATGAAATCATATTCTTTTATGATCTCATCAAAACGTTGGTTCCAAGAACGCAATGCTTCCTTCAATCCATAAATAGATCGATTTAACTTGCAAACCTTGTCTGCATGTTTAGGTACGACAAAACCGTCAGGCTATTGCATATGAACATCCTCCAAAAGGTTTCCGTTAAGGAAAGCGGTTTTGACGTCCATCTGCCATATCTCGTAATTGAAATATGCAGCAATAGCAAACATAATCCGAATGGATTTAATTATGGCAACGGGTGAAAAAGTTTCATCGTAATCGACACCATGTCGTTGACGATACCCTTTTCGCTACAAGTCTAGCTTTGTACGTTTGTATATTGCCATCCATGTCGGTATTCCTCTTGAAAACCCATTTGCAACCAATATGCTTTACGCCTTCTGGTGCATCAACCAGTGTCCAAACTTGGTTGGTGTATATGGAATCCATTTCGGACATCATGGCATCTTGCCATAAACCGGAGTCGATACCTTGTATCGCTTCCTCATACGTAGCCGGTTCGTCTTCCTCAATAAGATTAATATCTATATGAGGTGAGATCAGAAACCCATACCTCTCATGTTGTTTTCTGACTCTCTCCGACCTACACGGTTCTTGTGTATTCGAAGATTGTGGTACAGTCTCATTCCTGATGAACTGTTCATGTTCCATTAAGCATTCTTTGCCAGGAACAGTATCTCTATGATTTTCATCGAGTTCTACTTTCCTCCCACTTACCACTGCATTTAGGAATTCCTTCTCAAGGAAAACAGCATGTAGAGCAACAAATACTTTGTTCTCTTGTGGGTGATAGAAATAGTATCCTTTGGTTTCCTATGATATCTTACAAATAGGCATTTTTCCGATTTAGGTTCAAATTTGGTACCTTCCAAACATTTGACGTATGCCCAGCATCCCCAAATCTTCAAAAATGAGAAACCCGGTTTCTTTCCTGTCCATATTTCATATGGTGTCAGTTGAACAGACTTTGACGAAACCTTATTCAAAATAAGTATTGCATTGTTCAATGCATATCCCCAGAAGGAAATAGGTAGCTCTGTTCGACTCATCATCGACCTTACCATGTCCAACAAATTTATGTTTCTCCGTTCGGACCCACCGTTTAATTGTGATGTTCCGGGAGGAGTCCACTGTGAAAGAATACCATATTCTTTCAAGTAATCAAGAAACTCATTGCTCAAGTATTCTCCACCATGGTCCGACCGTAATGTTTTAATACTTTTGCCGGTCTATTTTTCTACTTCGTGTCGAAACTCTTTGAATTTCTCAAAGGTTTCCGACTTGGGTCTCATAAGATACACATAACCATAATGTGATGCATCATCCATAAAGGTTACGAAGTATTCATATCCACCTCTAGCCTGGCTAGACATGGGCCCACATAGGTCACTATGAACAAGGGCTAACAGTTCGGTAGCACGTACACCTTTACCACTAAAAGGTGTTTTAGGCATTTTGCATAATAAACAAGATTCGCAGACGTCATATGAATTTGGATCAAATCCGTCCAAGTACCCACTCTTCGAAAGTGTGGATATGCGAGTCTTGTTAATGTGTCCCAGACGACAATGCCACATATAAGTTTCATCTTTTTTACTTAGTTTAAGCCTTTTGTTTGTTACATTATATGTTTAAGACAGATTTATATTCAAAATATAAAAGACCATTATCTACATTAGCACTGCATATCTCCATATCATTTTTATACATACAACACCAGTGTTTCTAAAAACAAAAGTATAGCCACATTGGGCCAATAAAGATATAGATAAAATATTCCTAGTCAAACTAGGTACATAATAACAGTCTGAAAGATTAAGTACATGCCCCGAGGACAGTTCCAAAATATAAGTCCCAACGGCCAAAACGGTGACTCGAGTCCCATTTCCAACGCGGAGGTCAATCTCTCCTGAGGCCAGTCTCTTGCTAATTCGCAGATCCTGCATATTAGTACATATATGAGTACCACAACCAGAATAAAAAATCCAATTTTTAAAACTAGAAGTAGACATGTTTATTTCTATAACAAACATACCTGAAGTCGGTGTCTTGCCCGCTTTGATTTCCTTCATGTGTGCCTTGTACTCACGGTAGTCATGCTTCCAGTGACCCTGCTTGCTGCACTGTAGACATACATCTTGGGATTTGTCCTTACCCTTCCTAGAAGGTTTTGACGATTTGGCCTTACCTTTCTTCTTCTTCTTATTCTTTACACCTCCAGTTGCCTTCGGCCAAGCCTTGGGAGACTGAGATGTTGAAGCGAAGTGCGCCTCGCGCTTTTTGCCCTTCATCAACTCTTTTTCTGCTTCACACAGCATTGCCATCAGCTCTCCAAGAGTATGGTCTTGGTTCATTATATTGTAGTTCATGATGAACCCGCTCCAGCTATCAGGAAGAGACTGCAAGATCAAATCTATAGAAGTCTCAGCCTCAAAGGTTATGCCTAGCTGACCTAGCTGTTCAAAGTCGGCAATCATCTGTGACACATGGTGCTCAACAGATGTACCCTCCGACATTCGAGAGCGAAAGAGCTTTTTCTACAATTCATACTTTTGCGATCTAAGGTTAGATCGATGAAGGTCCTTCAATTTTGCCATCATAGTATAGGGATCCAATCCCTTGTTTTGGCGATGAAATTAAGGGGTCATCGCAGCGAGCATGACGGACTGAGCAATTGAGTTGTCATCGCTATGAGTCTTCCAAAGCTCAAGCTCAAGCGGCTGCTCATTTCCGGGCTTAGGCGCGAGAGGTCTCTCTATCGTATAGAGCATCCTCTCAGCCCTCAGGACAATCCTGAGGTTCATATCCCAATCAGGAAAGTTCGCTCCATTAAAGACATTTTCGCCCATGATAATGTCTCTAACTCCGATCTTTCCAGCCATCTTAATTGCAATAGTCAAACTATTCAATTAACGATATTTGGGTACAGTCCAATTGTTACAAGAAAAATAATAAAATATTAGTCCAACTAATAAATATATAATTGACAAAATAATTTGAAAGCGCATAATTCCAAGTATTTGAACGAAATTGCAAATTCAATACTGGCCTCCCACTATTTTTCGGCGAGCCTCTAACCCTATGTTGAGTACTCGGGAAACCAAGTTTCCTAGTGGGCTAGGATCCTGTTAAATAACACACAACCTTGACTTTGTCCAACAAGCTTTATGATATTTAACTAGGTAGATCTCTAATATCAATTGGATCTCATCCAATTCCTAGATCCGGTAGGTGGACCTCCAAGTCCGAAACATATATACAATATATATGCCAATATATCCAATATATTATCCTAACCTTTTTCCTCTGAATCAACTAAGCCTTGGCTTTGGCACAACAAGCTTAATGATTCCAGTTAAGCGGGACCCATTGACTTTGGAAAGCTTCGTAATCGATGTCGATGGACAAGAAATGATCTTGACTTTGGCCAAAAAATCACAACTTGGACAAGACATACGATATGGAACAAAGCCTTCATTATTCAAACACATCTGCGATGGACAAAGGTCTTGACTTTGGCCAACAAACCAGTGCCAATCTTGAATCTTGAGAATGAATCACTCAATGGAAGGAAAAAGCTTAATATTTATTGAGGATTTTTCGCGTAATTGGCAACCAATTAATTATCTTTGATTAGGTCTCATCATACACCATTAAACATGCATTCTAAAAGCATAATAAGGCACGATAAATAAATTAATAATGATATGTGGATGGATATCTCACAAATTATTCCTAGAACAAATCACTTCATTTCCTCTCCCGGCTAGCACTATTCTAACTTCTGCCCAATTACATAATACATCAAAGAAACCTCATTACATTAAAGGGAATTGGTGAGAAGAGAATTACCAAGAATCGAGAGATAAAGGCTGGACACGCAGGTCCAATTTAATAAATCCTAAATTTATTACAAAAATTTCCAAAACTGCCCATTCCCTTCTAATATCCATTCGATATACATTATTCATACAACACATCCATGTATTCACACAAAACATGTTATTCAATCAATCTAATCCAATTAATTAATCTTTGAATTAAGTGGCCATCCAATGTTCAAACAATGATTTGATTTGCTCGAATCCAACTCATTTTAAGAATAAGTACTCCAAGTCCGTATTCTTGAATTATATCGAACTATAATTTTAAATCCAATTTAATTTTCATTCAATACTAATTCTATATTTAATTCCAAATTAAATAATTACATTTTTAATGTGCCTTTACGACTTAGATTCTAAATCTAATCTTAATGGGTCTTAAAGCCCAATTAACATCCAATGTTCATTTAATTAGAGTCCAATGGGCTTTCAATTAATTTCTTAAGCCATGGGCTTTGGTCAATATGGGTCAAACCCAAATACCAAGGCCCAATTAAGGAATCACCCTATTTGCCAAGAAATCAATTTAGACCCATTAGGTCCAATTAAATATTTAAAGGCCCATATATTATATTTAGACTTAATGGAATGGTTTAGGCCCAATTTGGATCCAATCAAATTGTCCTAAACCAACTTGGCCCAACCAAGCCCATTAGGCCTAAATACAACAACTTTAGCCCAATTCCAAATCAAGCCCAATTAATTAAATTCTATTATTCCAAATTTTTACAATTTAATTAATTAAAGTGTATTGCACTAATTAATTATCTAAATTAACATTTCCAAAACATCAATTTAATTAATTAATCATGCATTATTATATTCAATACTTGTCCAACATTATTGAAACAAAATCAAGTCATTTTCATGCTTCTTTGGTCACGGCAATGGAATGATTTTATATCCGATTTCGATTTCAATTTCAATCCGGTTAAATCACAAATCAATATATCCAAGCATTTCAAACACATCCAATGGCTTAAAATCAAAAATCACCATGACTTACAGTTATATATACATTCGGCCAAGCCTAAGATTTTGGGCAAAATTAATCCAATTAATTTTTCATCAAATTGATCATGCATAACTCTAAGTTATCAATATATAAGCATACTCAAATAAATAATTTGATCAAAACATGCTTAAATCAAAAATACCCAAATCAAGAATATAAACCCTAAGTTCAATTTCATGCTCATTAAAGCTCTGATACCATTGTTGGTCTCTAAGATCATCCCAAGAACATTTGATGCATGAAATAAAGTGAATACGTAAAAGAAGTATAACGGAAATATACTCACTTTGATCGGTAGAGAGGATGTGTGTAGAACAAAACTTTTCTTTCCTTGAAAGTGTCCAAGCTTACTTTGATGAAGTTAAACTCCAAGCTTTGAGTGATTTGAGATTCCAAGCTCAATGGGAGAGTTCCCCTAACACCTTAGTATGATTCTTGATGTGTGCTAGCACTTTGAAAATTTGCAACAAATTTCCTTGTTCTTGTTAGTGTGTTTCGGTCAAGAGAGATAAATGGGAGATGAGAGAGCTTTTGATATTTTTTGTTTTGTTTTTCTAAAAAACAATTACAAAATTTTTTCTCAAATCTTTGGTATTTGTTTTTCCAAAAAGCTTAACCAAAATTTGGAGGGAAAATAACATTTATTACTCCCAACTACTCCAATCACCTAAAGTGACTAGATGTCTATCAACAAAAATTTGACATGACTTCCATCACTGAAGTGACAATTGATGTGACTTGATGTGGGCCCCACTTGATTCAAAATCGGATTGGGCCCACAAACACATCCTGGGCTCGGGTTAGTTAATTCCGAATTAACAAATTTTCCATTGCGACTTAATTAAATCAAATTTAATTAAATAATTATGCCTAGCAAAATTACCATTAAAGTCGCTCGTGAATTAATTCTAAATTAATTCGTTCGCACGAATTAAAATCCAATTTTAATTTCACGTCGTAATCTAATTTCATTTAATATATCGAATATATTATTTTAATCGATTAATTCTAAATTAATCGCTCTCTCTATTCTAAATAGAATTTTATCCCAGATAAAATCTTTCTGCAATTAATCCTAGATTAATTATGTTCGAGTCATACGTCATCGGTGAATCTTCGGGAAGCGACCCATGAGATCCCTGGATATATTGGCAGTAAATCCGGTCGTTGGACTATCCCGAACACGTGCGTACCCGGTACCACGTTCCTACCGATTTATGAGATATGGTTGGCTTCTAGCAAAGCATCGTGCCTACCCAATTCTCCAGAAATATTCTTAAAGGAATATATAATCTATAACAGGCGTAGTATACGTAGTATTGCTTATTGCGATCCAGTATCAGATGTCACATGCAAGACCTGGGGCTGGAATAATGTCTGCCCCGTACGAAGCATATATCGAATCACAAGCAACTAGTCTCTATAATCGGATAATCATGACCTTTTCATATTATCCCGATAGTTGCAACATAATAGAGAACCAGTTCTGTATCCCTGCGTGATCATCATCTCCATATGACTGAAGTGATACTTCCGTCTTGACATCACACCCAATACACTACGATTTGAGATAAACCCAGAAGAGGTGTACACAGAACCTTGTAAAGTCCCGGACGACCAAAACCAAAGCGTATTGATTGTCGCAAGTACTAGCGATGCAAGTCTCATGTTAAGACCAAATACACCTACCCTGAAGCGGATTCCCATAAACACATAGTCATACTACCAATGGGATTCCGCGGGGTCTATCCAGAGCGAAGCTGTTTCCGTACCATCGGTAAACACAACCTCCTATCACACTTTCATAAGTATCTAATACTTTAATATATGAGAACTATGTTGTTATGATTCCATATCACGCACAAGTGCAATACTAGTCTATTCCGCATTATCGATGTCCAGTCTCGATAATACTACGACTAGGGATATTTAAGGATTAAACCGTTGTGGATTGATTTTATAAGGACTTTTATCATTCATTCATTACAGTAATCTAATTACAAAATGATAAAATGCAATTTTCATTGTCACATAGTTAATTTGTATAAAAACCACAATGTCTTTTACAAATAGTGACGCTATGGGTCATAATTGTCCAACAACAGCTTCACGACCCCACCTTCAATGCATAACAATAAAACCCAAATTGCCGAGAACAAAACCCAGGTGTAGACAACATGAGCTGGGCGACGCCGTCCTAGGCTCGCCGGCCTAGCTGAGAAGTATGAAATAACATGGAGTCGCCACCCGGTGTGAACCGGGATAAAGATTTAAGGCCGCACTCACTCCTCGCAGGAGAAGACCTCAAACCGTTGGGTTCGGAATGGTCTCTTACTTTATGTCACTTGTAATGTTTGTGATTTGTGTAATATTAACCAAGTCTACACAACATGCTTAAGAACAACCTATTAACCATGCATAAAACATCATCATGCTAAACAACCTAATCATGCATAAGAAAATAAATATCATATTAAACGACTACATCATGCTTAGAAACAACCAACTAATCATGCATTAAACATCATACTAAACAACCTAATCATGCATAGGAAAATAAATATCATACTAAACAATTAAATCATGCTCAAGCACAACCAACTAGTCATGCATAAAACTATAACATATTAAACATCCTAATCATGCATAAAGCAATAATAAACTTAAACGACTACATCATACTTAGAAAATAAATAATGGAAATAAGATAAAAGGGTGCCCTCAGGTCTTACCTTTTAGTCGCTATCCGGGAGTGCGTTCCACGGTGCCGGAAGGGTTATCATCCCACTGTTCTCACTGATCCATTGTTTCCGCTGTTTTGTCCGGGTTCGCCGTTTTCACTATTTTCATCCGTTTTCGACGGATTTGATGTTTCCACTGTTTCCACAGGTTCACTGTTTTCACTGTTTTATCCGTATTCTCACAGTTTCAACTCGCCGTTTCTGCCATTCCACTCGTTATTTTCACTCATGATTTTTCTGCATTTTTCTTCTATTTTCACTCGCTGTTTTCTCTCTGTATTTTAACTCAAATTCTCATTCTCTCTCTTGGATTATTCTTGGGTTAGTTTGGTCACGGTTTTGGGCTAGTTAGGGCTCGGTAAAGGGTTGTGAATTGAGGGTTGTGTGTCACGTGTGATAGTGAAGTGATTCAAGGGGTTTTATATGTGCATGATAGTGTAGTGGGTTGCATAGAAATTGTGGTGTGCTCGGCAGTGATGTGATTTGGTCTCGGCAGTAGGGGTGATCAAGGCTCATTGATGAAGGGTTGTTGGTCTCGGCAGTGAATGGTGCAGTGGCTGGTGGTGTTTGGTGCAGCTCGGCTTGGCAGTTAAGGGCGTGCGTGGAGTGTGGTGCAGCTCGGCTTGGCAGTTTCAGGGTTGTGTGGCAGTGCAGCTCGGCATGGAGTACTCGGTAGCATGGTTCATGTGAGTTAGTTCAGGGGAGCAGATGCGTTGAGCGTGAGGGTCTAAGGCTGCGCGTGAATCTGGGAGTTGGTTGGAGTCTCGGTGTGCAGTCTGGTCAGGCGTGAATGAGGTGCTGATGAGTGTGGTTACTGGCGTGAGTTTATGAAGATGAAGGTGGTGCAGTTTGGTTCAGACGGTGCATGGGCAGTGAGGCGTGGAGCAAAGGAAAATGGATAGAGGCTTTATTCTTGTGAGCTGATCAAGTACGTGTGAGGGTTCATGGCGTACGTCAGTGGCGTGAACCAGAGGGGACTTTAAGGGTTGTGTTTAGGGCTTGACGAGCTTAAGGGCGTCAAAACATGTTTGAAGGCTGCTCACGGCAGTTTTGTGTGAGAGCCCCTGAATGGAGTGGGTGGTCGTGAAGCTATGGACGTGAGGAGGGTGTATGTATGTGAAGCAGGCTGTTAGGCGTGAAGTCTATTGCCGTGAAGTGTGGGGCTGTTGATGGTGGTTGATTCGCGTGAGGCAGGGACTGTCGATAGGCTTGGTTACATGATCCCCCTCTAGGTGATCCAAGGTGAAGTTTGTTATCTGTTGAAGGTTGTCATGGGCGCTGCTCAAAGGGATCGGAATGACTTGAAGGAGAGTCTTTTGTGGCTGAAGATGTGTGAGGTCTATGGCTCTGTTTTGTGTGATATATGGAGAGGGGCTGCTATGAAGGGTTTCTCGGTCAGTGAAGGGCTTGGTGCCGTGAGGAGGTTTTGTGAGAGGGTGATGGATGAAGGGCAGTGGCGTGAATGTAGGGTTTGTTGGCTTTAGGTCTGATGCTCGTTTTTGGACGTGAAAGATGATGATCGTTGAAGGCTAATCGTCCTCCCCAGGGTTGAGGTGTTTGTTGATGAGTTAAAGGGGAGGTCAGGGCCGGTTTCACGTCAGTTTGATGATGATGGTGGTGGTGTTGTCTTGTGAGTGGAGAAGGCGTGAATAATGTTGATGAAAGGGGGGGCAGTACGTGCAGTCTGTGAAGGAAGTGCTGTGGGGATTAGATGCCGTGGCAGTGATGGGTTGTGCAGGGATAATGGTTGATTGAATGGGTTCTTTGAATTTGGGAGAGGAAATTGGTGTGTGGGGCTTTGTTCACCTGGGAGTGATGGGCGGTTCTGGGTATTTTTTTGGTGAGGCTAGCATTTGTTGTTTGTGTTGTTTATTGGAGTATGGTGGAATTCACGTGAAAGGCTTGAAGGAAGGGATTGTGTTTTGGAATTTAGTATTTTGGCTTGTTAGGAAAGTGGGTGGGATTATTTGTTTTGAAAATAAAATAAAAAAAGAAATGGAGAGTGGGATGCATGATGTTGTTGACAAATTGGTGGAAAGAATAAAATAAATAAAAGAAAGTGGGTGGCCGAATTTGGGATTGAGTGGGGAAATTATTGGTTTAATTAAGTTGTTAATTCATGTGTGTGTATGGAATGTGCGAAGGGTGTATTTTATTTTGTGTTTTAGTTATCCGTTATTTTTGTTAAAATTATCATTTAATTGGTTGGTATTTTTTAATGATTTAATTTAATTCAAATTAATTAAATTGGTTGGTGAATTTTAATTTGCATGGAAGTTGAAGGGTCACAAGCATGGAAAGTTAGAGAGAGAGAATATGTGTGAGAAAGAGCGAGGAAAAGGTTCCGAGCGAAGGATAATTCTGAAAAGGAAAAGGCAACGACGAACCCGAAGCAAAACAAGCGAATAAAATCCATCAAAAAGTCAATTCTTGACTTTGCCCTTCCGGCGACCGCTTTCCGCAACTTCCGCAACTAAAAAGTAGTGCCTCCATTCGAGGCTCATCATTGGGCTGATATGCAAAAATACAATGCCTACAGTCGCCCCCACTTTGATGGGATCTGTGCAGTGTGTGACAATGACAGTCTTATCAAAGTTCGTGCAATACATTTTTACTTACCTGGCTCGCCAGCTGCCACCTGACTTACCTGCTGCTTCGAACTGAATTGATATGATGGCGAGGTGCCTCGACCTCTGGGCTCTGTTCCCGAACCACCGAATGTGAACTGTGATGATGATGCAGTGGGCCCTCGACCCTGGGACGCATCCCGGAACTGCAACCGACAACGGGGGCACCTCGACCCTGGGCACCTCGACCCAACACCGCTGACAATAGGGACCTCACCCTCGAAATGATGATGTAGTGGGCACCTCGACCCTGGGCACTTCGACCCGGAACTACAACCGACAACGGGGGCACCTCGACCCTGGGCACCTCGACCCAACACCGTTGACAATAGGGACCTCGCCCTCGAACTGATGATGTAGTGGGCACCTCGACCCTGGGCACCTCGACCCGGAACTACAACCGACAACGGGGGCACCTCGACCCTGGGCACCTCGACCCAACACCGCTGACAATAGGGACCTCGCCCTCGAACTGATGATGTAGTGGGCACCTCGACCCTGGGCACCTGGACCCGGAACTACAACCGACAACGGGGGCACCTCGACCCTGGGCACCTCGACCCAACACCGCTGACAATAGGGACCTCGCCCTCGAACTGATGATGTAGTGGGCACCTCGACCCGGAACTACAACCGACAACGGGGGCACCTCGACCCTGGGCACCTCGACCCAACACCGCTGACAATAGGGACCTCGCCCTCGAACTGATGATGTAGTGGGTACCTCGACCCTGGGCACCTCGACCCGGAACTACAACCGACAACGGGGGCACCTCGACCCTGGGCACCTCGACCCAACACCGCTGACAATAGGGACCTCGCCCTCGAACTGATGATGTAGTGGGCACCTCGACCCTGGGCACCTCGACCCGAACTGATACTGATGTGGGTCTCGCCCTCGGATTGACACTGATGTGGGCCTCGCCCCCAAATTGACATTGATATGGGCCTCGCCCCCAAATTGACATTGATATGGGCCTCGCCCAAGCTGATACTGATATGGGCCTCGCCCCCAGACTAAAACTGATGTGGGCCTCGCCCCCAAACTGATATGGGCCTCGCCCCAAACTGATATGGGCCTCGCCCCAAACTGATATGGGCCTCGCCCCAAACGGATACTAATGTGGGCCTCGCCCCCAAACTGAAATGGGCCTCGCCCAAAACTGATATGGGCCTCGCCCCAAACTGATATGGGCCTCGCCCCAAACTGATATGGGCTCGCCCCAAACTGATATGGGCCTCGCCCCAAACTGATACTAATGTGGGCCTCGCCCCAAACTGATACTGATATGGGCCTCGCCCAAACTGATACTGATAAAGTGGGTTACAACCCCGGGACGCATCCCCAAAACTACTGATATAATGTGGGCCTCAACCCTGAGTGCCATAGCCGGTAAAGCTGATACTGTATACTCGGAGTGTCATACCCGGTAAAACTGATGCTGTGTCTCTGTACCCGAAGTGTCGCTCTCGGCAAAACTGATTCTGACTAAGATGTGGGCCTCGCCCCCAGACTGATACTGATGTGGGCCTCGCCCCCAAACTGATACTGATGTGGGCCTCGCCCCCAGACTGATACTGATGTGGGCCTCGCCCAAACTGATACTGATATGGGCCTCGCCCCCAGACTGATACTGATGTGGGCATCGCCCCCAGACTAATACTGATGTGGGCCTCTCCCCAACTGATACTGAAATGGGCCTCGCCCAAACTGATACTGATATGGGCCTCGCCCCTGAACTGTGCTGAATGTGGGCTTTATTCCCAAACTGAGCTGAATGCAGGCTTTCTTCCTGAACTGTACTGAATGCAGGCTTTCTTCCTGAACTAGATTGAATGTGGGCTTTATTCCCGAACTGTACTGAATGTGGGCTTTCTTCCTGAACTGTACTGAATGCAGGCTTTCTTCCTGAACTAGATTGAATGTGGGCTTTATTCCCGAACTGTACTGAATGTGGGCTTTCTTCCTGAACTGTACTGAATGCAGGCTTTCTTCCTGAACTAGATTGAATGTGGGCTTTATTCCCGAACTGTACTGAATGTGGGCTTCAACCCTCGGACTCATCCCTGAAACCTGATACTGATGCGGGCCTCGACCCTGTGACTCATCCCTGAAACCTGATACTGTAGCTGATGTGTCTCTATACCCGGAGTGCTATACCTGGAAAAGACTGATAATGATGTGGGTCTCGCCCTCATATTCCCATACTTGGCAAGGATGCTACTGATAATGATGTGGGCCTCGCCCCTAGAATGTCGTACCCAGCAATGCTGATAGTGATAAAGATGTGGGCCTCGCCCCCAGAATGCCATACCCGGCAGAACTGATCTGATGCAATGTGGGCCTCGCCCTCAGAATACCATACCCGGCAGATACTGATCCTGAACTGATGTGGGCCTCGCCCCCAGAATGCCATACCTGGCAGAGCTGATCTGATGTAATGTGGGCCTCGCCCCCAGAATGCCATACCCGGCAGAACTGATCTGATGCATTGTGGGCCTCGCCTCTAGAATGCCATACCCGGCTGATACTGATCATGAACTGATGTGGGCCTCGCCCTCAGGTTGAGATAGGCCTCGCCTTCAAACTGATACTGATGTGGGGCTTCGCCCCCAAGCTGATATGATATTCTACCTCACACATTACACCACCTCTCACGAGATAATCTTTGATAGATAGACATATTTTGTCCTCAACGAATGCCTTCGCGTCGAAACTGAAGAACCTTCAAAGTACTCGACATGCTCAAGTCCAATCATCTGAATGGGTGATCTGAGTTAGACTCTATGTGTGTGTGTGCCAAGGCTCTTTCGCAGCTTAGTCCTTAAGTAAACTAACTTGGTGATTTCGTTTCAGAGAATCGAACCAGTGGGTCTAACCAACCTGGATGTCTTAATCACATTCTGTGATTACTTCAGCATACTCAACATGATATGGTTTTCATCTTTTTTTCTTTTGTCTCTTTCTTTTCATTTTCTTTTTTTTCATTTTTCATGTTAACTATCATAAGAACTCTAAATAAAATAAAGAAAGAAAAAGACTTACTTGAACCGTAGACTCCTCTAGCCCTCCCACAAATCTACAAGCTTTTCTCGAACTCAGCAAGCACTTCCACGTTCCAAAGAGCCACCCTAGTGTGTGGCCTCCAAAGATGCACACACCAAAGCCAAAACTCAACGGCAAAATTACGCCTTGAGTGCACGGGTACCTCAAAACTTTTAAATCGAGGTTCATCTAGTCAATTAGACTTAAGGATCCTCAAAATCAGTGGCTTACTCTTAAACTTTAGAGTTACTCACTTATATAAACCCAAGATATGAAAGGTTTGGTGTAAAAATTTGTGAAGAATTCTTTAGGTTTATATAGTGCTCCAAAGACAACAAAATTAATTAAGAATCCGATGTGGGATAAAAACTAATTTAATCTTAGCCATTGGATCTTAATTTAGTGGTTTAATGAGATTATAAAACCCTAATAAGAGTTTGGCCCGAATTGGAATTCAAAACAAATAACAAAATTTTTTTTTACTATTCACGTGAATAGTAATTTTTATTTATTTATTCCAATTCCCAAAGTGCCCCCATTGTCATTCACCAATCTCTAAGCCACTATGGAACCTCATAAATGATCTATTCAATAATTAAACACATTGAACCATTTATGAACAATTCCTACAACAATCATATATGCTGTTATATTTGTATTGTGCACTTTTAACCATTGATTTCGACTTTGTTATGTGTGACCTTTTGGGTTCCCCTCAAGTTGGACATGAAATGAATCGTGATAATTTAATCGAACATAAATTATCTTCCGATCAGATGGTCGTTCGATTTCATGACCAAGGTTGACATCTAGCAACATGCCAAGGCCTCCAAATGAGAAGGAAAAATATATATACCCATTATGTATGCGATTTACATATGATACGGTCCCTCACCTCAATATATCCCCACCTATTGACCTAGGGTACGAAAAGTGTCTACCTATATGGTCAAAGGTATGATGTTGATAGTGTCATGAATCGTGCTAACCCAAGAATATCACATGATTCTTCCGATGTGGCCACAGTCTCAAGCACTGATCACACATATCAACCCGCAAACTGGAATACTACTCTTATAAGAAAACATTATCCGAGAGAGTGGCGATTCTCTGTTGTATCTTTATAAACTTCATGTGTTTCAACAAATGACCCAATCATACCCTTATGACCGGATCTTTTGAACCAAGGAATGAAAATGTCAAAGTTATTTGATCCACAAATAAGATTGTAAGGACCTTAAGTCTAAGGACTAGTCATATAATCGATACATGAAAGTTCTCACAGACACATTAGATAAACACTCCATATGAAAAATTTTGGCGGTCAGTTTGATGGACACGAGCAACTCATGCATCCATGTGATACACCAAGTGGACGGATCTCCGCTAGTAGCCTATGAGATCGACTACCCCACTTAAGGGCGGATCATATCATCATGCTAGTCTCTCCACTTTGTGAACGCCCAGATTATTCACAAGACTATGACTAGGAACATTTAAGAGTAATGATTCTCATAAGGCGTGGAAGCCATAGTCTCATTACTCCAATGGCTTTATTACAGTGTTGATGATTCTTATAAGTTATGTAAGACACGTATAATAAAGATTGTCATTTTATTAATTAATGAAAATATTAAAAATACATGTACATATAGCCCATCCACAAGTTGGGTATATGGCATATCTCTAACAATCTCCCACTTGCACTATAGCCAACTAGTATGAATCTGGACACCATACTCTCAGGTATGCCTATCATGCTTTTGTTGAGTCAGCCATTTAGTCAGAGAATCTGCAAGATTATCTTCTGTGGGTATTTTCTCTATAATAACTTCTTTTCTCTCAACAATCTCTCTGATGAGATGAAATCGCCTGAGTACATGCTTGGATTTCTGGTGGGACCTTGATTCCTTTGATTGAGCAATGGCGCCCATATTGTCATAGTACATCGTGATGCCATTCTTTATTGGGGGAAGCACTTCCAGCTCCGTGATGAACTTCTTTATCCAGACTGCTTCTTTAGCTGCCTCAGATGCCGCAATATACTCGGCTTCAGTGGTGGAGTCCGCTGTAGTTGACTGCTTTGAGCTTTTCCAACTTACAGCACTGCCATTTAAAGTAAACAGATATCATGTTTGTGATATGCTGTCATCTCTATCGGTCTGAAAGCTCGCATCACAGTAACCAATGAATTTCATCTCAGAACAATCTCCGTATGTCAAAAACACATCCTTAGTTCTTCTCATATACTTGAGGATTGTTTTGACAGCTGCCCAGTGTTGCTCACCAGGATTTTCCTGATACCTGCTCGTTATGCTAAGAGCATAAGAGACATCAGGTCTGTACATAGCATGGCGTACATTATCGATCTTATTGATGAAGCATAATGGATCCTACTAATACGCTCTCTATCTGAAAGAGTATGTGGACATTGCTCCTTAGATAATTTGATTCCATGTTTAGTAGGTAAATTACCTCTTTTGGAATCTTCCATTTTGAACCTTTTCAAAACTTTATCTATGTACGTAGATTGAGAAAGTCCTAATAACCTCTTAGATCTATTACGGTAGATCTTAATGCCAAGGATGTAGGCTGCTTCTCCCAAATCTTTTATGGAGAAATTCTGAGATAACCATTGCTTGGTGGCTTGCATCATGGGAATATCATTCCCGATGATTAATATGTCATCGACATATAATACAAGAAATACAACAGCACTCCCACTACGTTTCCTGTAAACACAAGGCTCGTCTATATTTTTGATGAAGTCAAATTCTTTGGTTGTCTCATAAAATTGTATATTCCAACTTCTGGAGGCTTGCTTGAGTCCATAAATAGATCGTTTAAGCTTGCATAGTTTATTATGATCATCCTTAGATGCAAACCCCTCAGGTTGTGTCATATAGACTTCCTCTACGAGGTTCCCATTAAGGAAAGCTGTTTTGACATCCATCTGCCAAATCTCGTAATCAAAGTGTGTAGTTAGTGCCAGTAAAATTCGAATGGACTTTATCATTGCAACAGGTTAGAAGGTTTCGTCATAGTGAATTCCTTGGATTTGTCTATAACCTTTCGCCACCAACCCAGCCTTATAGGTTTGGATGTTGCCTTCTGAATCAGTTTTACGCTTGTAAATCCACTTGCAGCCTATGGGTTTTATCCCTTCAGGTGCATCTACCAATTCCCAGACTTGATTCTGATACATAGAGTGACATGATCCAGGCCGACAACAAAGCAAAAGACCTATTACAAGTACCAGAAGGGCCAATTACGAGGCAGAGAAGCAATGGCGGGATTAGTTCAGAGTTTTATGGCCGATTGCAACAAACAAATAGAGACGCATGTGGGATTCAATAAAGAGGGCCCAAAGCCACTTCACTTGGCCCAAATCAGCTTCAAAGGCCTTTGAAGACTTGAAGACTTTGGTATTTTTGTAATTTAGCCTTTAGGGGCATTGTTGTCTTTATGCCTTTAGGGTTTCCCTTTGTAACACTATTTAATCTTTCTTTCTTTTTCATTTGAAAAACAATGAACGAAATTTATAAAACTCAAAAGCTTAAAGCTTTGGCTATGGCCGAATTCTTGTAAGGGAGGGATTCCACTTTTCAAGTTTGAATCGACTTATCTAAGTTTTGGCAAACTTAGTGGCGTCTCCATTGCTAGCAAAACACTACAAGGATTCATCTTAAAGGTTCTCAAGGGCAAGTTCTTTGTGGGTCTTCTTCGTGGCCTTGGAAGGGTTTTGTTTCCACAAAATCAAATTCGCGGTTCTTGGGGTTCTGTCCGTTGCTTGGGGTTTGCTTAGATTTCGAATCCAAGTGGGTTTCTTGTCATTTGGTATCTAGAGCTCAGGGTTCCAAGGTCTGATTTTCCTATCTTTTCTTTTGTTTGATTCCGCTTTTATTTTCGTTCTTGTTATTTTCGTTTCAGTTCTTGTTGGATCTTGTTTCTGTTTTCGTTTTGTTTATTTCTGGATCTTATTTTGTTGTGTTTTGCATATCAGTTCATCTTCTATCATTTTCCAGTTCTGGGTTTTTGTTCTGTTCTTCATATCAGTTCGTCATATACTTTCTGTTATTTAGCATATGTTGAAGAAATAAGCATGTTCTTTAGTGGTTGTGTGTTGTTTCTAAAACCCCAGTGAAGTTTGAAATCTGACTCTGAATTCAGACCCTAAAACTTAGCCTTTGAATTCAGACCCTGAAATCATACTCTGAAATCAGACTCTAAAAACTTAGCCTTTGAAATCTGACTCTGAAATCAGACCCTGAAACTTAGTCTCTGAAATCAGACCCTGAAGATTAGCCTCTGAAAATCAGACTCTGAAATCAGACCCTGAAAAGTAACCTCTAAAATCAGACCCTGAAAAGTAACCTCTGAAATCAGACCCTGACTATTAGCCTCTGAAATCAGACCCTGAAAAGTAACCTCTGAAATTAGACCCTGACTAGTAGCCTTTGAAATCAAACCCTGAAAATCAGCCTCTGAAATCAGAACCTAAATCAGCCTCTGAAATCAGAACCTAAATCAGCCTCTAAAATAAGAACCTAAATCAGCCTTTGAAATCAGAACCACAGTATCAGCTTCTGACGTTATCAAAAAAAAAAAAAGTAAAAAAGTGAAATTTTTTGGTTGAATTTAGTTTGTTCCATATTATCATTTAGGTGCCCGTTGAGGGTATCCCATCAAAATTTCTATAGCGGTGCCAAATATTCTCCCGAAATTACATACGACCGCGAATTTGTATGCTTATTTTTTTTCCATTGTGCTAATTGTTCACTTCTTTATTCCAAATACTCTAGTTTAAGTATTATTGATTGAGTCTTCGTCGATCCTATTCCTGTTCGCATTTTGTTTTTGCTTGTCCCATATATATTATTAGACCTTTGTGTTTCATGCTGGCTTGAGGACTACATTTGGTTTGTATTCTTAGATTGAGTGTGATTCACATTTGAATTGAGGACGAACTCAATAGTGGTAAAAGACAGTGATTGTGAGCACAGTATCGGGTAAAAGCCAATAGAGTGCAAACACGAGTGTAGTGATATCATTCGAGTGTAAACACGTGAGATTGTGAGGATTTACATATTTTCTTAACTTTCTTGTTATTTCTAATCTGTTTGTTTAGTGTTGAGATGGCAGGTCTAACCACTGATGAAAAGCTTGAGGCTTTGGATAGGAAATTTACAGATATGATGGAGAACATGAATACTGCTTTTGAGAGATTGACCAAGAGTATAGAGAGTATTCAAACTGGTAGCGGTCTCAGAGCACCACCACCCCAGCATATACCACCACCTCAGAATGTACCACCACCTCATAATGTGCCACCTCGACGTGTACCACCACAGTATGTACCACCAGATGAAGAGGAAGCTGAAAATGAGTTTGATGATTCTTATGGTCTTGATGATGTGGAGGAGAGATTTCAGCCTGGGCATGATAGGAGGCCTAATAGGAGGTTTGATATGAGGAATGATAGGAGGGATAGACGGTTTGATGATAGAGATGCATTTGATGCCAGAGGAGGGGATTATGATAGGAGGGAATATGGTAGACGAGGAGATGTAGATGGTGATCTAGGTAGCATCAAGATCAAGATACCAACATTCCACGGCAAGAATGATCCTGAAGCTTATTTAGAATGGGAAAAGAAAATAGAATTGATTTTCAGCTGTCATCACTACTCAGACGAGAAAAAGATCAATCTGGCAGCAATTGAGTTTACCGATTATGCTATGATTTGGTGGGATCAGCTTGTCTCTACTCGAAGGAGAAATTATGAGAGGCCGGTTCAGACATAGGCAGAACTTAGAGGTCTCATGAGAAAGAGATTTATACCCAGCCATTACTATAGGGAATTGTATCAGAAACTACAACATCTGTATCAGGGGACCAAAAGTATTGAGGACTATTACACAGAGATGGAAGTTGCCATGATCAGGGCAAATGTAGTTGAGGATGCAGAAGCTACTATGGCACGGTTTCTAGGGGGCTTGAATAGAGAGATTGCAAACATCGTGGAGTTGCATCACTATGTTGATTTGGAGGATATGCTTCACATGGCTATCAAGGTAGAAAGGCAACTCAAGAAAAGGTTAATATCCAGATTTGGTACTCAGGCTACTTCTGCATGAAGGGGAAAATGGTTTACGAATGAGAAGCGAGATGAAGGCTTTGACAAGCCTAGAGGCGAGTTCAGTGGAGGCTTTAATAAGCCTACGGCCGAACCTAGTGCCAAGGGTAAAGAGGCTGCAGAACCGAGCAAAACTAGACAAAAACCTGAGGGTGCAGCTGCTAGAACTAATGATGTCAAGTGTTTCAAGTGTTTGGGCATGAGACACTATGCTTCACAATGTCCCAATAGGCGTACCTTAGTGATTGATAAAAAGAGTGGAGAGGTGTACTCTACCGATAGTGAGGTCGATGAGGAGATGCCAGAGTTGGAGGATGCTAGTGACCATGAGGGAGCTACATACCCGCTGAATAACTTATCCTTAGTTGTCAAGCGTGCTTTTAGTGCTCATGTTGTAGAGGATGAGAGTGTGCAGCAGAGGGAGAACATATTCCATACTAGGTGTCGTGTGAATGGCAAGGGATGTAGTATGATCATAGATGGGGGCAGTTATACTAATGTTGCTAGTACAGCTTTGATTGAGCGATTGGGGTTGAGTTGCTTGAGACACCTGAAGCCTTACAAGTTGCAGTGGTTAAATGATTGTGGGGAAATAAGTGTGACAAAACATGTATTATTGAGCTTTACCATTGGGCCATACATAGATGATGTCTTATGTGATGTGATATTGATGCATGCAGGACATATTCTTTTGGGCAGACCGTGGCAGTTTGATAAGAAGGTTATTCATGATGGGTTCAAGAAAAAATACTCTTTTCAGCATAAGGGAAAACCCATTACATTATACCCACTTACACCTGCACAAGTCCATGAAGATCAGATTAAGTTGCAACTTGAACATGACAAAGAGAGAGCGAAGGGAAACACCAACTTCGGTGAGACTAATGAGAGTGGTGTATCTGGTGAGAAAAATAAGGCCAATGACGTGGGAGTTCCCAAGGGGAGTGTGAGTGAACGTGAGGGGGAAACAAAAAGGAGAGTTAAAAAGAGTTTCTACATGGGTGAAGGTGAAGCGAGGAAAGCATTCAAGGCTAGCAAGCTCATGCTATTGTTAGTCTATAAGGAGCCTCATATTTATTTTACTAACTCTGACCCTTTGCTTCATGTGTCTATTTCATCTCTTTTGCAGGATTACAGTGACGTACTGACAGAGGACATACCTAGTGGGCTTCCACCCATTAAAGGTATTGAGCACAAGATAGACTTCATACCTGGAGCAGTCATTCCTAACAGACCGGCTTATAGGAGTAATCCCGAGGAGACAAAGGAGCTACAAAGGTAAGTACGGGAGTTGATGGACAATGGGTATGTAAGGGAAAGCATGAGTCCTTGTGCAGTACCAGTGCTTCTAGTTCCTAAGAAAGATGGGACGTGGCGTATGTGCGTTGATTGCCGAGCTATCAACAATATTACGGTAAAGTATCGTCACCTCATTCCTATACTAGATGACATGTTGGATGAATTGCATGGTTCCAAAATTTTTAGTAAGATTGATTTAATGAGTGGATACCATCAAATTCGCATGAGAGAAGGAGATGAGTGGAAAACTGCATTTAAGACTAAGTATGGTTTGTATGAATGGTTAGTTATGCCATTTGGTCATTCAAACGCACCTAGCACATTTATGAGATTGATGAATCATGTTATGCGTGCATTTTTAGGTAAGTTTGTTGTGGTTTATTTTGATGACATCTTAGTTTACAGTAAAACAGTAAATGAGCATGTTATGCATTTGAAGCATGTTCTTGATGTGTTAAGGCAAGAAAAACTGTATGCTAACTTTGATAAGTGCACTTTTTGTATGGATAGAATTATTTTCCTTGGATTTGTTATGAGTGTAGATGGCATCGAGGTAGATTTAGAAAAGGTGAAGGCAATTCAGGATTGGCCAACACCAACAACAGTGACAGAAGTTAGAAGCTTCCATGGATTAGCAAGCTTCTACAGTAGCTTTGTTAAAGACTTCAGTAGTATTGCAGCACCATTGACTGAAGTAGTGAATAAGACTGTTGGCTTCAAATGGGGTGAAGAGCAGGAGCGTGCATTCCAGGATCTGAAAATGAAGTTGTCCAGTGCACCAGTCTTGGCACTACCCAACTTTGAGAAGATATTTGAGATTGAGTGTGACGCATCCGGGATAGGCATTTGAGCGGTTCTTATGCAAGAAAAGCGACCAATAGCTTACTTTAAAAAGAAGCTGAATGGAGCAGTTTTGAGGTACCCCACATATGACAAGGAGTTGTATGCGCTAGTGCGAGCCCTTGAGACTTGGCAGCATTATTTGTGGCCTCGAGAGTTTGTGATCCATACAGATCATGAATCATTGAAGCATCTGAAGGGCCAAGGTAAGCTGAACAAATGACACGCAAAATGGTTAGAGTTTGTTGAGACATTTCCATATGTAATCCGCTACAAACAAGGTAAGGAAAATATTGTCGCCGATGCACTATCACGAAGGTATGCTTTACTTACTTCATTGAGTGCAAGAATGCTTGGGTTTGAATTTATTAAAGAACTTTATGCTAGTGATATTGACTTTAGTACTATCTATGCTGCATGTACAAATTCTGATTTTAGTAAATTCTACCAACATGATGGGTTTCTGTTTAGGGAAAATAGATTATGCATTCCTGTTTGTAGTATGTGTGAGTTGTTAGTGAGGGAAGCACATGAGGGAGGTTTAATGGGGCACTTTGGCATTGCCAAAACCTTAGGGGTATTGAGTGAACATTTTTATCGGCCTAAAATGCGGAGAGATATTGAGCGTTTGTGTGATAAATGCTTAACTTGTAAACAGGCTAAATCTAAGGTTATGCCTCATGGGTTGTATACACCATTGCCTATACCTAGTGAGCCATGGGTAGATGTATCGATGGACTTTATCTTGGGTTTACCTAGGACTAAGAAAGGTAGATATTCCATCTTTGTAGTGGTTGATAGGTTCAGTAAGATGGCACACTTTATAGCATGTCATAAAACTGATGATGCCACTAACATTGCTGACTTGTTCTTTAGAGAAGTAGTACGACTCCATGGGATTCCACGGAGTATAGTTTCAGATCGTGATGTCAAATTCCTTAGTCACTTTTGGAAAGTTTTATGGGGTAAGTTGGGAACTAAACTTTTGTATTCTACTACTTGCCACCCCCAAACTGATGGCCAGACCGAGGTTGTTAATAGGACTTTGACTCAGTTATTGCGTACTATTATTAATAAGCACTTAAAAACTTGGGAGGATTGTTTGCCTTTTGTTGAATTTGCATATAATCGTAGTATTCATTCCTCTACATCTTACTCACCATTTGAAATTGTTTATGGTTTTCAGCCACTAACTCCATTAGATTTGTTACCTTTGCCTGTTGATGAACATGCAGGGCTAGATGCAAAAAGGAAAGTCGATTTGGTGAAGCATATACATGAGAAAGCAAGAGAGCAAATACAACGAAAGAATGAGCAATATGATTCTCATGCTAATAAGGGAAGAAAACGTGTGGTATTTCAGCCTGGAGATTGGGTTTGGGTACACATGCGCAAGGATAGATTTTCTGAACAACGTAAATCTAAGCTACAACCGAGAGGGGATGGTCCATTTCAAGTCTTGGAACGGATTAATGACAATGCATACAAGCTGGATTTACAAGGTAAGTATAATGTGTCTGCTACATTTAATGTTTCTAACTTAACTCCTTTTGATGCAGGTACAGATTCGAGGTCGAATCCTTTTCAAGAGGGAGAGGATGACATGATCCAGGCCGACAACAAAGCAAAAGACCCATTACAAGTACCAGAAGGGCCAATTACGAGGCAGAAGACCAAAAGACTCAGAGAAGCAATGGTGGGATTAGTTCAGAGTTTTATGACCGATTGCAAGAAACAAATAGAGACGCATGTGGGCTTTAATAGAGATGGCCCAAAGCCACTTCACTTGGCCCAAATAAGCTTCAAAGGCCTTTGAAGACTTGAAGACTAAAATGCACTCTATCTAAAAGAGTGTGTGGACATTGCTCCTTAGATAATTTGATTCCATAACAAGTAGGTAAATTACCTCTTTTGGAATCTTCCATTTTGAACCTTTTCAAAAATTTATCTATGTACGTAGATTGAGAAAGTCCTAATAACCTCTTAGATCTATTACGATAGATCTTAATGCCGAAGATGTAGGCTGCTTCTCCCAAATCTTTCATGGAGAAATTCTGAGATAACCATTGCTTAGTGGCTTGCATCATGGGAATATCATTCCCGATGATTAATATGTCATCGACATATAATACAAGAAATACAACAGCACTCCCACTATGTTTCCCGTAAATACAAGGCTCGTCTATATTTTTGATGAAGTCAAATTCTTTGGTTGTCTCATAAAATTGTATATTCCAACTTCTGGAGGCTTGCTTGAGTCCATAAATAGATCGTTTAAGCTTGCATACTTTATTATGATCATCCTTAGATGCAAACCCTTCAGGTTGTGTCATATAGACTTCCTCTACGAGGTTCCCATTAAGGAAAGCTGTTTTGACATCCATCTGCCAAATCTCGTAATCAAAGTGTGCAGTTAGTGCCAGTAAAATTCGAATAGACTTTATCATTGCAACAGGTTAGAAGGTTTCGTCATAGTGAATTCCTTGGATTTGTCTATAACCTTTGGCCACCAACCCAGCCTTATAGGTTTGGATGTTGCCTTCTGAATCAGTTTTACGCTTGTAAATCCACTTGCAGCCTATGGGTTTTATCCCTTTAGGTGCATCTACCAAGTCCTAGACTTGATTCTGATACATAGAGTCTATTTCAGATTTCATGGGCTCAAGCCACTTGACTGAATCAATGTCACGCATTGCTTCATCATAACTGGTGGGATCGTCATTATCAATGACCTGATCATGTTCCTCATCAATATGGAAACCATATCTTTCAGGCTCATGTCTTTCCCTACCAGACCTTCTGAGTTCATAACCTTGTGGTTGTTCCGTCGTTGCCCTTTTGAGGGGCCTGGGGTTTAGTTCTATGTTATTTGTTCTTCTCGTACCTCATCGAGGTCAAGTCTACTCCCACTATATTTCTTGAGAAGGAATTAATTCTCTATAAATTTAGCATTTCGTGAGACAAATGTTCTTTGTTCATATGACGTAGAACACGTACGCTCTTGAGTTCAAGGCATAACCTACAAACTTATATTTTACTGCCATATCATCCAATTTGTTAGTTTGTGTGAGCTTGACATATGCGTCACATCCCCCAAATTCTTAGATAACTAAGACTAGGACGTTTCCCAGACCATAACTCATATGGTGTTTGACTAACAGTCTTAGAAGGAACTTGGTTTAGTAATAGTGTTGCAGTTTCTAAAGCAAGACCCCAAAATGAAAGAGATAGATCCGTGTTTGGCATCATTGATCGGACTATATCTAATAATGTCTGATTTCTCCTTTCGGAGACCCCATTATGCTATGGAGTTCTCGGAGGAGTCCACTGGGAAACAATGACATTTTCTCTCAAGTAATCTTGAAATTTGTTGCTAAAGTATTCACCACCTCGGTCAGACCTTAGTGACTTTTACTAAGCTGGTTTTCTACTTCAGCCTTGAAGTCTTTGAATTTCTCAGAGGCTTCAAATTTATACCACATAAGGTACACATACCCATATCGTGAATGATCATCGATAAAGCTAATGAAGTATGAGAATCCACCTCTAGCGGTGACTGAAATTGGTCCACATACATTAGAGTGTATGAGTTCTAATGTCTCCGTTGCACGATGTCCTTTACCTTTGAAGGGTAATTTGGTCATTTTTCCAAGTAAACAAGACTCACAAGTTCCATAAGGTTTATATTTGAAGGGTTTGAAATAATCATCCTTATATAGCTTAGTTAATCTTATTTCATTGATATGACCTAAGCGACTGTGCCATAGAAGTGATTCATTGAGATTATTCGAGTTAACGTTGTATATATTAGAGGTTGAACATTCTTTGTTAGTTTGTAAGACATAGATAACATTATTCAAAATACCATCTCAATATTTTATTTCATTGAAATAAATATAACATTCATTACAACTTATTAGGCATGAAAAGCCTTTATTACATAAAGAAGAAATTGAAATGATGTTCTTTACTAGAGAAGGTACATAAACACAATCTTCTAAGTCTAAAACTAAACCATTCGGCAAAACTAATGAATAAGTCCTCACACACAATGTAGTCAGTTTTGCTCCATTACCCA
The DNA here is from genome assembly GCA_019454045.1 of Zanthoxylum bungeanum. Lineage (NCBI taxonomy): Eukaryota > Viridiplantae > Streptophyta > Magnoliopsida > Sapindales > Rutaceae > Zanthoxylum > Zanthoxylum bungeanum. The sequence goes on from SKCR01043243.1 coordinate 299,767, forward strand.
ATCGTAAGTCAACCTCCCCATGACGGAGTCTCCTACTGTTTCTCAGGCCCTGCACATTGTTACACAAGTGAGTCCCACAACCGGTGTCAAGCACCCTAGTACAAGGTTCAGAGTTTTGAGAATATAGTTCAATCATATACAACATACCTGAAGCATTGGGCTTCTTGGCCTCTTGGGCTTCCCTAGCTTCCTTGGCTTTTAAGGATCTGCAGTATTTCTTCCAATGACCCTTCTTTCCATAAAAGAAACATTTCCCTTTTCCTTTTTTCTTCTCCATCTTACCATTGGGCTTTAGGTGATCTGGAGCCTTGGCCTTGCCCTTATTTTTCTTTGGGCCTCGTGGCTTCAGGTCCGTACCCGTAAGCATGACGGAGGTTTTAAGCTCTGGTTTCAAGTCATTCTCTGCTTGCTTCATCAGATTGTGCAATTCTGCTAAAGTAGCTTTTTTATCAGACAGATGAAAACTGTATAATAAAGTTAGAGAATTCTTTTGGTAAGGACTGAAGAATTAGATCGTGACCTATCTCATGATCCATGATGAACCCGAGGTTGGCCAATTTTTCAATGTGGCCAATCATCTTAAACACATGTCCACTAACAGATCCTTTCTTATACCTTGTTTGGAATAAGGCACATGACACTTGGAATCTCACGGTATGAACGAAAGTTGCATACAACTCTTTCAAGTGAAAGATGATGGTTTGAGCATCCATATCTTCGTGAGCTTTCTGAAGTTCGTCCGACATAGAGCCAAGCATTATGCAAACTGCTTGCTCATCATCATCGACGTGTTTCTTCCAAGCATCAAATGTATCTTGGTTAGTATCTTCTGCGGGTTCAGGAGGAAATGGTCTTTGAAGAACATAGAAAATGTTTTCTTGTCATAAGACAATTTTAAGGTTTCTAAACCAGTCATTGTAGTTGTCCCCTTTGAGCTTATGCTCATCAAGGATGGAACGAAGTGATACTCTGTTTGCCATTTGAATGTTTGTGAAATATTTTAACCCATCTATTAAGATAAAATGTTAAAATTAGGAATATGTTTTCATTAATGTTTCATAATAACATGGGCTTTTAATATTATGAAGTTGCTCTCACTCAATTATTTTAAAATTTTAAGCAAATCGCATCAACCCTAATATGATGGATTTCTTGTGGGAAAGGATCCCATTATCATCATTTCATAACTCTGACTATGGCCGGTCGTTATAAAATACGATAATTAGGTAGGTTCCCAACCAATTTATGATATAAATCACAATTCCTTGATCATTGGGTTGGGAAATCAAACATGTCATAACTTATTCTAGTCCTTGTGGACACCCAATCTTTGCCACTAAGTTATAAGACTAGGCCACTGCGTCTTATGACTCAAAAAAGTCAAACCATTGTCAATAGTACGATTTAGGGACAAATTGGTATTGGTAAGTCTGGTAAAGCCTAATCCTGCCAATACGGTTTAAGCCATTTGGGTCTACACTTTACAATGGAAGGAAAATTTTACACTTAAATTATTATTGAGGATTTTAGCAAGTTTAAGTGAATAACTGTCAAATGAATTCCTCCATTGAAAATTCCACAGAGGGAGGGTGGAGCGAACTCTCTTAAATACCCTTACCTCTTAGGCTCTTATTACCTTGGTGACAGGATTAAACAATAGATCCTCCAAATTAGTCCAACACTTTAAATATGCTTTAAGGTAAGCTTTGAGTAAATGATTATCTAGATGTCTTCACAACTTTTCCTTTTAGCTATAAAAAGTTAGTGAGTGAAGGAAGACACCAAATCATTATCTAACTCTAGTAATACCTTTGGTTAAATTTACTTTAGTTTGGAAACTTTTATTAACCCCTTGGTACCAACCCTGTTGGACAGTTATGACCCATAGCGTCACTATTTGTACAGATCATGGTGTTGTTGTACAAATTAACTATGTGACAAAGGAGATTGCTCTCTTATCATTTGTGATTAGATCACCAAGATGTATAAATGATAGGAGGTCCATATGATTAGTTCCTGGATTGAGATGATATGAGACAGTATCAATCCACGAAGGTTTAATCATTAAATATCCCTAGTCAGAGTATTATCGAGATTGGACATCGATAATGCGTAACAGACTAGTATTACACTTGTGCGCGTTGTGAGGGCATAACGGCATAGTTCTCATATATTTGGGTATAGGATACTCATGCAAGTGTAGTAGGAGGTTGTGTTTTACCAATGGTATGGAAAACAGCTTCGCTCTGGATAGACCCCTCGGAATTCCATTGGTCGTATGACTATGTATCTATGGAAGTCCGAAATCAGGGTAGGTGTATTTGGTCTTAACCTGAGACTTGCACCGCTAATACTTGCGATAATCAATATACTTTGGTTTTAAGTCATCCAGGGCTTTAACAGGTTCTGTGTACGCCTCTGCTGGGTATATTGAGAATCGTAGTGTGTTGGGTGTGATGTCAAGACGGAAGTATCACTCCAGTCATAGTGGAGATGATGGTCAAGTAGGATACGGAACAGGTTCTCTTATGTACAGCAGTCATCGGGATAAAATGACTAGGTCATGTTTATCCGATTGTAGAGACTGGTTATCAGAGATCTGAAATGTGCTTCGTACGGGGCAGACACAATTCCAGCCCGGGGCCTAGCATGTGACATCTGATACTGGATCGAAATACGCAATACTACGTATATTACGCCTGATATAGATCACATATTCCTGTAAGGATATTTCGGGAGAATTGGGTAGGCATGACGCTTTGCTAGAAGCCAATTTTGTCTTGTAAATCAGTAAAAACGTAATACTAGGTACGTGCGTGTTCGGATAGTCCGACAACCGAATTTACTGCCAACATATCTGGGGATCTCATGGGTCGCTTCCCTAAGATTCACCGATGACGTATGACTCGCACTTTATTAATCTGGGATTAATTAGTAGAGAGAGAAAATTAATCTGGGATTAATTACGGAGATATTTTATCTGGGATAAAATATCATTAAAAGAGAGATAACGATTAATTTGGAATTAATCGATAAAATAATATATTCGATATATTATACGAAATTGGATTTCGACGCGGAATTAAAATTAGATTTTAATTCGGGCGAACGAGTTAATTTAGAATTAATTCGTAAGCGACGTGAATAGTGATTTCGCTAGGCATAATCATTTAATTACGTCGCAACGGAAAATTTGTTAATTTGGAATTAGCGAACCCGAGCCCGGGAGTGTTTGCGAGCGCATTCGCATTTCGAATTCGAGTACGGCACGCAAGTCACATCAATCGTCAAATCATTAGTCACATCAAGCGTCAAATTACATGTCACTTTGAGTGATGTGACAATTGATTGATTGATTGATTGATGGTAGTTGTTGGCAAAGCTTTAATGCTTTGACTTTTGGAAAGCAAAAATAAGGAAAATGAATTTTGGAAATTCATAAGTGTATTAGATACACTTTTTGCCAACAACCAACACCTTCTCTCTTCTCTTTCTTCCTCCCTCTCACACGCCCAAAGTGGGCTGTTTTTCCTCTTCTGATTTAGGCTACTGCCGAGAGCCAATGAGAAGAAATGTGATGATTTTGTTGCAAAATCAAGAGTGCTAGCACACTATACAGACATACAAAGGTGATAGGGAAACCCACTTGTGAGCTTGGAATCATCAAACAAAGCTTGGAGCTTGATGGATCATGCAAAAGCCGAAAATGGAGGACACCAAAACTGCCACTGCCGAGCACTCTAGGAGGGAGCTTAAAGTTTTTTGTTATTCACCGCATCACTTCAACCGATCGATGTAAGTATTTCGCAACTTCCTCGTGTATTCGCACTTATGTTTCTTGCTTGATAATCGATCCTCGGGACCGTAGAATTTCCCAACAATGGTATCAGAGCGAGTTAAAAGCATGAAACTTGATTTAGGGTTAAAATTGGGTAAAATGTGTTTGAGCATGATTTGATGAAATTGGATGATTAAGTATGCTTAAATGATGTTGAATTGAAGTTTGATTGGATTTCATGAAAAGTTGTTTGGAACAATTTTCCCCAAAAATCATGGCTTGGTCGAATGATGATAGTGCCCTAATTCTTGGTATTTTTGATTTTTGATTCATTGGATGAGTTGGAATCATTGGGGAAATGTTGATTGTGGATTTAATTTGATTGAAACCGAATTGGACATTAAAATCCCCAAATGCCGAGAGCTTACTAGCATGAAATGGATTTGATTTTTGTTAAACTGTGTTGGACATGTTTTAATGTTAATAAGCATAATTAATTAGGCTAATTGGTGTTTTGGAAATATTGATTTGGGTGATTGATTATGGCATTACACTTTGTTTAATTAAATATGAAATTTGGAATTTTTGTAGTTTAATTAAATGGGCTTAAATTGAATTTGGGCTTGAAAAGTTGTTATTGGGCTTAAATGGGCTTGGTTGTACCAAGATGGGTTTAGGCTAAATTGGTTGGATCCAATTGGGCCCAAAACCATTTCCATAAAGTCCAAATGCGACTAATGGACCTTAATTATTTTAATTGGGCCTAATGGGCCTAAATTGATTTCTAGGCTTATGGGGTTATTCCTTGATTGGGCTTTGGTTATTGGGTTTGACCCAAGTTGACCAAAAGTCCATGCCCTAAGAAATTAATTGAAAGCCCATTGGACTTTAATTAAAATAACATTGGATGTTAATCGGGCTTTGAGACCCATAATGATTAAATTTGGAATTTAAGTCGTAAAAGTTCATTAATAAAATGTAATATTTAATTTGGAATTAAATTGCGAATTAGTATTAAATGCAAATTGAATTAAATTTAATTTTGTAGTTTAATATAATTCGAGAATTCGTACTTTGAGTACTTATTCGCAAAACGAGTTTGACTCGTGCAAAATCAAAAAGTTGTTTGAACATTGGATGCTCATTAATTATCAGATTAATTAATTGGATTTGATTGATTGATAACATGCTTGTATGAATACATGGTTGCGATGCATGAATAATGTATATCGGATGGATATTAGATGGGTGGGGCAATTTTGGAAATTGTTGTAATAAATTTAGAATTTATTAAATTGGACCTGCGTGTCCAACCTATTACCTCTTTACTCTATGTATTTCTCTTCTCACCTATTCCCCTCAATGTAAATGAGGTTTCTTTAGAAGTGTTATGTAATGGGTAGAAGTAATACATGTGCTAGCTTGAGAGAGGAAATGGAGAGATTTGTTCTAGGAAAAAAGTGTTAAGTATCCATCCACATATCATTATTATTTATTTACGCGCCTTATTATGTGTTTAGAATGCATGTTTAAGGCTGTATGATGATGAGACCTTAACAAAGATAATAAATTGGTTGCCAATTTGCACACGAAAAACCCTCACAAAATATTAAGCTTTTTTCCTTCCATTGAGTGATTCTTACTCAAGATCCAAGACTGGCATTGGTTTGTTGGCCAAAGTCAAGGCCTTTGTCCATCGAGGATGTGTTTGAATCATGAAGGCTTTGTTCCATATCGGTGTCTTGTCCAAGTTGTGATTTGTTGGCCAAAGTCAATATCACTTCTTGTCCATCGACATTGATTACGAAGCTTTCCAAGGTCAATGGGTCACGCTTAACTGGGATCACTAAGTTTGTTGTGCCAAAGCCAAGGCTTAGTTGATTCAAAGGAAAAAGGTTAGGCAATATATTGGATATATTGGCATATATGAGATATATGTTTCGAACTTGGAGGTCCCCCTACTGGATCTAGGAATTGGATGGGATCCAATTGATCTTAGAGATCTACCTAGTTAATTATCATACTATTTGTTGGCCAAAGTCAAGATTATGTGACATTTAACGGGATCTTAGCCCACTAGGAAACACGGTTTCCCAAGTACTCAACAGAGGGTTAGAGGCTCACCGAAAAATAGTTGGAGGCAAGTATTAAATTTGCAATATTCGTTTAGTTACTTGCCATGCGCGCTCAACACAAATCATTCATCAAATAAATTAAATGTTAGTTGGACTAATATTTAAATCGTTGTTGTAATAAAACAGTTGAACTGTATTCAAACAATTCATTTATTGGATTATAGTAATCAATATATTTGATTTATTTAATTATAGTTGATTTTATAATTGGATTATAGTAATCAATATAATTGAATTTAACCTATTAAATTATAGTTGATTATATAGTTAGACTATAGTAATCATTATAATAAATAATACCTAAAATCGTTGATTAAAAAGTTGGACTATTAGAATCAAGATAAATTGAAAGATTAGCATTTAAAACATAATCCTAAGGAAAATGTATTTAAATGGTTTAATTTTCAAATTGGGAATAAGACTTCAGGATGGTCCTGAAAATTAATAAGTTACTTTATTTGATAAAATAACATATTAAGCCTAAGCTCGGAGTTAAGCAAATAGTAGAGCATAATCTTTGGAAGATTCATGTGATGATAACTTTAGTGCTTAATCCATTAAACTTGCCACATAGACTCCTTAATTTCTTAATGAGAACTAAGGATTAGACCCTTATAGTATGATATTGAAATTGAAGGATCTTCATAGATCTATACTTAGATCTTAGAAGTACTCTAAATTGCAGTACTAAACTCTTGGAGAGTTAATGGCTATACTCAATGAGACAAAGCCAAAGTTTGCAATAAGGCAAGAAGCGCAAGACGCACCTTACTTCGACATCCTAGAAGGCCAAGGCTAGGCCGAAGGCTTCTGGAGTGTGGAAAAGGGCAAAGGCAAAATCATTATAATCTTCTGGGAAGATAAAGGACATATCCCAAAATGTCTGCCTAAATTGTGGCACACGGGATCGCGGAAGTGTGACTGTCGTTTGAACAAAGCAGACATGAAGGAATTGAAGATGGGGCAAGGCTCTGACTTCAAAAATGTTTTTCATAATTATGTTCACTACTAGTATTAAAATTAGATTTTAAATACTTAGTGTGGTACATAAATATGTACTAGTATGCAGAATCTGCTATGAGCAGGATACTGACTTCAGTTGAGATTTATCTACGAATCGAAAACGGGACGAAAGTCGCTGTTTTAACCATAGATACCTAAGTTTAGGAACTGCCTTCGGGTGTGTACTTAAATTAGGAAACTGTTACAATGTAACTAGTTTGACTAGATACATGATCTCTATATCAGGGTTTAACCCGTTGCGGGTATACCTTTATATTCTAGAACACTAAAGTGTTTTACTTTATAAAGATGATATTGAGATAAACACATTAGATGTGAATAACAGTATTTATATTTTGAATATAAATAAATCTCAAACATATAAAGTGAAAAAAATAGCTCAAACTGATTTGATCAGATGAGACTTAAAAGTGGCATTGTTGTCTGGGACACAATTAAACAAGACTCGTATATCCACTATTTTGAAGAGTGGATACTAGGTCAAATTTGATTCTAATCAAATAAAGTCTACAAATCTAGTTTATTGGGAAAAGTGCCTAAAACACCTTTACTTGGTAAAAGTGCAAAATGCCACCGATCTGTTAGCTCTAGTTCATAGTGAAGCAAGTGGGCCCATGTCTAGCCCGGCTAGAGTTGGATATGAATATTTCGTGACCTTTACGGATGTGGCATCGCGTTATGGTTATGTGTTTCTTTTGAAACATAAATCGGAAACTTTTACAGTTTTGATACGAAATAGACAAACACATCGGCTAAAGTATTAAACCATCACGGTTAGACCATGATGAAAATACTTAAGCAATAAGTTTCTCAAATACTTGAAAGGGTATAGTATTCTTTCAATGAGGACTCCTCCCGGAACACGTCAGTTTGACGGTGTGTCTGAACGGATAAACCGAGTTTTGTTGGACATGATAAGGTTAATCATGAGTCGCTCTGAGCTACCATTTCCTTCAACGGATACGCATTAACAGTGCAGAACTTATTTTGAATAAGGTTCCATAAAAATCTGTTTGACAGACGTCATATTAGATATGAATAGGAAAGAAACCGGGTTTCTCATTCCTGAAGATTTGGGTATGCTGGGTATATGTTTGGATGATACCAAACTAAAACCCAAATCGGATAAGTGCCAAGTTGTAGGTTATCCTAGGGAAACCTAAGTATAATACTTATACAACTCACAAGAGAATAATTTAATTGTTGCTCGCCATGCTGTTTTCCTAAGAGGAATACCTATATGCAGTGGTAAGTGGGAGGAAAGTAAAACTCGATGAAAATCGGAGTAATACTATTCCAGGCACCGAGTCCTTATTGGAACACAAATAGTTCATCAAGGATGAAACTATACCAATAATCTTTGAATACACAAGAACCGCGTAAGTCGGAGAGAGTAAGAAAATAACCTGGGGTATGGGTTTCTGATCTCACCTCATAAAGATGTCAATCTTATTGAGGAATACGAACTGACTACGAATGAGGAAGTGATATAAGGTATCGACTCCATATTATGGCAAAGTGCCATGATATCCGAAATGGATTCGGTGTATAACAACCAAGTTTGGATACTAGTTTTTGTACCGGAAGGCATTGTGCCTGTTGGTACTAAATAAGTCTTCAAGGAAGACATACGTGGAAGGCAACATACCAACGTTCTAAGCTAGGCTTGTAGCGAAAAGGTATCGTTATCAACATTATGTCGATTACGACGAAACCTTTAACTTGTTGCCACGGTATATCTATTTTGATAATGCTTGCTAATGCTGCATGTTTCATTTATGAAATATGACAGCTGAACGGTAAAATCGCTTTCCTTAAAAGGAAACCTGTTGGAGGATGTTTACAACATCCTGACGATTTTATTGTACCAAAACTAGCAAACAATGTTTGCAGGTTATTCGATCCATGTTTGGATTGAAGCAAGCATTAAGTTCTTGGAATTATCGTTTTGATGTAATCATAGTAGTTTATGATTTAATTCAAAACGAAATGATTCTTATGTATATATAAGGAGGTTAATGGGAGCGCACTGACAATAAATGTCCTATAAATAATGATAATATGTCATTTCTTGGAAATGATATTCCATAAATACTATCGGGGAAAGCTTGGCTTTCGAGAAGATTCTCCATAGAATTCTTGGGAGAAACAACCTTTATTCTAGGAATAAGGATCTACTGGGATAGATTTAAAATTGTTGACAACTCTCCGAGAACTCGTACATTGAAATAAATGTACGTGACCTGGTGTCTCATACGCTTTGAGCATATGGAGTCACAATCGGGCCAATCCTAGTGATGGTCACTGGATTGATGTTAAGAACATCCTTCAGTATCTTAGAGAACTAAGGATGTTGTCTTAAACTATGGAGAAGGAGAACTTGAAGTGACTGGGATCACTGCTGCAAGTTTCCTAAACCGATAAAACGACTACAAGTTGTAACAACGGTACTATACAGTTTGAATAACGGAACAGTGAGCTAGAAATCGTCCAAGCAAGATATTGTTACCGAATAAACAACATAAGTGGATTATTGCTGCAGCTGAGGCAGTAATAGAAGCCATTTGGGTCGATAATAAATCTAATTAGATTAGATATAGTTCTGTTAGCAGCTGAGCTAGGCTACAGCACAGGCTAAAGAATTAATGGTCTCATCAATGATCCAGATACATACTTCAACTATTCATCTGATTTGTTCGGATCATACATCATGTCGATGTGATGATCGTATAAATCGCATCATATGATAATCATGCAAATCTGCTGACGAAAGTCTTTTCTCAGTAATTTGAGCGAACCGTACATAGTTCGGGTGTAAGACACTCGAGTGACTGGCTATAGGCCAAGTGGGAGATTGTTGGACAGTTATGACCCATAGCGTCACTATTTGTACAGATCATGGTGTTGTTGTACAAATTAACTATGTGACAAAGGAGATTGCTCTCTTATCTTTTGTGATTAGATCACCAAGATGTATAAATGATAGGAGGTCCATATGATTAGCTCATAGATTGAGAAGATATGAGACAGTATCAATCCACGAAGGTTTAATCATTAAATATCCATAGTCAGAGTATTATCGAGATTGGACATCGATAATGCGTAAAAGACTACTATTACATTTGTGCGCGTTGTGAGGTCATAACAGCATAGTTCTCATATATTTGGGTATAGGATACTCATGCAAGTGTAGCAGGAGGTTTTGTTTTACTGATGGTACGGAAAACAGCTTCGCTCTGGATAGACCCCTCAGAATTCCATTGGTAGTATGACTATGTGTCTACCTGAGACATGCACCGCTAATACTTGCGACAATCAATATACTTTGGTTTTAGGTCGTCCAGGGTTTTAACAGGTTCTATGTACGCCTCTGCTAGGTATATTGAGAATCGTAGTGTGTTGGGTGTGATGTCAAGACGGAAGTATCATTCCAGTCATAGGGGAGATGATGGTCAAGTAGGATACGGAACTGGTTCTCTTATGTACTGCAGTCATCGGGATAAAATGACTTGGTCATGTTTATCCGATTATAGAGACTGGTTACCAGAGATCCGAAATGTGCTTCGTACGGGGCAGACACAATTCCAGCCCCAGGCCTAGCATGTGACATCCGATACTGGATCGAAATACGCAATACTACGTATACTACGCCTGATATAGATCACATATTCCTGTAAGGATATTTCTGGAGAATTGGGTAGGCATGGCGCTTTGCTAGAAGCCAACCTTGTCTTGTAAATCAGTAAAAACGTAGTACTAGGTACGTGCGTGTTCGGATAGTCCGACGACCGAATTTACTGCCAACATATCCGGGGATCTCATGGGTCACTTCCCTAAGATTCACCGATGACGTATGATTCGCACTTTATTAATCTGGGATTAATTAGTAGAGAGAGAAAATTAATCTGGGATTAATTACGGAGATATTTTATCTGGGATAAAATATCATTAAAAGAGAGATAACGATTAATTTGGAATTAATCGATAAAATAATATATTCGATATATTATACGAAATTGGATTTCGACGCGGAATTAAAATTAGATTTTAATTCGGGCGAACGAGTTAATTTAGAATTAATTCGTAAGCGACGTGAATAGTGATTTCGCTAGGCATAATCATTTAATTACGTCGCAACGGAAAATTTGTTAATTTGGAATTAGCGAACCCGAGCCCGGGAGTGTTTGCGAGCGCATTCGCATTTCGAATTCGAGTACGGCACGCAAGTCACATCAATCGTCAAATCATTAGTCACATCAAGCGTCAAATTACATGTCACTTTGAGTGATGTGACAATTGATTGATTGATTGATTGATGGTAGTTGTTGGCAAAGCTTTAATGCTTTGACTTTTGGAAAGCAAAAATAAGGAAAATGAATTTTGGAAATTCATAAGTGTATTAGATACACTTTTTGCCAACAACCAACACCTTCTCTCTTCTCTTTCTTCCTCCCTCTCACACGCCCAAAGTGGGTTGTTTTTCCTCTTCTGGTTTAGGCCACTCTCGAGAGCCAATGAGAAGAAATGTGATGATTTTGTTGCAAAATCAAGAGTGCTAGCACACTATGGAGACATACAAAGGTGATAGGGAAACCCACTTGTGAGCTTGGAATCATCAAACAAAGTTTGGAGCTTGATGGATCATGCAAAAGCTGAAAATGGAGGACACCAAAACTGCCACTGCCAAGCACTCTATGAGGGAGCTTAAAGTTTTTTGTTCTTCACCGCATCGCCTCAACCGATCGATGTAAGAATTCCGCAACTTCCTCGATGTATTCGCACTATGTTTCTATGCTTTAATCGATCCTGGGAACTTAGAGATTTCTCAACAAACCCACTTGTATCTTTTATAATGTATTTTATTAGAAACAAGTGATTTATATTTATTAGCCTTAAAGGTAATAAATCTCTAAGTTCATCACGGAATAATTACTTAGCTAAGGGATAAGCAATACACTCTTTATTTCTTAGAAAGTCTCCAGATGCTTGCACCATAAAATAATCATGCCAATTCTAATCATACATAGAATCATCAAGCATATAAGTTTAAATATGTTGGAATTATTTTAGGCATTAAATAACTTTGATTAATATTTAAATATGAAATTGAATTTTATTTTATTCAAATAAATTTACTATTCACGTTATTCTGCAGATGCATGAAATTTAGATGCAATTTCATAATTCAAATCTTACCCAAATCATGTAAAGCTTGTACCTAAAATTAAGTTCAGGGTGTTGGCTTTCCAACGAGCATTTAATCACCCAATGTCGAGTTCAAATGAGAGAGAAATAATCAAAAAAAAAATGGCGCGCTGATACCACTGTTGGGAAGCGGCCGCGTGAGCGCAGCGGAAAATTAAAATTATTATGCTGCTTTCCCTTTACCCAAGACCCATTTGTTTTGATTATTCTACAAGCCTAGGCATGTTAATATATATTCTAAGCATAAAACTCATAAAACATGCAAAGAACATAAACATAAACATGCTAACTATCATAAGAACTCTAAATAAAATAAATAAAGAAAAAGACTTACTTGAACCGTAGACTCCTCCAGTCCTCCCTCCAATCTACAAGCTTTTCTCGAACTCAGCAAGCTCTTCCACATTCCAAAGAGCCACCCAAGTGTGTGGCCTCCAAAGATTCACACACCAAAGCCAAAACTCAACGGCAAGACTACGCCTTGAGTGCACAAGTATTTTGCCATTGGTGCTAGCCTAGGCAAATACCTCAAAAATTTTAACTCGAGGTTCCTCTATTCAATTAGACTTAAGGATCCTCAAAATCAGTGGCTTACTCTTAAACTTTAGAGTTGCTTACTTATATAAACCCAATATATGAAAGGTTTTGTGTAAAAATTTGTGAAGAATTCTTTGGGTTTATATAATGCTCCAAAGACAACAAAATTAATTAAGAATCTGATGTGGGATAAAAGCTAATTTAATTTTAGCCATTGGATCTTAATTTAGTGGTTTAATGAGATTATAAAACCCTAATAAGAGTTTGGGCCGAATTGGAATTCAAAACAAATAACAAAATTTTTTTTTACTATTCACATGAATAGTATTTTTTTATTCCAATTCCCAAAGTGCCCCAATCGTCATTCACCAATCCCTAAGCCACTATGGAACCTCATAAATTATCTGTTCAATAATTAAACACATTGAACCATTTATGAACAATTCCTACAACAATCATATATGTTGTTATATTTGTATTGTGCACTGCTAACCATTGATTTCGACTTTGTTGTGTGTGACCTTTTGGGTTCCCCTCAAGTTGGACATGAAATGAATCGTGATAATTTAATCGAATATAAATTATCCTCCGATCATATGGTCGTTCGATGTAAATGACCAAGGTTTACATCTAGCAACATGCCAAGGCCCCCAAATAAGAAGGAAAGATATATATACCCATTCTGTATGCGATTTACATATGATACGATCCATCGCCTCACTGTATCCCCACCTACTGACCTAGGGTATGGAAAGTGTCTCCCCATATAGTCAAAGGTATGATGTTAATAGTGTCATGAATCGTGCTAACCCAAGAATCTCACATGATTCTTCCGCTTTGGCCACAGTCTCAAGCACTGATCACAGATATCAACCCGCAAATTGGAATACTACTCTTATAAGAAAATATTATCCGAGAGAGTGGCGATTCTCTGTTGTATCCTTACAAACATCATGTGTTTCAACAAATGACCCAATCATACCATTATGACCGAATCTTTTGAACCGGGGAAGGAAAATGTCAAAGTTATTTGATCCACACATAAGATTGTAAAGACCTCAAGTCTAAGGACTAGTCATATAATCAATACATGAAAGTTCTCACAGAAATATGGGATAAAAACTCCATATGAAAAGTTTCGGCGGTCAGTTTGATTGACACGAGAAACTCAAGCATCCATGTGATACACCAAGCGGACGGATCTCTGCTAGTAGCCTATGAGATCGGCTACCCCACTTAAGGGCGGATTATATCATCATGCTAGTCTCTCCGCTTTGTGATCGCCCAGATTATTCATAAAACTATGACTATGAACATTTAAGAGTAATGATTCTCAGAAAGCGTGGAAGGCATCGTCTAATTACTCCAAGGGCTTTATTACAGTGTTGATGATTCATATAAGTTATGTAAGACACGTATAATAAAGATTGCCATTTTATTAATTAATGAAAATATTACAAATACATGTATATATAGCCCATCCACAAGTTGGGTATAGGGCATATCCCTAACAAATTCTTGCCGCAATTAATCCCAGATTAATTTTCTCTCTCTTATATTTAAACCTAGATTAATTCTGTTAGAGTCAAGTATCATCGGTGAATCTTTAGGAAGCGACCCAAGAGATCCCTGGATATGTTGGCAGTAAATCCGGTCGTCGGACTATCCGAACACGTCGTACCCCGTACCACGTTCTTACCGATTTACAAGACATGGTTGGCTTCTAGCAAAGCACCGTGCCTATCCAATTAACCAAATGGACTTTTATCAATAATAATCCAAGTAATCTAATTACAAAATGATAAAATAGAAATTTCCTTTGTCACATAGTTAATTTGTACAAAAATCACAATGTCTTTTACAAATAGTTATGCTATGGGTCATAATTGTCCAACAGTTAAGCCAAAGCCAAGGCATAGTTGATTCAGAGGAAAAAGGTTAGGAAATATATTCGATATATGTTTTGGACTTGGAGGTCCACCTACTGGATCTAGGAATTGGATGGGATCGAAATGATCTTAGAGATCTACCTAGTTAAGTTTTATACAACTTGTTGGCCAAAGTCAAGGTTGTGTGTTATTTAAGGAGATCCTAGCCCACTAGGAAACTGGGTTTCCCGAGTACTCAATAGAGGGTTAGAGGCTCGCCGAAAAATAGTGGGAGGCTAGTATTAAATTTGTAATTTCGTTTAATACTTGCTAATACGCGCTCTTTTATTATTATATCACGTTATATATATATATATATATATATTAGTTGGACTAATATCTTTTATTGATTTCTTTGAACAGTTAGACTGTACAAGACACTACTCCATTTGTAGTTGGTTATATAGTTGGACTATAGTAACCATTGCATTTTGAGTGTACCCAAAATCGTTGATTGGATAGTTGGACTATAGCAATCAAGATGGCTGGAAAGATTAGCCTTAGGGACATAATAATGGGTGAGAATGTCTTTAACGGCTCCAATTGCCCTGGGAGCCGAGAAGTTACTCTATGTCATAGAGAGACCTCTCGGGCCTGAGCCTGGACTTGAGCAAACAGTAGAGCATGAGCTTTGGAAGACTCATCGTGATGATAAATTTACTGCTCAATCTGTCATGCTTGCCGCAATGACTCATCTGTTTCATCGTCAGAAAAAAGGATTGGATCATTATAGTATGATGTTGAAATTGACGGATCTTCACAGATCTAACTTTAGATCTCAGAAGTAAGATTTGCAAAAGAAGCTCTTTCGCTCACGTATGTCAGAGGGTACATCTATCGGGCAATATGTGTCACAGATGATTGTTGATATCGAACAGCTAGGTCAGCTTGGCATTACCTTCGAGGCCGAGACTTCCATAGATTTGATCTTACAATCTCTGCCCGACTGCTGGGGCGGGTTCGTCATGAACTACAATATGATAAACCAAGAAAAGACTCTTGGAGAGTTAATGGCGATGCTGAAAGAGGCAGAACCAGAGCTTATGAAGGGCAAGAAGTGCGAGGCGCATCTTACTTCGACATCCCAGAAATCCAAGGCTTGGCCGAAGGCTTCTGGGGGTGTGAAGAAGAAAAAGAAAAAAAGCAAGGCTAATTCGTCAAAGTCTTCTGGGAAGACTAAGGACAAATCCCAAGACGTCTGCCTACACTATGGAAAATGGGGTTACTGGAAGCGTGACTGCCGTGAGTACAAGGCGGACTTGAAGGAAGCGAGAGCGGGCAAGAATCCGGCTTCAGGTATGTTTGCTATTGAAATAAACATGTCCACTACTGGTTTTAAAAATTGGATTTTTGATTCTGGATGTGGTACTCACATATGTACTGATGTTCAGGATCTACATATTAGCAGGAGACTAGCTTCAGGTGAGATCGACCTACGAGTCGGAAACGTGACAAGAGTCGTTGTTTTGGCAATTGGCACCTATGTTTTGAATATGCCCTCGGGGCATGTAATTACATTAGGTGACTGTTATTTTATACCTAATTTGACTAGAAACATCATATCTATATCTAGTTTAACCCGATGCAGGTATACCTTTGTATTCAGGAACACTGGGTGTTTTGTATATAAAGATGACATTTTGATATGTACAGTATATGTTAATAATGGTCTTTATATTTTTGAATATAAATGAATCTCAAACATATAACATGACAAACAAAAGGCTCAAATTGAGTAAAACAAATGAAACATATCTGTGGCATTGTCGTCTAGGACACATTAACAAGACTCGTATATCCACTCTTTCGAAGAATGGATACTTAGACGGATTTGATCCTCATTCATATAATGTTTGCGAATCTTGTTTGTTAGGAAAAATGCCTAAAACACCTTTTAGCAGTAAGGGTGTACGTGCCACCAAGTTGGTAGCCCTCATTCATAGTGACATATGCGGGCCCATGTCTAGCCAGGCTGGAGGTGGATACGAATACTTCGTAACCTGTATAGATGATGCATCGCGTTATGGTTATGTGTATCTTATGAGACAAAAGTCGGAAACTTTTGAGAAATTCAAAGAGTTTCGACACGAAGTAGAAAAACAGACCGGTAAAAGTATTAAAATATTACTGTCGAACCGTGGTGGAGAATACTTAAACAATGAGTTTTAAGATTACTTAAAAGAATATGGTATTCTTTCACAGTGGACTCCTCTCGGAACACCTCAATTGAACGATGTGTCCGAACGAAGAAACCGAACTTTGTGATGAGTCGCACTGAGCTACCAATTTCCTTTTGGGGATATGCATTGAACAGTGCAATACTTATTTTGAATAATGTTCCATCAAAGTTTGTTGGATAGACTCTATATGAAATATTGACAAGAAAGAAACTGCGTTTCTCATTCCTGAAGATTTGGGGATGCTGGGCATATGTTAAACGTTTGGATAGTACCAAACTAGAACCCAAATTGCAAAATTGCCTATTTGTAGGTTATCCTAGGGAAAGTAAATGATATTACTTCTACAACCCACAAGAGAATAAAATATTTGTTGCTCTTCATGCAGTTTTCCTCAAAATAGAATTCATAGATGCAGTGGTAAGTGGGAGGAAAGTAGAACTCGATGAAAATCAGAGTGATACTGTTCCTGGCACCGACCCCCTCACGGAACACGAACAGTTCATCAGGGATGAAACTGTTCCATAATCTTCTAATACACAAGAACCGCATAGGTCAGAGAGAATCAGAAAACAACCTGAGAGGTATGGGTTTCTGATCTCACCTCATGTAGATATTAATCTTATTGAGGAAGATGAACCGTATACGTATGAGGAAGCGATACAAGGTATCGACTCCGCTTTATGGCAAGATGCCATGAATTCAGAAATGTATTCCATGTATACCAACCAAGTTTGGACACTGGTTGATTCACCAGAAGGCGTTAAGCCTATTATTGTAAATGGATCTTCAAGAAGAATATGAACATGGAAGGCAACATACAAACGTACAAAGCTATACTTGTAGCGAAAGGGTATCGTCAACGACATGGTTTCGATTACAATAAGACTTTTTCACATGTTGCCATGATGAAATCCATTCGGATAATGTTTGCTATTGCTACATATTTCGATTATGAAATATGGCAGAAGGACGTCAAAATCGCTTTCCTTAACGAAAACCTTTTGGAGGATGTTTATATGCAACAGCCTAACGGTTTTGTCGTGCCAAAACATGCAAACAAGGTTTGCAAGTTAAATCAATCCATTTATAGATTGAAGCAAGCATCGTGTTCTTGGAACCAACGTTTTGATGAGATCATAATAGAATATGGTTTCATTTAAAACGAAGATGATTCTTGTGTATATAAGAAGGTTAGTGGGAGCGCACTGGCATTCATTGTCCTATATGTTGATGATGTATTACTTCTTGGCAATGACATTCCCATGCTACAATCGGTGAAAGCTTGGCTTTCATTAAAATTCTTCATGAAAGACCTGGGAGAAGCAGCCTTTATTCTGGGAATAAGGATCTATCGGGATAGATCTAGAAAGCTGTTTGGACTCTCCCAGAGCTCGTACATTGACAAAGTGTTGAAGAGATTCAACATGGATCAGTCCAAGAGGGGGCTGCTTCTGATGTCACGTGGCGTCTCTCTATCTAAGGATATGTGTCCTAAAACTCAAAATGAGAGAGATGCAATGATTCGAATCTCGTATTCTTCAGCAGTCAGGTATGCTTTGAGCATGTGCAGTCGCTATCAGGCCGATCCAGGTGATGGTCACTGGATTACTGTAAAGAATATCCTTAAGTATCTTAGATGAACTAAGGATGATTTATTAGTCTATAGGGATAGAGAACTTGAGGTGACTGGGTTCGCCGATGCAAGTTTCCAAACCGATAAAGACGACTGTAAGTCACAATCGTGTACATATTTTGTTTGAACAACGGAACAATAAGCTGGAAATCTTCCAAGCAAGATATTATTGCCGATTCAACAACAAAAGCGAAATATATAGTTCCGTTAGCAACTAAGCCTGTACCTTTGTATTGTGATAATAATGGGCTATAGCACAGGCTAAGGAACCACGGTCTCATTAATGATCCAAGCATGTACTTCGACGGTTTCATCTGATTCGTGAGATCATACATCGTGGCGATGTGAAGATCGAGAAGATCACATCAGATGACAACATTGTAGATCCGCTGACGAAAGCTATTTCTCAGCAAAAGTTTGAGCGACATGTACATAGTTCAGGTGTTAGATACTTGAGTGATTGGCTATGGGCCAAGTGGGAGATTGTTGGACAATTATGACCCATAGCATACTATTTGTAAAAGACATGGTGTTTTTGTACAAATTAACTATGTGACAAAAGGAAATTGCTATTTTATCATTATGTAATTGGATTACTTGGATTATTATTGATAAAAGTCCATTTGGTTAAATCATATTAATAAGATATGAGACAGTATTAATCCACGAACGGTTTAATCATTAAATATCCCTAGTCGTAGTATTATCGAGACTGGACATCGATAATACGGAATAGACTAGTATTACACTTGTGCGCGTTATGGAAGCTAAACGACATAGTTCTCATATATTTAAGTATTGGATACTTATGCAAGTGTGATAAGAGGTTCTGTTAGCCGTAGGACCATGAACAGCTTCGCTCTATAGACCCCTCGGAGTCCCATTGGTATTATGACTATGTGTCTATGGGAATCCGAATCAGGGTAGGTGTATGTGATCTTTAACCTGAGACTTGCATCACTAATACTTAGTGTATTGGATGTGATGTCAAGATGAGAGTATCACTTCAGTCATAATGATCACGCAGGATACGTACTAGTACTCTTAAATGTTGCAGCTATCAGGATAATATGATTAGGTCATGATTATCCGATTACAGAGACTAGTTACCCGGGATCCGATATATGCTTCGTAAGACCAGCCCTAGGCCTAACATGTGACATCCGATATTGAATCGTATTACACATATACATTGTATTACTATGACTGATACAGATAATATTCCTCGGTGGATATTTCTGGAGAATTGGGTAGGCACAATGCTTTGCTAGAAGCCAACCATGTCTTGTAAATCGGTAAGAATGTGATACGGGGTACGCACGTGTTCGGATAGTCCGATGATCGTATTTACTGCCAACATATCCAGGAATCTCTTGGGTCGCTTCCCAAAGATTCACCAATGACATTTGACTCGAATAGAATTAATATGAGATTAATTATGAGAGAGAAAATTATTATAGGATTAATTGCGATAAGAATTTATTTGGGATTAAATTCGTACAGAAGAGAGAACGCAATTAATTTGGAATTAATCGGTAAAATAAATTTAATAATTAAATTGGATTTTTCTATTTAATTTATTTATTTGGGCTAAAATAATATATCGGATATATTAATTGAAATTAGATTTCAATACGGAATTGAAATTGGATTTTAATTCAAGCGAACGAATTAATTTGGAATTAATTCATAAGCGACTTTCGTAAAATTTTACGAGGCATAATTATTTAATTAAATTGGATTTAATTATTTAGCGACGGAAAATTCGTTTAATCGGATTAAACGAACCCGGGCCCAAATTCGTGTTGTGAGAGCCAACTTAAATTTGGAATTGAAAGTGGTGGGACCCACTTGACTTACATCAATTGTTTGACATGTGATTGAAGTGGTTGGCCAATATAAATGTGGCATTTACTCAACACACCAACTAGTTTTAGAAATTATTCATCTTCTCTCTTTCCTCTCCCATTGCTGTGAACCCTTCTCTCTTGGAGATAAAATTTTGCTTCAAAATTTATTAAAGCTATCACTTTAAGAGTTGAACAAGGTGATAGGGAAACTCACCCAATGGTTTGGAACTCTTTTTAAAGTTTGGAGCTTCCTCATCCAAAGTAGAAATTTTTGAAATTTTCAACCGATCAATGTAAGTTTTTCCGCAACTTATCTTGATTATTCACACACAAATCATTGTTTAGAGATCTTGGGTATGTGTAGGACACTAACAGTCTATGTTTGACTATGCTTTACTTATAGGCCCATATATATATTTGTCATAATCTCGCATGTCTATCTTTGGCCCATTTTTAATTTTGACTTTGTCATACAATTTGACAAGCCCATCTTAATCTATATTATGAGTAAATGATAATTATATTAAGTAAATTAAAAAATGACTTGCGTAAAAATAATTTAAAAAATGCTCATCTAATGTAATTAACAAAAATACATCTTCATACTCATTAACTTCCATATTAAATAAAAAGTAATTAAAAAAAATTAAAAAATTCATCTTCATGCTCATTAACTTTAGTAATTATCCGAAATACTTTTTGGTCGGTTGTGTTTAGGATATTGGATATCCGATATCCAATATGCGATGGAAAATAAATAAAAATTATAATAATATTAATTATAGAACCAAAATTAAATAAAAATTATAATAATATTAATTATAAAACTAAAATTAATCTTTTGGATAAATAAATAAGTAAATAACTAATAAATATTTCAATATTTTTTTTCAAATTTTCGATTATTTAGGTCGATTGCTGTAATATCCTGAATATTTTATTTTCGGAATGGTTCTAGAAGCTTTCCGAATTGAAGTTTGGAATTTGGAACTGATTGATATTCGAAAATAAGGCTTTGTGTGTTGGAAAATAGATTGTAATATTTTTAAATGAAGTTTCGTTGTGTTGGGAAATGCGTGGTCTTGAGAACCAGTTACGCGATTTTAGATTATATCATTTTACGCGTAAAAGTTTCTTGTTTCGGCTATAAAGATAGCAAACGAACTCCGATTGAGTTGATTTTTAAACCATCGGACTTTTTTTTCCGAGATGAATAACTTTTGTGTTAAATATTTTTTGAAATTCGTATCAAAAGGGATTTAAAATAGCTGATTTCTAAAAATACCCTTCTAAGTGGGGGCAATTTTATAATTTCTCGAAGAATGCTATTATATGTTAAGCTTCTTTTATTGTTCATCAATACCCAATAAAAAAATGGAAGAGAAGAAAAACGAGAGAGAAAGGGAGGCGTTGCCGGCGCACAGCTGGCCGGCCACCCCCGATGGTGCGTGCCAGAACTTCTGGCTTTGTCCTGAGCAGGCCGTCCACGTGGTGGCCGGCGATTCCCCATTAGGCGGCCGGAGCGGCGAGAAAAATGGGGAGAAAGGCACGGAAATTGGTTTGTCGATCCCGACTCCTCGCTTCGTTTCACGACCTGAGCCACCCGCCAAATCGAAGCTCTCGAAGAGTACTACAAGATGGCGGTGATGATTTTTCCGATCCGTGCTTGGTTGCACGCAAAATGAGGAGAAGAAGCGGTGGTGAACAGTAAGGTTGAATGAATAGTACCTCCGATCGAAATTCCATCGATTACATCGCATTCGTGGGATTGTTTTGAGTCCGTAAATGGCCTCAAAATCTTGGTAAGACCTCCCGGTAAAAATTCGTTAATTTCAAGTTTTTCGTTAAATGTTCGGATATTTCCAGTAGCTTTGTAGAGTATTCGTGGGATTATTTGGAGTCCGTAAATGGCCTCGAAATCTTGGTAAGACCTCCCGGTAAAAATTTGTTAATTCAAGTTTTATTCGTTAAATGTTCGGATATTTCCAGTAGCTTTGGAGAGTAGCGTAATGATATAAATTGAATTGTTTGAGCATTAGCATATTGATTATGTGCATTTGGTAGAATCTAAGAGAAATCGAAGTTAATTCGATCGATCCGATAAGTAAAGCGAGTTTCCGGTAAAATCGAGTTTCTCACGCATTTATGCTTTGATGAATGTAATTAAGGATATAAGATAATTATGATAATGTGATAGGATTTGAGTAATTCCAGAAAGATTCAGAGGGCTTAGGATCCTTCCGCAATGTTTTCGAAAACTTTTCGGAGGATTTTCTGGAAACGCGTATTTTGCATATTTGAGCTAATAGATAGATATAGAACTATGTATAATGATGTATTATGAGTAATGAAACTGAAATCACAGAAAAACAGATTTAATTTGGGTTTTCTCGGAAAAATTGGGGAGTTTATATCCTAAGTACCTTTCTATTATTAACGACCTTAACCGTCCGTATTTTGTGTTACAGATGGAGAAAAATGGAGAAATAATAGCATAGAGCCCAGGTAAGTACCTCAATGTGATCTTGTCTTAGGTAGACAAGGTATGATAGTTGATTGTATACTTATATATGTATATAGATATTAGTGTAGATTTCAGTCTCGTAGAATTATATAGTAGTAGTTATGAAGTCTTTGAATGTATGAAATGAGAGCTTTCAGAGGTACTGTCAATAAGATTCGTAAAAGAGCACGTATAGAAGCAGATTTTCTAAGAGTATGCATAGTGTTGGGTTCCTTGATAGCAAGCTAGTATCGACATGAAAAGTTTAGCACAAGTTGCCGTTACATTTACATTGTTAAGCATAGTAGAACACGTTTTGAGTATGTGAGATGTAAAAGTTTTGTTAAGAGTTTTAATGAAATTTCCAGACTTCAGTTTAGTTTTGGCCTGAGTGTGGAACCACTGTATGAAATGTGTCGATATGTTTAATGACACGTGTGAGCATTTTCCATATGGATGCATTTGTTGAAATGGGGTACGGGCCCATTTTGTATGTATTAAATAAGTGAGATGCCACCAGCTCGTAATTGACTATGGTTGACTTTGTTGTTGTTTAAATGGGTAATGGCAATGCATTGCATTGCATGACTTACATGATCATATGGTTGTTATGATGATGCATATGTATTTTGCATACCCAGAGGGAGACAATGGACATTGACAGATATAGATCCAAGATCAGGGGGACGGCGATGCGTAACGCCCCTGGATCCTAGTTATAGTGAGTGGATCTTTTCTTTTCAATTTAAGATTTACTTATTTTTTTTGATTCGAGACTTACTTTTACGCACATCATGGTGTTAGCTAAGATTATTTCAGTTACTTTATGAATTTGAATGTTTAAAGAAGTTATGATTTTTTTTTTAAGTATGATTCTTATGATATTTGGAGGCATGGGAAAAAACCCCACCTCATATGTGACTTATGGAATTGACGGGTTCAGAACATGTGCACATGTAGACGACTGGGGGGACGGCGATACGTAACGCCCCCAGATCCTAGTTCAAGACTAGGGATGACAGATGCCCCTAGATCCTAGATTCGGAGTTTGGAGGGTACCATAGATTCGCACCTCCAGTTCTAGTTCAAGGACAAGTAGTGGCATGCTTTGGGGGACGACGATACGTAACGCCCCAAAGTCATGGATTTGCACTTCTGACTCTAGTTAGGCGTATGGGGGGACGGCGATATATAATGCCCCCATGCGTCAGGTTGTTCAGAGACTGTTTCCAAAAATAGTTTTCAGAAATAGATATTTCAGAGCTAGATTTTCAGAGACAATATACAATATACAATTTCAGTAAAGTATAGTTTTATGAAAAAGGTTTTTCCAGTAAGACAGTTTTTTTTAAAGAATCCAGTTTTCTAAAAAAGCTCAGAGTTTCACAGTCAGCAAAGAGATTTCAGAAAAGACAGCTTCCTTAAGACGATTTCAGCTTTATAACCATGGATATTTTCATGATAATCCTTGTGCATAACCGTTTACTTTTATAAAAGAATTGATTTCTAGCAGATTACCAAATTGGAATTTCATATGAGTATTTTAACATTTCTTGATCTTATATACCATCACAGATTTTGAATTCGGTTTTACTCTCAGTTGTCTTGATATTTTCCAACATATAAGATTTCTTGTTTTACAAATCTATACGGTTTTCAGAGTTTGTACTAAAATTTTACAATTTTCATATATATGAATTCTAGATTTTGCATATAGCTTGCCCTTCGGGACCAGACACAATTAGTTCTCCTATTTGGTAAAGATATTTTCCTTGATATGGAAGTTCGGCCATACCTAATTCTGATTTGATGGGTAAGATCGTAATATACTATAGTGTGTACCTTGTATAAATTGCATATTGAGATGTATAGTCGATTTTGTAATATTAATGTAAGGATTGAGTGTCAGGTGTTTATCACATTTAGAATGCAGTTTGTGAGGATTCCAATGGATGAAATCAAGCGTCAATATCTTACATTGTATAGAGGTCCGAGGTTTCAGCTCAGTGTTTCCGTAAAAGTTTTACACCTCATAGTTAGCAAAAGTTTATGTTTTAGCTCATGTAATTCATATGAAGTAACTAGCCATAGTTTAAGCTGACTAAACAACCACGTGTTTGGGATGGCCTTAGCCGCGGGTTTGGGTGGTTTGGTAGATAATAAGTTAGTTTCGGTTAGGAGAAATTTGATATTGCTAGTATATAAAGTATAGCTACTGTGCAGAAAATGAATATGTATGTATGTGGATGAATACTTCTAGATTGGTGTATGAGAGATGCCAGAATTCCGTAGATGTAAAGTATAGTGTGGAATCAAGAAGATAAGTTCACTACATTTTTGCATTCAGTATAGTGAGTAAATTATCTAGGTATAATGCAAGTAAATGTCCATCAGGTAAAGATGAGATTTATAAGTTTGTGTATTTTCATAAATCTGAATTCTATTTAAGTTCTTATTGTTACTTTATATATTTACATAAGGCGTGAGTTACTTAGTGAGCTTTATAGCTCACACCTCGATTATTTGCTAGTTTTGCAGGTTCACATTGGACTTAAAGAGCTAGAAGATTTCCTTTGACACCTTGCAGACAGCGAATCACCCCGATGCAGTCAAGTGGGTCTTGCGTTGTTGTATAGTTTGGGATGTGTAATTAGGCTCCCACAGTATTAATTTTATTTATTTGTAAAATATGTATAATTTTAAATCGTGTTGAGCACGTAGTTTTTTGTAGTTATTTGTCTAATGTCAGGCCAGAGGCCTATTTGCATGAGTTGAGATGGTTGCTTTTGGATTTAATATAAGGACACCTCGAGGTGCTGGACTTTGATCCAGGTTTCATGGTTTTTAGCAGAGGTAATACCAAAATTTTAGTAGCATTAGAGGCTTATGGAGATGGGTTTTCCTGTCTCCTACCGGTAGCATCTTGGCATCAGGCGGGATGTTACAGTTGCGGATATCCTAATTTTTGGTTATGGATACCAACTATAAAATTTTTTTCGGCTATGGATAGGTATTTTAGTTTCGCCCAAAATGGTCGGATATTCGACCATTGTCATACCTAATTCTAAGTAAATATCAACATTAAGAAATTCCTTTTCATGCTCATTAACTGTCGTAATGAATAAAAATTATAAGTCGAAACCAAAATTAAAAAATTCATCTACATACTCATTAACATATGTAATTAACGAAAATTCTAAGTAGATATCAAGAGTATTAACTTATGCTCATTCATTTGTGATGTTTCATCTCAATGTATTCACTTATAACCATTAAACATGAAATCAAAATCGAAATCGAAGAATTAAATACGATATTGAATAAAAATTAATAGTTAGATATAATTACTACATGCAACTTTTAACCATTGACATGCAATTTCATTATTAACATGCAATTTTTAACTGTTAAACATGCAACAATTTTTTATTTATACTTGAAATCCAAATATTAAATAATGAACATGCAATAAAGACCATTCAATATGCAACCAATATGAAACATGTAATTTCTTATACCTCGAAAACAGCACATGTAACTATGACCATTGAACATACAACTAATACCATTAGAAATTTAACTTTTACCAACAAATATGAAATATTTTCTAATATGAAATATTTTACAATGAACTTGCAATTTCAAGTGTAATTTTTAGTAATTCATGCAATTTTCGAATGCCTCGAAAACCGCACATGTAACTATGACCATTGAACATGCAACTAATACCATTAGACATGCAACTTTTACAAATAAATATTAAATATTTCTAATATGAAACATATTTTAATGAACATGTAACTTCAACCATTAGACGTGTAATTTTTAGCAATAATATGCAATTTCGAATGCCTCGAAAACCGCACATGTAAGTATGACCATTTAATATACAATTAAAACCATTAGACATGGAATTTTTACAAATAAATATGAAACATTTTAAAATAAGAAACTTATTTCAATGAACGTGGAACTTCAACCATTACACTTGTAATTTTTAGCAATAACATACAATTTCTTATGCCTTGAAAACCGTACATGTAACTATGACCATTGAAAATACAACTAATACCATTAGACATGCAATATTTACCAATAAATATGAAATATTTTCTAATATGAATCTTTTTACAATGAACTTGCAACTTCAATCATTAGACGTGCAATTTTTAGCAATAACATGCAATTTCATATGCCTCGAAAACCGCACATGTAACTATAACCATTGAACATTCAACTAATACCATTAGACATGCAATTTTTACAAAAAAAATATGAAATATTTTTCATATAAACTTTTTAAAATGAACTTGCAATTTCAGCCATTAGACTTGTAATTTTTAGCAATAACATGCAATTTCGTATGCCTCGAAAATCGCATATGTAACTATGACCATTGGATATACAACTAATATCATTAGACATGTAATTTTTACCAATAAATATGAAATATTTTCTAATATGAAATTTGTTTTAATGAACATGCAACTTTAGCCATTAGACTTGTAATTTTTTAACAATAACGTGAAATTTCTTAGACCTTGAAAATCGCACATGTAACTACGACAATTGAACATGCAACTAATATCATTAGATATGAAACTTTTACCAATAAATATGAAACTTTTTACAATGAACTTGCATTTTTAACCATTAGACTTGTAATTTTTAGCAATAACATGTAATTTTGTATGTCTCGAAAACCGCACATGTAACTATGACCATTGAACATACAACTAATACCATTTGACATGTGATGAGCGGAAAATATATCACTATTTACTGCCCCTTTTACCTAATATTTTGTTTAGTTTCTCAGGTTTTATGAATGTTTTGATGTATTTTTGTGTGTTTTGCAGATAAATAAATTTTTGGGAATCAATGGAATCAACTTGGGGCTGAAACGGCGAAAAACGGACAAAAAAGGGAAAATTGGAATTTCGGGTCGTAATGCGCACACTTTATGCGTCGCGACACACCTGAGTTACTGTACTGCCGACATGCGTCATCATGACGTCAGCCTTAATTACTATTCTACTGACACGCGTCATTGCCACGTCATCACATGTGTCATCACGTGCGTCATCGCCACGTCATCAGCATAATAATTCAGTCTGCTGACACGCGTCATTCCTTGCGTCAACATGACATCAGTGTCGCGATGCCAAGCCTTCACGTGTCACGACGCCGAGCCAATAATTCAGTCTGCCGACAGCCACGTGCCACGTGTCATCGTCTCGTCAAATCCACGTACACGTGTCAAAAAGCAACGGTGCGTCGTGACACGCAAGCTTCACGCGTCGCGACGCGCAAGGCTGAAGTTTGCCTATAAAATGAAGCTGATTTCAATTTCCAAATTCATACTTTCCTTAAGGCTCTTAATAAGGATCTAAGGATTGTATCTTGTTTGTATTTATTTTTAGCATTTTAATTATGTATTTTTATTTCTAGTAATAATAGTAGTTTATTTACTTTATATTTCTTTTATGTTTTGTAGTTAATTTTATGTTGGGGGAATGGTGAAGCTTTTATTATGATAATTTAGATTAATCTCCCTTAAATTATAATATATAAATTATCTTAAAATCTGACTTAATTGGATACCGCATGTATGGTCGGTTGGAATTAATTATAATATGACTAAATCACGATACCGCATATATAATCGGTTGGTAATATCATGTAAATTTATATATTATAATAATGGAGATTTTTAAATTAGAAAAAGTAAAGGTGGATCCCCTAACCCCAGCATTTTATTTTTAATTTAGGGAAGTGATGAAACACAATATTCTCGAGTTTAATAATTGATTTTCTTTATATTATAGGTAATACTTTAGACTTGTTTATTGAATCTTAAGCTTGATGCTTCTTGTTGCCTGATCACCAATAAGATTGATGTGGTAGACTTAAAATGAACTTGACGAAGGAATTTTAGGTTTCAACCTTAGATTCAATAGCTCAAGATCTCATATTGGGGTAGATGTCCCTTAGGTAGATTTCCTTATAGTCAATTGCATAGGATACTTCAGACTACTGAGGAGGACATCGAGAAAGGTGTGCCAACACTCATTTCAAAGTCCTCTTTGCCTAGTTCTTCTTCTTCTTCTCAATCTACGAGATTTGGCAAGAAGAAGCAGAAAAAGGCAAAAAACACTGGCTCTGGTGTTCCTCCCAAAGGAAAGGTTACGAAGCCCAGCAAGTTGAAGAAGAAAGCAGCTGAGGACAAGTGCCACCATTGTGGCAAGATTGGACATTGGAGGCGCAACTGTCCAGACTATATAACTTCCATCAGACGGGAGAGAGCCTCCACATCAGGTATATTTATTTCCATATCATTGATATCTTTTTGGCTTGTGAAGCCATTGGTTCTGGATGGGTTTTAGATTATGCTAGTCCTACTCACATCTGTAATTCATTGCAGGGACTAAAGGTCAGTAGAATGATGAATCCAGGCGAGATGCAGCTGCGTTTTGGGAATGGAGATTCTTTATCTGCAGCAGCCATTGGCGAATACAAGATTCGTCTATCCAGAGGTAGCATCATTTTGACAAATTGTGTTTTTGTGCCTGATTGTGTAGCTAATATTATCTCACTGTTTGTATTATGTTATTAATTGTTAATAAATAATATATTTAAACGACTTTAAGTGCATTAATAATATTTGATATTAATTAATCTGCTCGGAAAAATTTTAAAATGTTTAAAAATTATTTTCGTCTTCCATCGCGCCTTTCCATTGCGCTTACCCCAACACTTCAAACGTTAAATGTTCAATTTTTAGCAACAATATGCAATTTTGATCTCGAAAATCGCACATTAATTATGACCAATTAACATGCAACTTATACCATTAGACATGCAACTTTTACCAATAAATATGAAATATTTTCTAATATGAAATTTGTTTCAAAGAACATGCAATTTCAGCCATTATACTTGTATTTTTTTTAGCAATAACATGCTATTTCTTATGCCTCGAAAACCTCACATGTAATTATGACCATTGAAAATGCAATTAATACTATCAGACATGCAACTTTTACTAATAAATATGAAAACATTTTCTAATATGAAACTTGTTTAAATGAACATGCAACTTCAGCCATTAGACTTGTAATTTCTAGCAATAACATGTAATTTCTTATGCCTTAGAAACTGCACATGTAACTATGATCATTGAACATGCAACTAATATCATTAGACATGCAACTTTTACCAATAAATATGAAATATTTTCTAATATGAAACGCTTTACAATGAACTTGCAACTTTAAACATTAAACGTGCAATGTTTAGCAATAACATGTAATTTCATATACCTCGAAAACCGCATATGTAACTATGACCATTGAACATGCAACTAATACTATTAGACATGCAACTTTTAACAATAAATATTAACCATTTCTAATATGAAACTTGTTTCAATGAACATGCAACTTCAGCCATTAGACATGCAATTTTTAGCAATAACATGCAATTTTGAATGCCTCGAAAACCGCACATGTAACTATGACCATTTAACATGCAACTATTACCATTAGACATGCAACTTTTAACAATAAATATGAAATATTTTCTAATATGATATTTTTTATAACGAACTTGCAACTTCAACCATTAGACGTGCAATTTTTAACAATAACATACAATTTCTTATATCTTGAAAACTGCACATGTAACTATGTCAATTGTGTTGGACAATTATGACCCATAGCATCACTATTTGTACAGAACATGGTGTTGTTGTACAAATTAACTATGTGACAAATGAAATTGCTCTTTTATCATTTGTAATTGGATTACCGGGATATATAAATGATAAAAGTCCATATGATTAGTTCCGGATTAATAAGATAAGAGACAGTATTAATCCACTAAGGTTTAATCATTAAAATATCCTTAGTCGTAGTATTATCGAGATTGGACATCGATAATGCGGAATAGACTAGTATTGCACTTATGCGTGTTATGGGAGCATAACGACATAGTTCTCATATATTTGGGTATTGGATACTCATGCAAGTGTAATAGGAGGTTGTGTTTACAGATGGTACGGAAATATCTTCGCTCTGGATAGACCCATCGAAATGTCATTGGTAGTATGACTATGTCTCTATGGGAGTCCGAATCAGGGTAGGTGTATTTGGTCTTAACCTAAGACTTGCATCGCTAATACTTGCGACAATCAATATACTTTGGTTTTGGTCGTCCGTGACTTTAACAGGTTCTGTGTACGCCTCTTCTGGGTATATTGAGAATCGTAGTGTATTGGATGTTATGTCAAGATGGAAGTATCACTCATGTCATATGGAGATGATGATCACGTAGGATACGGAACTAGTACTCTTATGTACTGCAGTCATCGGGATAATATGACTAGGTCATGCTTATCCAATTATAGAGACTAGTTACCAGAGATCCGATATATGCTTCATAGGGGGCAGACACAATTCCAGCCCCAGGCCTAGCATGTGACATTCGATACTGGATCGCAATACGCAATACTACGTATACTACGTCTGACACAGATTACATATTCCTTAAAAGAATATTTCTGGAGAATTTGGTAGGCACGGTGCTTTGCTAGAAGCCAACCATGTCTTGTAAATCGGTAAGAACGTGGTACCGGGTACGCACGTATTTGGATATTCCGATGACCGGATTTACTGCCAACATATCCAGGGATCTCATGGGTCGCTTCCTGAAGATTCACTGATGACGTATGACTCGAACATAATTAATCTGGGATTAATTAGTAGAGATAAAATAAATCTAGGATTAATTACGGAGATATTTTATCTGGGATAAAATACTATTTGAAGAGAGAGAATGATTAATTTGGAATTAATCGATAAAATAATATATTCGATATATTAAATGAAATTAGATTTCATAACGAAATTAAAATTGGATTTTAATTCGGGCGAACGAATTAATTTAGAATTAATTCGCGAGCGACGTGAATAGTAATTTTGCTAGGCATAATTATTTAATTAAATTTGATTTAATTACGTCGCAACGGTAAATTCGTTAATTCAGAATTAACGAACCCGAGCCCGGAATGTGTTTGCGGGTCCACTCGGATTTTATATCAAGTGGGGCCCACCACAAGTCACATCACTTGTCACTTTACTTACCTTTATGGTGATGTATTTTGGTAGTAGTTGATGGTAACTTGATTTACACATTTTCTTTATTTTAATTGAATGATGAGTGACCTTTTACCAACTTTAGAGATTTGGTATATGGTTTTGATTTTGGAAAATCAATTAACACTTCACTTTTACTCATTCATCTTCTCTCTCTCTCAATTGGCGTGACCAAGCTTCTCCATCTTCTTCATCTTGGCTTGGCTGAAAGTTGTAAGAAGAAATAGGAAGATTTTGTTGCAAATTTCTTCCATTGCTAGCACATAAAGAGTTATACAAAGGTGATAGAGAAACCTTTCCCATGAGTTTGGAATTCAAGATTCAAAGATTGGAAGCTTGGAAGCTCAACATACATCAAAGGAGAAGCTTGAAGGCAAAACTTTTGTTATCTCCTACATCCACTTAGCCGATCAAAGTAAGTATTTTCCGTTACTTTACTTTGCGTATTCACATGATTTCTTGCTTAAATTGATCTTGGTTTGACCTAGAAAACCCAACAATGGTATCAGAGACATAATTGAGCATGAAATTGAATTTAGGGTTCTTAAACTTTAATTTGGGATTTTGTGATTTTAGCATGATTTCTTCAAATTGATTGGTTGAGTATGCTTAGATTATGATAACTAAGAGTTATGCATGATGAATTTGGAGAAAAATTAATTAGATTAATTTTCCTCTAATTTCTTACCTTGGCATGGTGATTTTCATTTTAAGCCATTGGATGTGTTTAAAATGTTAGGATATATTGATTTGTGATTTAATTGGATTGAAATCAAAATCAGATATAAAATCCCTTGTATTGCCGTGAGCCTTGGAGAGCATGTTGGATTGATTTTGCTTCAATTTGTCTTAGACATAAGTTGATTAATTAAAGCATGATTAATTATGTAAATTGGTATTTTGGAAATGTTGATTTAAATAATTAATTATGGCTATTACACTTTAATTGATTAAATTGTGATATTTGGAATATTGTGATTAAATTAATTAGGCTTAATTTGGAATTGGGCTAAAAATGTTGTATTTGGGCTTAATGGGCTTGGTTGGGCCAAGTTTGGAAGATAATTGGTTAGATCCAATTAGGGCCTAAAACCATTTCCATAAAGTCCAAATATGATAATTGGGCCTTTTATAATTTAATTGGGCCTAATGGGTCTAAACTGATTTTTGGCAAATGGTGGTTCCTTATTGGGCTTTGGTTGCCAAAGTCAATGCCTTATAAATTAATTGAAAGCCCATTGGACTTTAATTAAATTGACATTGGATGTTAATTGGGCTTTGAGACCCGTTAAGATTAGATTTAGAATCTAAGTCGCAAAGGCTCATTAATAAAGTGTAATTATTTAATTTGGAATTAAATATGAATTAGTATTGAATACAAATTAAATTGGATTTAATATTGTAGTTTGATATAATTCAAGAATTCGTACTTTGAGTACTTATTCTTAAACGAGTTGGACTCGCGCAAATCAAATCGTTGTTTGAACATTGGATGGTCATTAATTAAAGATTAATTGATTGGATTAGATTGATTGATAACATGCTTTGTGTGAATACATGGATGTGATGTATGAATAATGTATATCGGATGGATATTAGATGGGTGAGGGCAATTTTGGAAATTATTGTAATAAATTTAGAATTTATTAAATTGGACCTGCGTGTCCAGCTTAGTACCTCTTGATTCTTTGTATTTCTCTTCTCACCTATTCCCCTCAATGTAAATGAGGTTTCTTTAGAAGTGTTATGTAATTGGGTAGAAGTAAGAATAGTGCTAGCCGGGGAGAGGAAATGGAGAGATTTGTTCTAGGAACAAAATGTTTTAAATATCCATCCGCATATCATTATTAATTTATTTATCGCGCCTTATTATGCTTTTAGAATGCATACTTAAGGGTGTATGATGAGACCTAATCAAAGATAATTAATTGGTTGCCAATTACGCGAAAAAACCATCAACAAATATTAAGTGATTTCCTTCCATTGAGTGATTCTCTCTCAAAATCCAAGATTGGCACTGGTTTGTTGGCCAAAGTCAAGACATTTGTCTATCACGGATGTGTTTGAATCATGAAGGCTTTGTTCCATATCGCATGTATTGTCCAAGTTGTGATCTGTTGGCCAAAGTCAAGATCACTTCTTGTCCATCGACATCGATTACGAAGCTTTCCAAAGTCAATGGGTCTCACTTAATTGGAATCATTAAGCTTGTTGTGCCAAAGCCAAGGCTTAGTTGATTCAGAGGAAAAAGGTTAGGGAATATATTGGATATATTGGCATATATTAGATATATGTTTCGAACTTGGATGTCCACCTACTGGATCTAGGAATTGGATGAGATCTAATTGATCTTAGAGATCTACCTAGTTAAATATCATACATCTTGTTGGCCAAAGTCAAGGTTGTGTGTTACTTAACGGGATCCTAGCCAACTAGGAAACTAGGTTTCTCGAGTACTCAACAGAGGGTTAGAGGCTCGCCGAAAAATAGTGGGAGGCAAGTATTAAATTTGCAATTTCGTTTAGATACTTGCCAATACGCGCTCATTTCAATTTTTCGTCATTAAAAGTTTTTTAAATATATTAGTTGGACTAATATTTAATTATTTTTTTAATTAAACAGTTGGACTGTATGCAAACTACTTCATTTATAGTTGATTATATAATTGGATTATAGTAATCAATATAGTTGAATTTAACCAATCAAATAGTAGTTGATTATATAGTTAGACTATAGTAATCATTATATTTGATTGTACCCGAAATCGTTGATTGGAGAGTTGGACTATTGGAATCAAGATAACTGAAAGATTAGCGTTTAGAACATAATCCTGGGAGAAAATGTCTTTAAACGGCTCCAATTTTCATATTGGGAATAAAACCTCAGGATAGTCCTGGGAACTGAGAAGTTATTCTATTTGATAGAGAAACATCTCGGGCCTGAGCCCGAAGTTGAGCAAATAGTGGAGCATGAGTTTTGGAAGACACATGGTGATGATAACTTTAGTGCTCAATCCTTTATACTTGATGCAATGACACTTTAATTTTGTCGTCAAAACCAAGGATTAGATCCTTGTACCATGATGATGATATTAAAGATCTTCATATATCTATCCTTAGATCTCATAAGTATAAATTGCAAAAGAAGCTCTTTCGCTCGCGTATGTCAGAGGGTACATCTGTCGAGCACTAGGTGTCGTAGATGATTGCTGACATCGATCAGATAGGTTAGCTGGGCATTACCTACGTGGCCGAGACTACCAAAGATTTGATCTTATAGTCTCTACCCGAATGCTGGGGCAGGTTCATTATGAACCAAGAGTAAACTCTTGGAGAGTTGATGGCTATGCTCAAGGAGGCAGAGTCAGAGCTTCTAGAAGAGGCAAAGGCAAAATTGTCACAGTCTTCTAGGAAGACAAATGACATATCCCAAGATGTCTCCCTAAACTGTGGAAAACGGGGTCACTGGAAGCGTGATTGCCGTATGGACAAGGCAGACATGAAGGAAGTGAAGGCGGGGCAAGGCTCCGGCTTCAAGTATGTTTGTCATAAACATGTTCACTATTAGTTTCAAAATTGGATTTTTGATACTAGATGTAGTATATAAATATATACTGATGTGCAGAATCTGCTGATGAGCAGGATACTGACTTCAGTTGAGATCTACCTGCTTGTCAGAAATATGACGAGAGTCGCTGTTTTAACCGAAGAAACCTAAGTTTAGGAACTACCCTTTGGACATGTACTTAAATTAGGAAATTGTTATAATGTACCTAGTTTGACTAGAAACATTATCTCTATATCTAAGTTTAACCCGTTTCGGGTATACCTTTATATTCTAGAACACTAAGTGTTTTATTTTATAAAGATGATATTGAGATAAGCACATTAGATGTGAATAAAAATATTTATATTTAGAATATAAATGAATCTCATATGTATGACATGACAAACAAATAGCTCAAACTGAATAAATCAGTTGAGACTTATAAGTGGCATTGTTGTCTGGGACACATTAACAAGAATCGTATATCCACACTTTCGAAGAGTGGATACTAAGACGGATTTGATTCTAATTCAAATAATGTCTACGAATATAGTTTATTAGGCAAAATTCCTAAAACACCTTTTACTTGGTAAAAGTACAAGTGCCACCGATCTGTTAGTTCTCGTTCATAGTGACGTAAGTGGGCCCATATCTAGCTAGGCTAGAGGTGGATATGAATACTTCGTAACCTTTACGGATGTGACATCGTGTTATGGTTATGTGTTTCTTTTGAAACACGAATCGGAAACTTTTGAGTAATTCAAAGAGTTTCGACACGAAGTAGACAGACAGGTCGGCTCAAGTATTAAATCGTCACGGTTAGACCATTGTGGAAAATACTTAAGCAATAAGTTTCTCGATTACCTGAAAGAGTATAGTATTCTTTCACAGTGGACTCCTCCCGGAACACCTCAATTTGACGGTGTGTCCGAATGGAGAAACCGAATTTTGTTGGACATGATAAGGTTAATGATGAGTCGCTCTGAGCTACCATTTTCCTTCTAGGGATACACATTAAACAGTGCAATACTTATTTTGAATAAGGTTCCATGAAAATCTGTTAGACAGACTTCATATTAGATATGATCAGGAAAGAAACCGGGTTTTCTCATTCCTGAAGATTTGGGAATGTTGGGCATATGTTTGGATGATACCAAACTAGAACCCAAAATCGGATAAGTGCCTATTTGTAGGTTGTCCTAAGGAAACCAAAGTATAATACTTATACAACTCACAAGAGAACAATATAATTGTTGTTTTCCATGCGGTTTTCCTAAGAGGAATACCTATATGCAGTGGTAAGTGGGAGGAAAGTAAAACTCGATGAAAATCGGAGTAATACTGTTCCAGGCACCGATTCCTTAACGGAACACAAATAGTTCATCAGGGATGAAACTATACCAATAATCTTCGAATACACAAGAACCGCGTAAGTCGGAGAGAGTCAGAAAACAACCTGGGAGGTATGGGTTTCTGATCTCACCTCATGAAGATGTCAATCTTATTGAGGAATATGAACTGGCTACGTATGAGGAAGTGATACAAGGTATCGACTCCCTATTATGGCAAAGTGCCATGAAATCCGAAATGGATTCCATGTATACCAACCAAGTTTAGACACTGGTTGATGTACCGGAAGGCATTGTGCCTATTAGTACTATATAAGTCTTCAAGGAAGACATACATGGATGACAACATACCCACGTACAAAGCTAGGCTTGTAGCGAAAAAGGTATCGTTATCAACATTGTGTCAATTACCACGAAACCTTTTACTCGTTGCCATGATTAAATCCATTTGGATAATGCTTGCTAATGCTGCATGTTTCATTTATGAAATATGGCAGCTGAACGTCAAAACTGCTTTCCTTAAACAGAAACCTTTTGGAGGATGTTTATAACATCCTGACGGTTTCATCGTACCAAAACAAGCAAACAAGGTTTGCAAGTTAAATCAATCCATTTATGGATTGAAGCAAGTATTGCGTTCTTAGAACTATCGTTTTGATGTAATCATAATGGTATATGATTTAATTCAAAACAAAGATGATTCTTGTGTATATATGGAGGTTAGTGGGAGCGCACTGACAATGATTGTCCTATATAATGATGACATGTCATTTCTTGGAAATGACATTCCCATAATACAATCGGTGAAAGCTTGGCTTTCATGAAAATTCTCTATAGAATACTTGGGAGAGACAACTTTTATTCTAGGAATAAAGATCTACTGGGATAGATCTAAAAGTTGTTGGCACTCTCCAAGAACTCGTACATTGAAAAGATGTACGTGACCTGGTGTCTCATAGGCTTTGAGCATATGGAGTCACAATTAGGCCAATCCAAGTGATAGTCACTGGATTGATGTTAAGAACATTCTTAAGTATCTTAGACGAACTAAGGATGCATTCTTAATTTATGGAGGAGGAGATCTTGAAGTGACTAGGTTCACCGCTGCAAGTTTCCAAACCGATAAAAATGACTATAAGTCGTAATAAGGGTACTATATAGTTTGAATAACGGAACAGTGAGCTGGAAATCTTCCAAGCAAGATACTGTTGCCGAATGAACAACAAAAACGGAATATTGCTGCAATGGGGCAGCAAAAGAAGGGTCTTGGATCTATAAAATTCCTAATTAGATTAGGAGTAGTTCTGTTAGCAGCTGAGCTAGGCTACAGCACAGGCTAAAGAATTTATGGTCTCATCAACGATCCAAGTATATACTTCAACTATTTTATCTGATTCGTCGGATCATACATCGTGGCGATGTAATGATCGAATAAATCGCATCAGATGATAACCTTTCAAATCCGCTGACAAAAGTTGTTTCTCACCAGAAGTTTGAGCGACCCGTACATAGTTCAGGTGTAGGAAACTTGAGTGATTGGCTATAGGCCAAGTGGGAGATTGTTGGACAATTATGACCCATAGCATCACTATTTGTACAGAACATGGTGTTGTTGTATAAATTAACTATGTGACAAAGGAAATTGCTCTTTTATCATTTGTAATTGGATTACCGGGATATATAAATGATAAAAGTCCATATGATTAGTTTCGGATTAATAAGATATGAGACAATATTAATCCACTAAGGCTTAATCATTAAAATATCCCTAGTCGTAGTATTATCGAGATTGGACATCGATAATGCGAAATAGACTAGTATTGCACTTGTGCGTATTATGGGAGCATAACGACATAGTTCTCATATATTTGGGTATTGAATACTCATGCAAGTGTAATAGGAGGTTGTGTTTACCGATGGTACGGAAACAGCTTCGCTCTGGATAGACCCCTCAGAATTCCATTGGTAGTATGACTATGTGTTAACCTGAGACTTGCATCGCTAATACTTGCGACAATCAATATACTTTGGTTCTGGTCGTCCGAGACTTTAACAGGTTCTGTGTACGCCTCTTCTGGGTATATTGAGAATCGTAGTGTATTGGGTGTGATGTCAAGATGGAAGTATCACTTCAGTCATATGGAGATGATGATCACGTAGGATACAGAACTAGTACTCGTATGTACTGCAGTCATCGGGATAATATGACTAGGTCATGCTTATCCGATTATAGAGACTAGTTACCAGAGATCTGATATGTGCTTCGTACAGGGCAGACACAATTCCAGTCTCAGGCCTAGCATGTGACATTCGATACTGGATCCCAATACACAATACTACGTATACTACGCCCGACCCAGATTACATATTCCTTAAAAGAATATTTCTGGAGAATTGGGTAGGCACGGTGCTTTGCTAGAAGTCAACCATGTCTTGTAAATCGGTAAGAACGTGGTACCGGGTACGCACGTATTCGGATATTCCGATGACCAG
This sequence comes from Zanthoxylum bungeanum, assembly GCA_019454045.1. Classification (NCBI taxonomy): domain Eukaryota; kingdom Viridiplantae; phylum Streptophyta; class Magnoliopsida; order Sapindales; family Rutaceae; genus Zanthoxylum; species Zanthoxylum bungeanum. Next base: position 339,082 of record SKCR01043243.1, read on the forward strand.
ATTTACTGCCAACATATCCAGGGATCTCATAGGTCGCTTCCCGAAGATTCACCGATGACGTATGACTCGAACATAATTAATCTGAGATTAATTAGTAGTAAAGAGAAAATTAATCTAGGATTAGTTACGGAGATATTTTATCTGGGATAAAATACTATTTGAAGAGAGAGAATGATTAATTTGGAATTAATCGATAAAATAATATATTCGATATATTAAATGAAATTAGATTTCATAACGGAATTAAAATTGGATTTTAATTCGGGCGAACGAATTAATTTAGAATTAATTCGCGAGCGACGTGAATAGTAATTTTACTAGGCATAATTATTTAATTAAATTTGCTTTAATTACGTCACAACGGAAAATTCGTTAATTCAGAATTAACGAACCCGAGCCCGGAATGTGTTTGCGGGCCCACTCGGATTTTATATCAAGTGGGGCCCACCACAAGTCACATCACTTATCACTTTACTTACCTTTATGGTGATGTAATTTGTAGTAGTTGATGGTAACTTGATTTACACATTTTCTTTATTTTAATTGAATGATGAGTGACCTTTTACCAACTTTAGAGATTTGGTATATGGTTTTGATTTTGGAAAATCAATTAACACTTCACTTTTTACTCATTCATCTTCTCTCTCTCTCAATTGGCGTGACCAAGCTTCTCCCTCTCCTTCATCTTGGCTTGGCCGAAAGTTGTAAGAAGAAATAGGAAGATTTTGTTGCAAATTTCTTCCATTGCTAGCACATAAAGAGTTATACAAAGGTGATAGGGAAACATTTCCCATGAGTTTGGAATTCAAGATTCAATGATTGGAAGCTTGGAAGCTCAACATACATCAAAGGAGAAGCTTGGAGGCAAAACTTTTGTTATCTCTTACATCCACTTAGCCGATCAAAGTAAGTATTTTATGCTACTTTACTTTGCGTATTCACATGATTTCTTGCTCAATTTGATCTTGGTTTGACCTTGAAAACCCAACACATTGAACATGCAACTAATACCATTAGACATGCAACTTTTACCAATAAATATGAAACATTTTCTAATATGAAACTTTTTACAATGAACTTGCAACTTCAACCATTAGACGTGCAATTTCTAACAATAATATACCAATTTTGTATGCCTCGAAAATCGAACATGTAAATATGATCATTGAACATGCAACTAATACCATTAGATATGCAACTTTCACCAATAAATATGTAATTTTTCTAATATGAAATCTTTTACCATGAACATGCAATTTCAACCATTAGACTTGTAATTTTTAGCAATAACATTCAATTGCATATGCCTCGAAAACCGCACATGTATATATGACCATTGGATATGTAATTAATATCATCAGACATGCAACTTTCAATAATAAACAGGAATCATTCTATGAAACTTTTTATAATGAACATGCAACTTCAACCATTAAACTTGCATTTTTTTTTATCAATAACGTGCAATTGCTTATACCTTGAAAACCGCACATGTAACTATAATTATTGTAGATGCTACTAATACCATTAGACATACAACTTGTGCTAATAAATATGAAATATTTTCTAATATGAAATTTTTTTTACAATAAACATGCAACTTTAATCATTAGACTTGCATTTTTAGTTATAACCGGCAACAAATTTTTTATATTATTTTTTAATATTTTACATTTCATTTATTAAAAAGATAATATATTATTTTGTTTTTGGAACAACCGATTGTTATATTTTTTTCATTTTCAAAGTGATTGAGTGCTTGTTTGGCTGCCAAGTAAGGGGATTTGGGCATAGTCTGCCACTGATGACGCTTCTCCAGACTACAATTAAAATATCGTGAGCGCCCGATTTTCAAGTTGGGCTCTTCCTAAGCGGCCCTTGAAAATCTGGAGGATCGAGTACCGTCCGCGCCTGGGGCTAATTTTTTACGTGGGGGTAGAGAAATTGAAAGGATACATGTGAAAGAAAGCGGAACTCCATTCAGAGTCCCGAAAAATATTAATTTTATTTTTTAAGTAATAAAAGTTTAGAAATTTCGAAAAAATATTAAAAATGTTCGGAACGAGGTGAAACTTTATTGGTGGGTTTATAAAATCCAAAAATGAATTGTGAAATCGTAAGATTCGAAATGACACGGTAACAAATGAAATTATAACAGGGTCTTCTTTCCCCGCTGATTCTTCCAAGCCTGTTCCATTGGCTGTGGTTTCCCTTGATAGTAGACAGTGATAGTGAGAATCTCATTAATCCATTCATACGCGTTGTCTGTAAAGGATTTTACCCGCCGCTCGGTGGGAATTACACTTCAAGGCGGCCATCGCGGCTCTTCCGCCGCGGGGCTTGGCCTACGACACGTGCCTCTGGGGGACCAAAAGGCCCCTACTGCGGGTCGGAAAACGAGAAAGATGAAAAGGACTTTGAAAAGAGAGTCAAATAGTGCTTGAAATTGTCGAGAGGGAAGCGGATAGGGGCCGGCGATGAGCCCTGGTTGGATGCAGAATGACACCCAAAATGGAGTGTTACCCATATTATAGCCTTGCTGTGGGGGCAATTTAGCTTGGTGGTGCTTGCGGGTGTGCACGGTTTTATGGGAAATACACTAGTTGTCGATGGATTTCATTTTTTTACCGTGCCATTTTTTTTCATACCATAATTAAAATTAGTATTTTTGCGGCCTTTGCACGTGGCCCTGTGTATCAAATACCCAGGGTATTCAAATTAGAAATGCCTATGATGAAGCATCATAAATGCTTTCATAGCTACTTTGCATACACGAGAGAATTTTTTTAAGATTGTAAATCTGAGATTTTGGAAATTCTCACGTGTATTATTATATTCTGACGTCTTTAGCCTGAAATAAGAAAATAATAATAATATTTTCCCTCGTCAATTCCTTGTGTTCCTCTCATGTCTCATAAAGCATAATAGTATTACATGATCCGGAATAACAGTGATTATGGTGGAAGTTTATAACAGGCCACTTTCATATGAAATTGTTAAAATTGAAGTATTGAACCCATTTATTCCTCCATCAATCATTATATGATTAAAAATAAATAAATTGAATTAAAAAAAGAAAAAAACCGCTAGAGCCACCTAGCGCATTTGTTTTGACACCCCCTAGAAGGTCTAGGTGTGACTCCTCCACCGTACGTCTATCGCCTAATGTTTTTTAAAACATTGCTTAAAGCAAATGTGAAAAATTATAAATGCATCACACCTCAACCTTAATTTCACTATAACACAACTGACGCACATTAAGTGATTGAAACTCTCCTCCATACTATTCTTTTGCTAACTAAACTCGCTTCTTAATTCTAGGGTGGATAATGAATCTAAATGTGCCTACCCGATGAATGTTTCTCCAGTGTACCATGATTAGTGTATGATATCAGCAAAACAAAGTTGATAAAAAAAATCCAGGGACTTGTTGGCCTAGAAAATAATTTAACAGATAACTAAAAGTTGTAAATTTACATACTGCAGTTACATGTATCGAGTTATCATTCTTGCAAGACAAAGGATCCTTCAATTCTCTTCTCCAAGGACTGCTGCGGAGGGAAATTCAAAGGGGAGAACATGTCATTATAACTAGAACTAGGTGCTGGCTTGAATTCATATGGACCTGCCTTCACTCCCCAGACCTGCAGAGATAAAATTAGATGCTTACTACTAAAACCCTTCTCGCTATACCATTAAGCATATCTCCAGTGAAAGAAAAGGAAAAAAAAATTGAAAACTAACTTGATTTCCATCATCGTCAAAGCCCCTATCCCAGGTATGTATTTCGTTATTTTTCATGACCGCAAGGTCAGAAGTACAGTAGGTTGCGCCATTCTGCTAAAGAAACCACAGAGTTAAGATTTGTCAGAAAAGGCCACAGGAAAAGCAAAAACTTCAACAGCCCACAGCCAGGTTTATATGGAACAGCAGGTCATGCTGGGAAAGCAATATAGGCTGAATGAAGGTAAGAAGGTAAACACTTACCCATGAATTTGGGAATCCGCCTGGTGGAGTTGAACCTTCATATAAGCAGCGTTTTCCACGATCACAGCGTTTGAGATGTATAGTTGTCAAATGCTCCCCAATGTCCTGTACATGATGTAATAAAGAGGAATACAATGAAACCATGCAAATGAAAATTGAACATATCATCTCTGCCTATACATATATATATATAGATTCACCCACAAACTAAAAAAAATGTCTTTCTGCCAAATGCAGCAGTGTACAGGGTTAGCAGAGGCTATAAGTTTCTGTAACCAAAGAGTTTATCTCCCAGTATCCTATGTAACAATGTCTGCAAACTGAATCAATTAAACACATAATTTTCCAGCCAAATACTTCATGGGCTTAACTCATATAAAAACAAGAGCACTAGAGCAGTGTTATTTTATGAGTTGCAGTAAAGAAATGTGCTAACTAAAGTTCACAAACTGGATCATCCACCATCGTAGAATTATATTTAAATCAAATTACTGGGAAGTAACTAGATCTTCAAAGATTAAGAATAAAACTTAACAGTCTCACATATATTTAGCTTTTCTTGTTGATGAATGAACACAACAAACATTTTATGTTAAGGACAATGTTATTAAAGGCGCAAGGCGCAAGAAGTCATAGGTCCTTGGCGCGCGCCTCAAGGCACAAGGCGTGCGCCTGATGAAGGTAAGGCGCAAATTGCCAAAAAAAATATCCAGTCAACTAAAACAAAGAGAAATCATTGAAAATATATAAAAAAAAAAAAAAATTACAATAATACAAATACTGAATAGATAAATTAATGTGTTTGTCGAAATTTAAAACCCATCCCAAAATCTATCTTAATTTATTTAATAAATGTTAAACAACTTGATTTCAAGTTGGGTGGGTCAATTCGGGTAGGGTTTTCTCACAAATTTTTATGAGGCGCGCTTAGGCAAGATGGTCGCTTGGCCTTCATGAGGCGCAGTAGTCTGAGCTTGAACCTGAGGCGCGCCTTTGACAATCATGGTTGAGGATGATCTCCATCCATGTTTATTCTTCTACATTAATTTATTAACCATAACTCCAAATGTAGAGCAGAAAATGATCATTTGATAGCTATAACTAGCCACAAACTAGATAGAGAAAAAAGAAAGAGAAAAATGATTCAGAGAGTTATTTGTCAGTTCTTAAAAGTAATAAATATTTAATAACATAACATTCTGGCCAC